>CM073761.1:58678437-59105027 GCA_037127475.1 Arma custos
TCGACACACGAATAGTGGCCCTATTTTTAGGCATGTATGATTTGAAACACCGGAATGATCTAGCTCCCTCTCAAAAATCTTTAAGAAACATTATAATTTACTTTGGCCCTCTGTGTATTATGATCTACAAGTCACAGTTAGTAAAACATTTCAGGAACTTAATCCTCAATCAATAGTATGAAAATTCTTAATAAAAACCAAGTTTTAAAGTTTGGAGGAATAATAAAATACAAAAAAAAAAAAATGGATCAGTAAAAGTTACACTATTTATATAAAAATAAAATATAAAAACTAACTGATTATGTTATAAATCGGTGAACTTCCTTTATTCCTCCATACCTAATAACAGTTTGTTCTGCACTTGGATCAAAGTCATGGTAGCTTTCTTCTTTAAAAAGGATGAATATAATATATAATTATATATATTACATATTATGTAAAATTTTTGTTTTGTTTTTTTGAGGCTTTTTATTTTATTTTCTCTGATTGTACAGATATTAATTAGTAAAAAGTAAACGTTGAAGGCGTTTGAGAATAGTATTAATGAGTGTAGTATGCTTCAACTTTCTACACGATTAACACCTTCCTTGTTGGAGAACAAAGTTTACTGTAATATTATATTACATTATATAGTATTTTAATATTAATATTATAGTATAATATTAATATTATATTATACTGTATTTTTTTTTTTTAAATTTGGGTAAAAGATATAAGAAAAAAGTAAATGCTTTAAAATAAGTTTATTATGGATGTTTATAGAATATATACGAAATAATAATATATATATATATGAGCTGAACACTAACGACACTTATTGTTAGTGTATTGCTATGAACATTTTATGATCATTAACTTATAATTTACATTGTTAATATATATTCTTTATTATATATAAGTATCTTAGTTGAGGGCCAGCATGCAAAAGCTTGACTGACACCAAGCTCAATTTTTCTAGAATATTAATTCTGGTGATGATCCTAACAAAAGATTCATATGGTTCGGATTAAAATCCATATATTTGAAATAATAATTTAATCAAATAATATATTTATCTGTTATTGTAGGGTTTAGTATTATGCGTTATCGTTAATGTTTTGTATACTTCATTAGTCAACGTTCTGCACGATGGCCCAGGGAAGTCTAATATAATCACAAAAAATTAATCTACAAAATAATATTTACAAATCTTTGGAATATTTTATTTACAATAACGTGTATCAAAGGTTAGGGATTCAGGAGGCACTCCTGCTAATAACTAGCTCAACTTTTAAACTCTATCTTTTTTTTTTAAATAATAAATAAATAAATAAATCATATAAATTATTACGAAATACAATTCTGTTGAGAAGTTTACTACTTTGGCGTAGCTTAGGAATATATGTCATTATTTATTAGAATAACCTAAATATTTTTGGATCCTTAAGCATTTTATGAAGTTAATTACAATTAATAAACTGAGGCATCTGATTGTGGCAGTAACTAAAGAGAGGAGACTGAAGGACATATAGGGTGCACCAAGAAGGGCTGATCATTGGACCGGCGGTGAAAGGAAACATCAGAGGAAATAGATCTAAGGGAAGACCTAAGATGGATTAAAGAGAATATGAGTTGGATGGGGTTAACTGGTGAAGAATACAATAGATGTTGAAGGGTAATTGGCGAGGCCATAGGTCGACTGCGGTTTGTTTTGCCAGTAAGTAAGTAAGTAATAACAATTAGTAGTTGAGACTATTAATAACGGTTCAAATTATGTGGTATTTTTACACGAGTCCTTTTGTTTACATGTTACAATTTTTCATTGAGTTTAATATTAATTTTAAATGTGTTTTTAAAAATTAAATATACTATTGCAACTTTAAAAAGAAGGCTTCTCTTATCTGTGATTAGCACAGCTTCACTTGTGATCAATACGGTTTTATAACAATAACGTTTCAATTGAAAGAAACTGGTTATATTTACAATATGTTCATGTTTTAGTTATCTTAACTACTGTTGTATTTGAAAAAATGCTTCTAATGGAAGAATAGGGTCATCGGTTGGCAAAGTTATTTTCGGTAAAGGCCTTTTACTGGCTGCTTTGTCACCTTTATAGTGGCTTGATTGGTGAAAATCATTGCTTGATGATGAAGTCAGATCAGCGACCCTTGATGATTCAATGCCTGTAGGTTCTCCTTCTTCCTTGTCAGAAATCACTTTTTCATCTCCGCTCGAAATAGTAGTCGTAGTTGAGTCATCCATCTTTTTCGTTATTACTGACGAATACACCTCATTTTCATTAGTTTTCAATGAGTCTGAAAAAACGGGCATTTCGTCTTCTTCTTCGTCTTCACTTTTGGGTGTAGTTGGCTTAGGCTTTAAGGGGAAAGGCTGACGTTTTGCAGAGAAAACACCTTTTGGTCGAATCGTTACTTTCGTTGTAGTTGATGGATTGTCATCAACCTCTTTGGGTGGAGCAGTTGATGTTCTGTATCTGCTATAATATTTTCCCGTTCCTGGCTTGTATCGATTCGTGTTTGGTTTAAAGGAATTAGAACGCTCAGTGGTGGTAGTATCTACATCCCTACCCGTAGTGGTCGTGGTAGACTTGTACCATGAAGACCCTCTTGGTTTGTATTTTTGGAATTTATGTTCAAAAGATGTTTGAACAGATTCAGAAGATTCTGTGGTAGTACGTGTTATTGTTGGAGATTTCGTTCTTCTGAATTTTAATTCAGTTTCGTTTCTTATAGGTTTAGATTTTTCATTTTCTTGTGGACTAACAGTTGTGGAAGCTCTGTTCAGTTTTTCCCTGTAGTCTTTTATACTGAATCGTGGCCTGTTTCCATATTTACTTTTAAGACGGGTTCCTGGTTCCACAGATACCGGTGGCAAAGTTGTGATTTGTGTTGTAGTCGTCGATGTCGGTGTAGTACTTGAACTTGAACTGGGTAAGTCATCAAATGTTTTCCTTTCATCCGAGTCCACATTTTTAATATGTTTTTCATTTTCCGATTCAATAACAGTAGTTGGCTCTATTTTATCACCATTGTATTCATATAATTCTCTATTCAAAGGGGAGTTTGATTCCGGTATTACTGTCGTGTAATCAAATTCGACTGTTTCTTCATTTTCGGGTGCAATTGTTGTGGTGGTTGTCGTCGTGGTTCTCTGTTTAGTTTTCTCTAAATTTTCTCTTGATCGTACTTTGTTGCTGGGTTTTCTTCTTCGTTGTTGCTTGTAATAGCTGTCCCAATATTGGTTGTTGTAATTAATCGTACTTGTGGAAGAAAAAGGTGGTCTTGTTGGTCTCCTATGCTTGATAGTTACCGATTTTGTTGTTGTTTCGATAGGAACCGTGGAATAAATTTCAGTGTAAGACTCACTAGGTTCTTCAGCTTTGTTGTCGACTGAAGATAAGGAATTCGATTCTTGATAGTTGTTTATCACTGGACTTATAGTAGTTATTTCACTTTTCGGTTCAGTCAAGTAAGGTGACACATCCGTTGACGGAGTTGGTAAAAAGGGTGAAGCTTTATTTTCTTTTTTGTTTTTATATGAATTTGTCGTGATTTTATGATTAGAATGATCGTAAGGACTTGGTCTAAATGGTTTTTGATACTTCATATCATATTCATTGTAGTCGTTTTTAATGTTTTGTGTATCATCTACAGTTGGAACATCGATTGTGGTAACGCTTATAGGATAAATATTTTCTGTATAAACCGGCTGATCGTTATCGGGTTTTGAGCTGGAAACTACAACATCTTCATAGCTAGAAACTTTAAATGGCTGTGCAACGTCAGAAAACCTTAATTTCGTTTCAACGGTAGAAGTAGATGGGAATGTTGTTACAAATGTATCCACATTATCATTAATTTTGTCTACCGTAGTAAAGGACTGGGTATTTTGAAAAGGTCTACCGTAATGGGATAAATGATCATGATCATGAACATTGTTTTCTGTCACAGGCTTTATTTTGGAATCTGTCTTGGCGTTTAAAGGGATTGATCCAACTGGATTTTGGTTATAATATTCCGTGTCTATTTGACTACTAGGTATGTTGAAATATGAATATGTAGAATCGAAGGTAGAAGGAGATAATGTTGTTTTGTAGGCATTATGCTGAGTTGAATAAGTAGGAGAAGGGTGTTGGAATGAGTTATAAACCTTCTGGGGTCTGTAATATTTTTCGTCATGGAAAACTTGCCCTCCTACGTGTCCCTGTTCATAACCGTAGTATGATGACGGTGAAGAGTGTGTGTATGCTTTGGTTTGTTCGTGAAGAGGTGGTCTCATAAACCCCTCGTAAAAGAAAGGTTCGTCGTTGGCGGCGTATTGGGGTCGTTTTAATTCGCTGTGATGATAACCGGAGTACGCTTGAGGATATTGGTGCCTATATTGATAATTGGAGACTTTCGGTCTTGATTCTACTCCAGCATGCTCGACATGGTGAGGTCTTGTTAATTTTTTATTGATTTGAGATGCATGTTCCCTGGCATTCACGGTTGCATGTCCAAAAACACTAAAAGATCCCAGAATAGTTGGAGGTGCTGGTGAAAAGACTTCCACTTTTTCAGACTGTTCTGCTGTCTGATGCATTCCTTTTTTGACTGGGATGTAACTGTAGCCAGTCGATTTATGGTATACAGGATGTCTTACATGGCGGAGAGGACTTTCTCTCACTGGTTTCCAGTCTTCATAAGACACACGAATCTAAAAAAAAAAAAAAAAGAAACAAGAATGTAGACTTTACATGTTTTTGTTTATTAAAGTTTATGTAAACTGATTTTTAATCGTTACAATTTCAGAAATAGTCATTATAGTGCGTTGTAATTAGTATCCACTTATTTAATCTAAATAAAAAATATGTGTCACGTGCATAAAAAACATAAATTACCTTTAAACTAAAAAATAATTTATCATATTATTTATTGTTTGATAATTACTTTTGTCTATGTCATGTAAATTTAGAATATAATTAAAATCAATAATATGTATGTATATGTATATGTATGTATATATATATATATATATATATATATACATAATTATTACGTAACCTAAATCAGCCATTTCCCGACATGGCCAAAATAGACGGATATAATAAAATGAGTAAGAAAAACTATATAGTTTGTTGTCGTTTTTTTTATTTCTTGTTGATTTTTTTTAACACCTTCCATCATGTCAATACCTCAGAAGTGATCTTATGCTATATTGTTATTGTTAGCGTAATGATAAAAAAAAAAAAAAAAAATCTATATATATAAGAGCAACATGAATGTTTATATGAACCCATTTTACGATGATTGGATTCGATGGAGAACTAATTTTTGTGTTTTATAGGGAAGACACGATTTTTAAAAAAATATAAAGTAATAATTAAAATTATCGCAATATATAATTATATCGCAAAAAAAATTATATTCAAATAACATCGCAAAGGACACAAAATTCCCTCTACGAAATAAAATATGGCTTAAGCTATAATCTCGATCTTCCAGAGAAGACAAAGTTTAGTCAGCAAAGTAAAGTTTCATGAACATAGATTTTTTCTTATAATAAAAACTAATAAATACGTTTTTATTTTTTCAAGATATAAAATTCCTAAATAAAGAAAATTATTTATATCATACTAACCCTTGGGGATTCCTTTGTGTAGATTACATGACAGTCGTGAAGCTTCGCCATTACTGAAATCAAACGAAAATAAATATTAAAACATCGAATCTCTCATAAAACATCTTATTAACATATCAAATTTAGTCAAAGGCTTGAATTCCGCCACATCATTTGCATGTTATAATTTTTTTTTTTAGGATTGCTGTACTTTTGTTTTGTAAACTTCAATCAACTTTCGGTGAATTTGAGTGATGTTTTTTAATTCCTTATATCACTTAATGAAACATTTGATATTAATACTTGCTAATTTTGAAATAATGTAATGTATTAATCATTAATGCCACTTACCTAGAAGTAATAACAGCAGTGGCGTTGACATCTTCGATATAACTTCTGAAACAAACAGTATATACTTGATGTATCAATATACTTACTTATGTTTATATATATATATATATATATATATATATATACACACATACATATGTATGTTTGCACATAATATATCTATATATGTGATATGTGTCTATGCTTGTGTGTATGATGTATGTGGGTGTGGGTGATTCTTTATCTTACTTAACGATAACTCAGGATGTTTTAAAGATTGTAAGGGGCCTTCAAGAAAAAACAAATCATAAAAATAGATCAATTTTATTAAATTACTTAATGCAAGTTAGAGCCGCAATAAACTATATTTTTGTGTATCATACTAATTACACTAAATATACGTGTGTGTATTATTTATTATTTGTGTGTATATATAACAGAATTGGACAGAAAAATATACTTTATCCTAAGATAATTAAGAAACTTGGAAAGAAAGAATATAAGTATTGAAAAGAAAAAGAAAAAAATATTTTAATATATACATATTATTATATATTATTATTATAATGTATATATTATTATATCAAAAGGCTTAAATATTAAAGTAAACACCATAAAAACATAAAACAATAAAAGAAATGTGTTAAATACAAATATATTTATTTGTTTGAAATATGTAAAAAAAGTATTATAATAAAATATATTAATTTTCCTTTATTTTATAAATAAATAATTATTTATAAATATAAATGCTTACCAAAATAGAACTGAAGATTTTTTTTTACAAAAAAAAAATAATAAAAACTCTCAACGAAACAGCTCCTGGAATAGAAAAACAATATTAAAAGTAGGTTACATTTTAATAATTGATTTGTTTAATTATTTTATTTTATTTAATATTAGCTGGTGAAAACAATAAAAACACATATTTTACGATTTAATATTGTTCGACATGTTTATTCAGACTCATTTTCACTATCATAAATTCGAGAAGTCGATTTAGTTTAATTCTCTATTTCTCAGTATCCAGCATTCAGTCCTCGTGCAGCATGGTCTTGAATAAAGATTTTTTTTAAAATAAAAAAGACTAATTTTAATTTCTTATTTCTAATAAGTTAGGGCTTTAATTTTATTTACTTTTTTATTAAGTACTAAAAAAGTTTTTAGTGAGGTAAAAGTTTGCAGATTTGGAAAACATTACCAAGCCGTCATGTTATGTAGTTGTGTGGAATGTTCTTAAGTTCCAGCAAGTGAAAAACGGTACCATAATCCAGAACTTTTTTTCTCGACGATGTTTCTTTGAATCGTCTTCTGTGTTATGTATATATGAGGAATATCATCCAGCATCGTTATCATATCATTTTAACTATAAATGACTTAATTATGACCCTGAATAAAAATGTACGCATAAGTATCCCAGAAGAAATTTTAAAATTTTTACTATAGAAGAGAAATTACACAATACATATTCTTAATGGAAATATGTTGTTTCAAAATGAAAAATATTTACGATTGTTAATTAAGAAAATGAGATAGAAGGCCTTGAAACGTTACAACAAACAATTAACAAAAAAATGAACTTCTTAAAATAAATCTTTCATAACAAAATAAAATACATAACTACATTTTTTATAAACATCATGAGGGAGAGGGGTGGCTCAATGGTAGAACGCTGAGTTGGGGTGCCTTAAACCGGGGTCCGGGCTCAAATTCAGCTGTGGCAGATAATTTATTTAATCTATTAACAGCCGTGGAAGGGTCCTTTGGGATCTGGTGAACCTCCTGGGGCTCCCCCAGCCTCTTTAAAATGAGTGCCCAAATAGGGGGAAAAACCTGGCAAATGGGCGTGATCTCGGATAAATCACCTTCCTCCAAAACCGTTGTTTAAAACATTACAGTCTCTACCTCATACTGAACCCAAGACTCTTCATGGGCCGTAGTAGTGTTTTTTTATTTATTTTTTAAAATTTGAAATGAACATCATGACACCAATCAGAAAAAAAATGAAGCATTAAAAAAATCGCAAATAAATTTTACGACAAATTTTGTTTTCAGTAGTATTACGACTTTGATTACTTAGTTTAGAAATTGATCTTGTAAGAAATAGCAGAACTTTTTTATGCAATAAAAAGACGAGGTATTAAATTTTTAATCTAAACTGATTACGTTTATCAAGCAGTGTCATTATGTCATAAAATGTATGTTACGGTATGTATTCATCCGATTTCTAGAACAAATATTACAGTAATATCTGTTAACTAATATGAAAGTTCCTGCATTATTCACAAAAGCGAAAAAAAAATCTAAAATCATGGAAGTACTATTTGATGTGGCCATTAGATGGGCAGAGATGGTCTTCACGAGTAGGTTTCTCTGTCCTCATTAAGTCGCCTGTCCTTTCGCTTACTTTTCCTCTCTGGTGCCAATGGAATTGTCTTTGAAGCAAGTCCCATACAATCCTTTCTCATCCAACCAATGACAAATCACATTCCTGCGCAACCGTTGTCTAACAAACAGTATTGTCTAAACCCACGTATCCATGTACTAAACCCAAGAATTTTCATGATTTGTAGTGGTAAAGGTAATTATACTAGGAATAAAACCTATATCACTTGTGTTTTTATTATACAGTATTTTTATAAGCTTTATTAAGTTGGTTTAAAAAGTTTTTTTAAAATTATGTTTTTTATTTCAATATAAAAATGCATACATACCAAAATAAAACTCAAAACAGCCAAATCAAGAATACAGCTTCTGAAAAGAAAATAATGATATAGTAATGCATTTACTTAAAGTTTATAACAATACAACAAGTAAATGTAATGACATGGATAAAGGCAAGTAGAGAAACTACCAGCTAGTTGTACTCGAATAACAAATTCTACTCTGAAGATCACAAGACCATCTTCTTTTCAGACGCCTTGGAGGATTATCAGAAATTGAAGAGGTTGGTAGGTATGAAACTAGTAGATTTGAGTGAGAATAAACTTTGTCATGAAAGGATTGATATCGGGTACCAAATCAGCAACAAGTGGGGCATTAAGGCCATTATGGATTACTTTATTCGTAAAAAAGTAAGGAGCGTTGACGATTTTACGAAGGATTATAGATATTAGGATGGATTGGATACGAGAGGAATTCGATGGCTTAGTGGATTCCCAAAGTTCTACTTCGTAAGCCCAAATGGGTCTTATATGGTCATATATATGAGTCTTTTGTAATTAATTGGGAACTTAGAGCGTTTCTCTAAAAATTAAAAGTTCATAATTTATAACGTTAATACCATTATATAAACTAACATTTAATATAAGCTTTAAGTTATTTTTTTAATTGATGTTAAATAATTTAATAGAAGAAAGCCAGATACATTATTATCGATGAGCTCACGACATTAGAATGATAAGATGAAGCCAAGATAGGATGGGAAAGTGTCAAGTGCGAGTGAAACGTTCACCTTGAAATTACTATTCCTCCCTTAACTGACCTCAGGCTAGCTTTCGTCTATACGGTTCACATTCTAAAAGCATTCAGTTGTCTTTAAGATTCTGGGTCAGCTGCCAATAGATAGGCTAACAGTCGCTTTTTCGGGACGCCCATAGAATCCTGAAGGGTTCAGTTTTCGGTTGTCAGTCCATCCTGAATGGAACACGTAGCATGAATAGCGAATCAGCTAGCAACTAATTGAGAACATTTTCTTTGAATAAGCATGGGATGTTTTGGAACATACAGTGTTGACATCTCACAGTCAAGATGATACACCTGGATATTGATAGGAATCTTTGAATAAACAAATAGTTCAATTTATATTTCATTAAAAACAACGATTTTCTAAATAAAATATGTCCTAAAGAGCTAAATGTGGGATAGGAAAGGATCAAAATAACAAAAACGTTCAGATATCTAGACGAGTGGATAGAATCCAGCATCTCTGAAAAGGCAGCTTTCGAGTCGCGCATTAGGAAAATGGAAATAGCATATAATCTAACTAAGTACGTCTACAACTAGAGATCAGTATCCCTGAACGCCAAGATAAAACAGTGTATTATCACCACAGTGTCAGTCACACGATCTGAGGCCTTATATGCGGCTGAGTTCCTTGCAATGCGTAGGAAAGTACTAATGGAGAAACTGGAAGTGAAAAAAGGAATATTCTAAGAAAAATCCTTAGTCCGATAAGGAAAACATAACCATGAGATATACACCCACACTGAAAAAATAACTGACGTGATGAGGAAAAGAATAATTACATTTTATAGCCATAGGACACCAATGAACTCAACAAGATTGACAAACAAGATCTTTACGTACTTTCATGGAAAAAAACCAATGGGACATGGTTCACTGAAGTAGACAAAGATTTGCAAGAAGTGGGAGTACAATATTCTGGAACGCGAATCCCTGAAGATGAAGCTCTCAGCTCACTGGAGCTTCCAAGATAAGCCTAAAATTGAACGGGCAAGGAGTGGACTGAAGAAAGGAGGCGAGAAGCCCGTGCTCAAATCCGGCTATAGCAGATAAATTATACAATGTGTCAACAGTCACAGATGGACACTGTGGGATCTGCAGATCCTTACGGGGCTCACCCAGTCTTTATAAAGTGAGTACCCTATATTGGGGGAAAACCTGGCGGTTGAGTTTTATCGGACAAATCACCTCGCTACCCAACCGTCCTAAAAATAGTACAGTCTCTACACTTCTGAACCCTAGACGTCTCAGGGTTGTAGTAGTACAAGTAAGTCATGTACATTAAAATTAGATGGTATTGTTTATTAAATTACTAGCTTATGCCCGCGGCTTCGCTCACGTGGAATTTGGTCTGCCACGTAAAGTTTCGTGAAAGATCATTTTAAATAAATAATTTAATTATTTTTTAAAAATATAAGTTACTCGTACATTCGAAATTTCAGATATCTAACTTCAAAACTGACGGACGGGGGAGGGGGCACGTGTCCCCTCTAAATCCGCGCTTGCTGTAGCCTATGTGTTATTCTGATGTATAACCTATATTACTGTAATGATTCATCTAAATCCGTTCAGTAGTTTTTGTGTGAAAGAGAGACAAACATACAAACTTTCACATTTATAATATTAATAAGATAAATGACTCTTGTAAACTTGTCTTGAATTCAATGCTTATACAATTTTGATATTTTTTTCTTCTTCATTCCGCTGTGTTGAAGTCCGTTCAGGCGTGTGTACTGGCCGATAACATTGGCTATATACTTAGTTTGTGGTCAAATACTTAGTCTTATTTTCATCAATTGACAATTCCATTCGCTCTGCTGATTCCTGAAGAGCTGTGAATGATTCTTAATATTTATTATAATATAGAACAAATTAGCAATCGCTGTTAACAGGGAGAAAATCCTGAATCAGGAAGAGTTTCCCGTTACATAATGACACAATGGCGTAGCGGTTATGGCAACGATTAGGGACACCACAATAGTTAGACAACATTGAACAATCTGACAACTGATAGCGTAACGTATCCGAGCTTGACACTGCCAATACTCAAACAAAAGATAAAATAATATGGCCGCCTTAGATGTTAATTTATTATAAATCATTGATCTTAGATAAAAAATCTAAATCAAGAGGCGGCGTGATAAATTAATTCATTGTTTTCATAGTATACTAGTCGATGCCTTTAATTGTTTATTTACATAAGCCTAAATTTTTAGTAAGGAGCGGGTAGCTCAGTGGTCGAGCGCTGAGTTGCCGTGCCGAAGATCCTGTGTTCAAAACCGGCTGTGGCAGATAAACCGTCTGTTAACAGCTGGGAAAGGACCCTGTGGGATCTGGAGACCCACCTGGGGCTCACCCAGCCTCTATAAACCCCTTAATTGAGGGAAAAAAGGGGTTGAGCCTGATCAAGGTTAAATTACCTGTAGCAAAACCGTTGTCCAAAGAAACAGTAGAGTCTCGAACAGTGGCGTAACTAGATTTGACTCATGGGGTGGTTAACCCCCACCAGTCAAACCACTCCAACATATTACTATAAAAAATATGTCTCGTAATATAGGTATAATATATATTATAGGTACTTATAATCTTATAAGCTTGAAATTAAATAAATAGATTATAAATTTTTACAAATGTTATTTTGGAAGTTATGAATGTTATTTTCGTTATAAATGCTATTTTTGGAAGGGCAAACAAGAAATAGATTTTAAATACAAGTAGCCCTATTTATTGGTTACAATAACTTACTATACTTAATTGCATATGGAACTTTCTAGACCCATCCAGACTTTATTTCTAGATTCTAAGAATTGTCTAAACTGTTCTTCTCACATTTGCGATCTTAATGTTGCCGCTACTATTAATATACCACTACTGCCGCTATAATAATATAATTAATTGTAAATAAACAGTATTACGTTTTGGTTTGTCATTTTAGTGTACCTTTTATTCATTAAAATAAATGTATTTGCACTTTATTTGTCGGGTTTTTGGTATTATTGACCCTTAATTCTATAATCCCACAATAATGACTTTGAAAAAGTAAAATCCTTCAATTTTTTTTTTTTTAATTGTTACTTACAATTTTTTTTTTTAATTTCTTCTAAGCAATGGGGGGTTTACATCCCCAATAACCCCCCTCGTTACGCCTATGGTCTCGAACACTGAACTCAAGTCCCTCCATGGGTTGCAGTGGTATAGTTTTTTTATTACATTTTTAGTGAAGTATTTCACTAGACATGTATTATTAGGAAAATAATTATATGTTGTAACTTTAAGCTCGTAGTGCAGCCTGAGTTCTCGAGATTAAGAAAGTAATATATTAAGTGCAGTTGAATTAATATTTCCTAATGTGACACTAAGCTAGCATTTTTTCTTAATAGAAAATATTTAAAAATTCTATTATTTAAAAAATTAGGATTTAAAAAATTTTTTGTCGGAGATCTATTCGAACAGTATCTCAATGATAGATCGCTTAGTTACCGTGCAGAAAGTCCCTAGCTCAAATCCGGCTGTGATAGATAATTTATTTATTCAGTTAACGCACGGAAATGAATTCTGTGGGATCCGGAGCTGGGGCTCACCCAACCTCTATAAGTGGGTATTCTTATTTGGAGATAACCTGGCGATTGAACAAATCACCGACCAACAATTCACTTCGAACAAATCACATACCCGGAGAACCGTTGTCATAGAAATAGTATATTTTCTACCACGTACCGAACTCACGATTCTTCATGGGTATTAGTGGTTCAGGTATATGTATATTACTGTATATGTATAGCTGAATATACATAAATAAATAATTGTTATTCTTAGAATAGGAATATCATTAAAACTATTGTAATATTAAATTGATAAATATATTTAAAAATGTCTGATTTATAAACTAAAAATATTTCAATAAATTTATTAAATCGTTTAATACTCGAGAAATTAGAGAAGGAAGACGTCTCAGTCGGCCAAGGTAAAACTTTCACGGTGCGTTCAGTGCCAAGGTCTGTCAGCACTCCGGTCACCAGGTCAACGCCTTGTCCCTTAAAATTCTTTTTAACACAGTAATATCTTCGTAAAATTAAATAAATCATCTTGAATTAATGTAAATATTTAATTGATATATATCTTTTTTAAAAAATTGATTTCAACGAAGAAAACACGTAACTGTACATTGCCGATATCGTTATACCTTCAACTATAAAGCGATGTGTTATAATTTAGGAAAGCTTCAGAATGAATTGATCAACACAAAAAGACTTTTAGTAATAATAAAAATTAATAAACAAATAAAAATATATATTACAAATTTAAAAAAAAATCATACAATCCACGTCGATATCTCCCGCGAATTTTGGATATGGAAACATTCTTCAACTTAAAAAAAAAGTCACCTCAAATTAATATAAAATTTTATTCTATATATTTCTTTAAAAAAAAAATAACATAAGAATAAATTTGTCTGCACAGTGCCGATACACATTGGTTATAATATTGTTTCAGTACAATTGTGTTATAATTGAGGACAAATTCTGGATGAATTAATCAACAGAATAAGACTTATGCAAAGTAATAATAAAAACATATATTACAAATAAAAAAACAAAACAAATCATACAATCGACGTCAATATTTCCCAGTAATTTTGGAAATGGAAACACTCTATTACCTTAAAAAAAAATTCACCGGAATAATCCTTTTCCAAACTTAGTTAAAAGTTGAAGTTATAAATTTTATACTAATTAGTGAAATTATAAACTATACGGTATATGTACCTTTTAACATAATAATAATTACTATATAATTTAAAAATCTGTCTATTTGAAGAGTCTTTTTGGACTGTTGGTGTGAGATGAGCTGCAATTGTTCTTCTTTGATGTGCTTTCCTTGTGAAGTGTGTCCTGATGATGCTGAAGTCCTCGAAACTTCGGCTGGTTGCTTTTGTACTAGTATTTTGGAGACTTAAGGCTTTGTTTTGGGGTTTTTTTCTATTGCATATTATTTTTTTTTTTTAAATAGGCAAGTAAAAATATAAAGAAGCAGTAAATAGTAAAGATGTAAGGAGGAGAAAATATATGTAAACAGTTTTGTAATAAGCCAAGTGGAATAGTTTAACTTTTAATGTCAAAATCGTCAGGACGGTTCGAGGATTTTTATTTAAAGACTTTAATCAATTGGTAGAAATCAGACATGAGGATAAGTGATCGATCAGTATCTTTGCTATCCGATCACTGATGTCCCATATAAAAGTAGAAAATTAAATAGGGTTCCAATAAAATAAAAAAAATAACCTGCAATCAGTGTGTTTACGCTTCTAAGACATTACCTGATTTTCGACTAGATTGAGAGGTTGGGAAAGTAGCGGAATTCCGTCGCATTTGAGAATAACAACACACTGAATCGCCAGATTTTTATCCCTAATTAAGAGTGATTAGGGTTGGTTTTGTAAAGGTTTGTAGATGCTGGGAGTTAATCTGCAGAACACACCGGGCTAATCCACCGCTGATGACAGAGTAAAGTATATTTTAAGTGTTAACAAGTAAGTATAAAGGCAGCAGAAAACTAAAGTCAATGGTATTTATAGTAGAGAAAACAAAATTATGGGTATTTGAAAAGTAAAATTACGAGAATAAGTACTCTACAGATAGCACTTGATGTAGGATTATTTTCACCACTGTACTCGGTAATCCAAATTTTAATATAATTTATTTCTCCGTCCATTCGAAATTTATTGTCATTTAAACTATAATGCGTGCAGATGTTAATAAAGTAAGAAATAATCATGTTAAGGCTGGGGATCTTATAAAAGTTATTCTGTTTCAAAGAAAATGATTTTTTTTTTAAATCATTCATTATATTTACTTGATCTATTCCGTTATACAGTTGTAACTTTCATTAAATAACTTAAAAAAACATTTTTTTGTAAAAAAATAATTTTTCTTTTTAACTTCTCCTCCTCTATTAAGGAAGTTTAGTACAGGCATCGATTTACCACTGTAAACGAAAATTAGACTTATAACTAAGCAATGGTAAATTTAAAAAAAATAACCTGTACCACTATAACCCGTGAAGGATTTGGGGTTCAGTATAAGGTAGAGACTGTACTGTTTCATGGACAAAGGTTCTGCAAGGAGGCGACTTGTCCTAGATCACGCTCAACCGCCAGATTTCCTCCCCTTATGTTGGGTACTCTATTTTTATAATATTTTATAGAGGCTGGGTGAGCCCCAAGAGGGTCCTAGATCCTATATGATCCATCTCCGGCTGCAAACAGACTAAATAAAAGTACTGCCTTGCAGCGGGATTTGAACCAGGATTTCCGGCATGGCACTCAGTGCTCTACCACTGAGCCACTCCGCTCCCATATTTATTTATAATCATTTCAAATTTATAATCATTCGTTTATTATATTAAACGCCACACTGTTCCTTCGTTCTTCTGAGATGACCATACCACTCTTACCGAGTGGTTCAAGTGGTTCGAGTGCTTCTACTGAGATACCACTCTTATATTTTTTCTTTATATTTTGGAGAACGTTTTGTTGAGTTTGCATTCGCTCTCTCATTTCAGCATTAGTCCTTCCTCACTGTTTAATTTTCATTGAATTATTTAAAATAAAAAAAAATTAGTTAAAGCTATTTGCAATGATGGGTGCAGTCAAAGATAACACAAACTAAACAAAAATTATTTTTTAATTAATATAAGTCTTCCATATTCTATATTTTATTATTTAAAACAATGAGACAGTTTAAAGTTTTTAAAATAAAAATAAAAATACTTGAGACAATGGTAAATAAAATTCTAAATTATGCTTAACAAAAAATGTTCTTTCATTTGCAAAAAAACAAATAAATAAATATATTTTATATGAAAACCCAAATTATCCGGCCATAACAACTCAAGGAAATAAAAACAGTATAGAAGGCCTGGCTTCTTATATTCCAAAGAAATAAAATACAACACAAAATACAAGTACATAAATTATACAATGATTTAGCCCAAGTCTTCTACATAACAGGTTTGATGGGAAGTTAGTAATGAAATTAGTAATTGGTTAGTTTGATTGATCTAATGCTACTCCAACTATTGATAGGAAATACGTTAAAGTGATGCGCACAGTTAACCCCTGCGCAGGATTACCAACTCTCCCCAATTAGTTACAATGAAAGTGTAAACTGAATGAATCTTACTGAAAGAGATGCTGATGGTACGCATGCGTTAATAACTAATTCCTTGGAGCAAGAGGTCAGGCTGACCCTTGGCATCCTCAGTTTTCCTTTTCATGTTATCCATCGCCTCTCACTTCCAATCTCTCTCAATTTCATCCTGGGACTTACACAGTCTCTATAAAGTGGGTACCTTTAAACGGGGAAAAACCTGGCGGTTGAGCGTTATCTGGGACAAATCATCTCTCTACGGCATACTGAACCCAAGACCCCTCATGGGTTATAGCGGTACAGGATTTTTTTTTTCTCTTTTCTAAATATTTCGTTTTAAACTGTTCACCTTCCATTTGCCCAACATACCGATATGTTTCAACGATTCGTTAGTTATTTTACAGAGAATCCATCGAAGATTTTAAAAATAGTGACTGAAGTTTAGAAATATTCAGTAATTAATAGCAGAGTTATTTCGACAATTTTTTTTTTGAAACCTGGAAGCCATTTAAAAAATCCCGACAACGTTTTTAGCTATATGCAGAAATGTAAAAAAAGAAAAGTGACATCTATGCGAAAGATAAATTAATATTTATAGGTTATAGATTATAGATAATGATGATAAATTGATGACAAATATATATATATATATATATATATATATATATATATATATATATATATATATATATATATATATACCAATGTGTGTATATATGCAACTAAAATTGACTGCTATAGTGTTGATATTTTTTAATTATTTTAATGCTTCTTTAATTTGTTTTTGAATTGTTTTATTCTTAGTAAGTTTGGACCTATTCATTAGCGTAACTAGAGTTGACTCATAGGGGGATTAACCCCCACCAGTCAACCACTCCAACATATTACTATAAAAAAGATGTCTCGTAATATAGGTATAATATATATTATAGGTACTATAATCATGTAGCTTCAAATTAAATAAATAGATTATAATTTTTTATAAATGTTATTTTGGAAGTTATGAATGTTATTTTCATTATAAATGTAATTTTTGGAAGGGCAATCAAGAAATAGCTTTTAAATACAAGTAACCTTATTTATTGGTTACAATAACTTACTATAGTTAATTACATAAGGAACTTTCTAGACCCATCCAGACTTTACTTCTAGATTCTAAGAATTGTCTAAACTGTTCTTCTCACATTTGCGATCTTATTGTTGCCGCTAGATGCCACTACTACTAATATAATCAATTGTAAATAAACAGTATTACGTTTTGGTTTGTTATTTTAGTGTACCCTTTATTCATTAAAATAACTGTGTTTGCCCTTTTTTTGTTGTGTTTTTGACATTATTGACCCTTACTTCTGTAATCCCACAATAATGACTTTGAAACAGTAAAATCCTTCAAATTTTTATTTCTTTTAAATTTTTACTTACAATTTTTTTTAAATTTCTTGTAAGCAATGGGGGGGGGGTTACATCTCCAATAACCGTTTATTATCTAATAAACCGGCTTTACAATAAAAAACATTGCAAGGTCAGGTGAGCCAATCCCAGCATTCTTCCAACAAAATCGCAACTAAATAATTGTAACTAAAAATATTTCAGCAGATTGTGGCTAATTCTTCAGATTTGGTGGAAATATCTTTCAATTCCCATTATTTGGCCCTTTTTTGATTTGAAGAAGCGATGGTAATAAGATAATAAATTAAAAACTTCTGACAAAAAATCATCACTATTGTTTCTATATGAATATACATTGGTTAATTGTTACTAATTATTAAATTTTATTAAGCAAACAGTTAAAAAATTTGTAATTTTGTGCATGATTCGTTTATTTGTTTATTCATTTAATGTCACTTTATGCTTGTGTGGCTGATCGGATGATACTAAAGAGGGAATCCTAAATGTTTCCTATCGAGGTGTAATTAGGATAGGGATCTTTAACGAGTGCCTGACATACTGGGTCTAGATCCCCATCTTACGCCCCTTCCGAAGGATGGGCTAACAAGGATTTTTTAATTTATTTAAAAAAAATCCTAGCAGCGCGTCCGTGATTCTTATAATTTAGGTTGTTATGCTAACCACAACACCACATGTCACCCCACATCAGAGCATAACAGAACTTATTCGAGTGTGCTATTCAGAATACTTAATTCGAATAAGTATTATAATAAAAATAAAGAATAAGTCACTGGTGAATTTCAAGCTACAGAAATAAAAATCTAAAGAATCAGGAAGAATCTTAGGTTTTTGATTCACAAGATACACGAAGTATATGTCAGTTTTATTTTACCCCACTTTCGAGAAACGTTCTCCGCTCAGTTGCCAAACTGTCTACGTCTTTGGCTAAACTTCCCAATCTTGGTTCTACTATTTTAGTTAAAGGCGTAAAAAAATAGTTAAAAAGGTTATGCGATAAGACTCGACGAATCAACACCATATTTATTCATTATGTAACCGTTGGAGTTACGTACTACCAACCTTTTGAAATTCTCGCAGTACGCCCACAGATTGTCATAGTCTAAGGAAAAGTGGAAAATCAAGATGTTCTATAAAAATATATTTATTTTTTTTTAAATCACGGGATAACGTCGCTGTGTACTGGAATATTGTGATATTTGATAATTGTTACTTAACATTCCTAATCATCAGAAGAAAGTGTTGCCAATGGTAGGCGTAAAGCGGAAACAATTGGCAAAAAATAACTGAAACATGAAACGTGTGATATGTTGTTACAATTTATATCGGAACATAAGGCTTTCGGAAAACCGCCTGAAAAAAGTGTTACATATTATAATGTTTTTATATAATATAGGCGTCTTTACTGAAAACTATCTGTACCCTTCATAACTGTAATATTTCTTAATTTAAATTTTGAAATTTTTAATATGTTAAAAGAATGATATGCGAAACGGGAGTAAAATTTTTTCCCCGACAGTCATTTTACACTGATTTTTTATGTGTAATTTTATAATGTATTATTAATGCGTATAACAAATTAATTGAGATATCTTTGAACAATGAGGAAAAAACGGATCTGGGGTTCTGCATATGGTAGAGACTGTACTGTTTCATGGACAACGGTTCTGCAAGGAGGTGACTTGTCCTAGTTCACACTCAACCTCCAGATTTTGGCCCCTTATTTTGGGTACCCTATTTTTATAATATTTTATAGAAACTTGGTGAGCGTCAGGAGGGTCCTAGATCAAGTATGATTCATATTCGGCTGCAAACAGCCTGAACAATGAGGAACTATCATTAAATTGGTATTAACTTTTTACTTAATTTTCTCCAGGTTTGTTATTTATTAACGATACATTTTCCAATCATTTTTAAAATTTTGTCATTAAATTAAAAAAAAATAAAAACTGTACCCCTACATTCCATGAAGGGTATAGGAGGAATACGTGATAGAGATGGTTTACGAACAAACTCACACATTAATAAATTATTTAGAATAAAACATGTAATAGAGCAAATATCATTATTCATTTAAGAGTTTTTATTGTTCTCGGTTAAGAGTTCAGTTCGAACAGAATAGAGTAGATGGGTATTGAATACACGTAAGTTAGGGTATTGAAGGCAATTTTTTTTATGGTTTTTCCAAGGCATTATTTATATGTAGTTCTTTTCAAGTTAATCATGTTGCTGCATTATACAGTGGTTTTATCAGTTCTGCACTGAGTTGCCATACCCGCTGCGGGCAAGACTTTTATTTAGAATGTTTGCAGTCCGGAGACGAATCAAATAGGATCTAGGACTCTACTGGGGCTCACCCAGCCTCTATAAAATATTATAAAAATAGGATACCCAAAAAAATCTGGCGGACGAGCGTGACCTAGGACAAGTCACCTCCTTGCAGAACCGTTATTAGTGCAAACCTTCACTCATTCGTTCTTTGTTCATCAGTGTGCACGGTTCTGTTTTCCAGTTATTTCAACTTGTGAATTTTTCTCTGTTTATACATCATTTGAGGTAAGTATTGACATGGTTACATAAGAATACGTGTAATTTAAAGGTCTTAAACATTTTGTTCAAGTTAAACGAATAAAATAAAAAAAAATCATATACTTATTGAATTTTGGAGGAAGGTAACTTCTTTATTACGTCGATTCACGTCTTGCTCTATGTATTAACGTAAAGTTAGGAAGCTAGAGAAGAGAACAGGACAAGAAAAGTTTGCCCATATTTGCCCGTTTTTTCGAAATCTTAAAAAATGTTACTGTATTTTAGAATGGACGAATTAGTCACTTACGAAATGCTGTATGAGATATGGAGAGAGAGTGAAAAGGATGCAAGTTTTGACAACGTTCTTAGTTTTTTGATTGTGAAAAAGGCTGGGGAGGATTGCCTGAGGAAAAATGGAAAAAAAATAGTGCTCGTCTGAAGTCAGTACTGTACACATTGGAGTGGCGCTGGAAAAAATCTCATCGCACAGGTGAACGTTTTCTAGCAATGAATGTCTCCTGGTTGCGGAACAATTTTGTTGTTGGATTTGAATGCAATGCAGACACTCCTATTGCAGAACTACCATCGACATCAAGGTAAGAAATAAGTTACAAAAAAAAAAAAAATTATTAAATCACTAAAATAGAGCCAAAAACTAAAAAAAAAAAACACTATTATTTATTATAATGCAATTGGGAAAAACCACAATGCAAAGCCTTATGTTTCAAAGAGTTGTATGTTGAACGTCTTGGTGGTGGGGTGCTGTCTCATGTTTGGAGCCTGTTTGGGCTGTTATTCGTTGGGATATATTGCACCTTTTTCTTCGAGATGTGATTCACATAACCCCCTTTTTTGTTTTTGGTGTCTTGGTAATGCCTGAATAGGCAAAACGTCGACTGGTAAGTGGGTGTATTTTTGAAACATAAGGCTTTGCATTGTGGTTTTTCTCAATTGCATTATAAAAAATTATTAAAATTATATATACATATATGTAATTATTGAAATTATACCTGTTGTGATATAATTCTTGATGAATCTCATTAATTGTCTTAGTTTGACCACTTAAATATAAAAAAAATGATTAAACACTCATTCTGAGGACGTTTAGTATTTTTGTCCTCCTAGATTGGCAAAATTACACACTGTGCTACGGTTTAGGCAATGAATGAAACAGAAAGTAAATATATAAATCTTTGCAGTACCAAGTAATAATTACAGAATTTATAGTAAAATAAAGAAATACAGAGCGTCAGATAGAAATATAATAAGATTATGTATGAGTAACATATTTTATGTATAGAATTGATAATAACGTAAAGAAATACAAAGAGTAAGACAAATGTTAAAAGGTAAAGAGTAAGTTAAATTATGAAAAGGTAAAGAATAAGTTACATTATGTAAAACTGGTGAGACTTAAAACTATGGAAAACATAGTTAAATTATATGTAATGATATAAAAATGTTTGATTATTAAGTATTAGAAAGTTTTTATAAATATGAATTTATATTAACTCATATTGTGATTTTTTTTTTAAATATAAAGTAAAGATAAAAAATTCATAGATATCAAAAGAATGATGATAAAGTGATCAATAATAACAATGATAAACAATCATAAAAAGTGATAAGAAATAATAATGTGACAAGGATGCGTACTACTTAGAATTAGAAGAATGCAAATATGGATAAAAAGTTATATAACAGAAACTGTGGTATTATGAATGATTATGTTATTGTGTGATAAATATGATAATATGTGAAGAATGGTATTAACAGTTGAAACGAGCAAAAAATTATGATTCTATTACAACGTATGATGGATGCCATTATTGGTGAAAATAGAAAAGGGTATGAAGAATGGAAAAGGAGAAGGATGGAGGGAAGATAGAAATATATTAAAATGTGTACAAACCAAATAGTGGTGACTTGTCAACAGAAGCTATGGGTCACAATTGGTTAGGAAGGTCTCCTCAGGTATAGAATATATATCCCCCCCTCCATCAGATGTAGTTGCACAAACAACAAAAATAAATTGATGATCTGAATCATCGATTGAAAAATATAATGGCACATAATATAATATTGAAAATGATGCTAAAATTAATGGGACATAAAAAAGTATAATGTGACAACAAATTGGGTATAACAGAGAAATGATTACAATAAAATAGATGCAAATGGGTCCTAATGTGTCTTTAAATTGTAATGGAGAACGAATTATTGAATGGAAGAAAAATTAAATAAATAAAGGTATGTTACTGTGTATTATGTGTGGTATGAAAAGGGGGTACATACAGTTATGATTACATACAGAGTGTGGATATATATATATATATATATATATATATACACATTCACATCCATATATATACAGATACATACACATACATACATACATATACATACATATATATATATATATATATATATATATATATATATATATATATATATAAGTTATAATTAGACTGAATTATCTCTTATTTCAGGTACTTTTGAGTCAGAACTATCTTTAAATAATTATTACAACAACACACACTTTTATTTTTAGAATTGCCACTTACTTAACAGATGGGAAAAACATATGATCTTTTAATTTACAAAGTAATGGAAGTTATATAATTTAAACATCGGAAGTCTATACACTGATAACTCCCCCCCTCCAGTTCCTTCTCTTGGAGGAACTCTTAAAAAATAAAAAGTAAATCGAAACAAAAAATAAATTACAACCTAATAGTTAAATAAAAAAAAAAATACAATGACTAATGTTATCCTAAAATAAAGAACTATAATAATAAACTGAACGACAAAACACAAAATATTGTCCTCATTTCTGAAGCACAGCCTCCGGTCCGAGCTGGGACACTTTACGAGGAACTCGGAGCTCTTCGAGATGAACTGTCCGGACTCGTGAGGGATGATTTACGTCACGGATGGTATAGAGATTGTGCTCCCGTATGGTGATGATTTTATAGGGACCTTCGTACCGTGCGGCTGTTTTATTGTGCGCAGTTCTTAATCGTCGGTATACGATCGTTCCCAACGGAAGCGGTCCTCTCGTAGAAACTCCCAATCTCTCGTTGGCTTTGGCCACTCTAACCGATTTCTCACGAATTAACTTCTCCCGTACAGTACGCCACGAAGCTCTATGGGCCGCGCGTGCCTGCAAAAGATCTTGCCGCAATATATCATTATTGACCGTTATAAGATCCCCGCGATCTCGGCGATTCTGGCCAAACACAATCTCGACTGGAGATAGTCCAGTTACCGAATGGATAGTATGGTTATAAGCGATTACCGCCCGCGGCATCGCTTCATACGGGTCAAAATTTCGCCCTAACTTAAGAAGTCGGATATGCTCCCCGAGGGTTTTATGGAGGCGTTCAATCGCGCCCCTGCCTGTTAAATGATGAGGAGTATTTAATCGCCAGGCGATCCCCAAAATCCTACTTTCTTCCCTAATCAATGCATTATCAAATTCACGGCCACAATCCGAAACAACTTCCTCTGGCACGCCGTAAGTTGCGCACCAATTGAGAACGCCCTCCCACACTGCCACAGGAGTCTTCTCCTCGATGGGGTACGCCATTGCGAGTTTACTAAAAGAATCGATGGCAGTGAGCCAGGATTGGCCCTCGTTGGAGTAAATATCTATCTGAATTAATCGCAGGGGTTCCGATGCCGTGGGAGAGACTATCTGTTCTGCCATTGGGGGTTGTCTATCATACTTGGCCCGTTGACACACCGCACATCGTTCAATACACTCCCGTACAGTACTCCCCATGGACTTCCAGAAATACAACCGTTTTAGAGCCCGCAATGTTTCCTCGACCCCGCGATGATTTGACTTTCCTTCGTGGTGGTCTAAAACGATTTGGCGTTGTCTCGACTGATCAGATACCGTTTCAACCTCCCGTAAGCACCTAACTATCGGGTATCCCATTCCTATCCGCTCTTGTCGCCATAATCTCCGTAATTTGTCGATGAGGAGCTTATTTCCGACAAAAATGTGGCATCTACGGCCAGGACAGGCGAATTTTGAAAACACACGTTCCATGGCATTATCATCCACCGTTGCCGGAGTGCGCACGACCACCACTGACAACCCTTCTGAAGTATATGCCTTAGTCTCGACTCCCGATCCTTGCTTCGACCGGATAATGATCTGTATACGTTTATCGTTAATAATTTCGTCAACCTCAGGTAAGTCACGAGGTCGATCCGAAACATCTGAACTGTCCTCAGAAAACTGGTGAACCAACGATAATTCGGCGGGAGAGCTTTCCTCATCAATCGCGTTTATCACGAGGTCACGTGAGAGCCAGTCAGCCACCACATTATCCGCTCCCTTCTTGTGGACGACCTTAAGTGTGTTTAAATAAACTAACGGCTTGTGGTCCGTGAATAGCTCGAATGACCTCCCATAAACCTAGGGTCGAAAGTATTCAACTGCCCATACTACCGCCAGGAGCTCACGTTCTATAGCGCTGTATCGACTTTCTGCGGCATTTAATTTCCGGCTGGCGTACGCAATAGGTTTTTCCCCTTCCGAAAAATTTTGAGAGAGGACAGCCCCGATCGCGAACTCACTCGCATCTGTGGTAACTCGGAATGTTAAACGAAAATCGGGAAAGGCTAATATAGGCTGTGAGGTTAGGGCCTCTCGACATTTCTTAATACTTTCCAGCTGAGCTGGGCCTAGAGCGAACCGCCTCCCCTTCTTCAGTACTTCGGTCAGTGGCTGCGTCAATTCTGCAACACCCGGAATGAACCTGCGGTAATAATTGACCATTCCTAAAAATCGCCGAACTCCACGAACATTACTTGGCAATGGGGCCTCCTGAATCGCTCTTACGCGTTCCTGATCAGGTCGTACTCCCATTCGTGAGACCACATGCCCAAGGAATTTAATCTCTTTTAGACCGAACTTGGATTTTTCGCGCGAAAGCTTCAGACCGAACTCTCTGACTCTATTGAACACTGTTTTTAAATGTTTCACATGCTCGAGTTCGGATCGGCTAAATACTATCAGGTCATCCATATAGACCTGAGCGAAATCTTCCCCCAACCCTCTCTGGAATTCATCCATAAGGCGCTGAAAAGTCAACGGGGCCCCCTTCAGCCCAAACGGCATCCTCACAACTCGTAATGCGCTCGGTCCCTGGAAAAAGCGGTTTTCCCTATATCCTCCTCGGCCATTTGGACCTGGTGGTACCCGCTCTTAAGGTCTAGCGTGCTAAAAATGCTGGCCCCAGCTAACCGATCGAGAATGTCTTCAACACGAGGCAATGGGTACCGCTCGTCTTGTGTTGCCTCGTTTAGCTTCCTATAGTCTACTACGACACGATATTGTTTCCCCGCCCCATGCAAATCCTGTCTTTTCTCTACAACCCATAGGGGGCTGTTAAAAGGCGAATTACTATGGCGTATAATTCCTTGTTTTAAAAGTTCTCTTAATTGTTTTGTAATAATATCCCTCATCGCTTGGGGGTACCTCCGGTCTTTGACGTACACTGGCATATCCGACTTGAGCGTGATCCGGTGCACCGTTTTTCCCGTGGTCGGCAATATTTCTTCCTCTCGATAAAATAAATCCGTGTGCTGGCTTATAACACCTTCAATGGCCTCCCTAATGCACTCTACAGCTCCGATCTCTACAATGCGACCCGTTCCCGAAATAGTGGCTTCGTATTCCCGTTCCCCTAGCCAAAATTTACAGTATCCTCGCTCAAACCACATTCTTAACCCTGCTTGTTGCAAAAGGTCACACCCAACTATCAGGTCATACCCCGGCATTAAATTTTCTGTAATATGCAGGATAATACGCACATCCCTCCCAACCAATCTCTTAAAATTAAAATAAATCTCGCCTAACGTCTTGCATCGCCCACTAACTGTGGATATTTCACAATCGCATTGTTTATGCGCCCCCCACATTCCTAACCTTTCTGCCCCCTTCTTGCTTATTAGGGAGTTTGTGCTCCCTGTTTCAATCAAAAATTTCACACCCGCCCCCCTCAACTTCGCCACGGGCAACCTCTTCTCTCCTCTCTTCTCTCGGTTACTATTTATCAGTAATTCGCGTGAAAAGTTGCCCCTCCTATTACCGCACCCTCAATCTGACCTCGGTTGCCGCGCCACTTCCTCGGATCCGGAAGGACCCCCCCTACAGGTATTCCCACTCCTTACCTCATATCCTCTCGGAGACGGATTGCTGTGCTCAGATGGTATACTCTCCTCTCCCGAAGATTCTCCGCTAGAAGGTTCTCCTCTGCTGCTCCCGAGAGTCCGCTTCCTGTTCCATTTTTGGTTATTTACTTCCATTCGTTCTGGTGGCTGGCCTCTTCTTTTTGAACGAGAAATGCGCCTCGGACAATCTCTTGCCATGTGTCCCTGCCTGCCGCACTCATAGTACCTGGTGAGGTTACACTGCGCTGCCAGGTGGCCAGATTGGTTGCACTCGTAGCATCTTCTTTCCTGCTTCTTTCGCCGGTAGTCGGGTTCCCTACTTGATCGTTTCTCGAAAAATCTTTCTCCACCACTGCGCCTGGGCGGGCTTCGGTAGTTCTTCCTCGGGTTCTTGACCTCTATCTACTGTTCCTCAGAGTTCTCGAAACGGGATTGCTTTCGTTCTCGTGCATCGATTAGTTCATGTGCACAGTTAAGGAAATCCTTATCCCGCGAAAGTGAACCAGGACTGTCGACGTAGTGGTTCAATTGAACCTTTAGAATCCCCCTTATGAATTCCATACGTTGGGCTCCTCCAGCCTGGCCATATGTCTCCACTGACTTTTCGACGAGTTTATTGTGTAATACTAATAATTTTTCAGCGAATTCGCCTTCGGACTGGCCTGGTTTTCTGCGTTCTTTGAATAAATAGAAGGTGTCCTCTTCAGGAGTCCACCGACCTCCGCCGTAAAACTTCTTCAACCTTGCCTTCAGTGTCTCCCAGGCAAGCGAAGTGTCTCCTTGTATCGCATTCAGGACCCTCCTTGAGATGCGACCCACCAAAGATGCTTCCAATAGCACTACGTCTGACTCTAACAGTGTCCCATTCTCTTGCCGGGATTGTATGAGTCCCACTATCTGATCTCCTCCTTTCAAAAAGTGGTCTAAGTCTCCAACAACACCAGTGAAGGGCTCGAGTTGGCCGATAACTTCATGAATGAAGGCAGAGTTTTGAGTTCTAACCTTCAAGAGCTCCATCTGTGTCGTTTCAGTCGCCTTTTTCAACTGAGACTCAAGTTTTGCCATTTCTATCCCCGCTTGAATCAACTGATGTTTAAGTTCGGCGAGTTCATCTGAATCAGTCATTTTTACGAGTAGAAACTTGCCAACTCTTTTAAAAAAAAAAAAATAATAGTAATTAATTTAGGAATTACTTACGTAACTGCAAAAAAATTGTTTGGTTTCGGCACCAGTTATAATTAGACTGAATTATCTCTTATTTCAGGTACTTTTGAGTCAGAACTATCTTTAAATAATTATTACAACAACACACACTTTTATTTTTAGAATTACCACTTACTTAACAGATGGGAAAAACATATGATCTTTTAATTTACAAAGTAATGGAAGTTATATAATTTAAACATCGGAAGTCTATACACTGATAACTTATATATATATATATATATATATATATACATACATTGAAAGGTTATTCATGTGGTCCTGGGTTAGTTTTATAGTTATAAATTGGGTGAGGGAAGAAATGTGTTTATTTAATGACTGGATGTGTTGTATAACTTCTCGTGTTTTTAAATTGAGCAGGGATTTTTAAAATTTAAATGAGTAACTACATAATGTGGGATTTAGGGATTTGATGTGGTGACATGATTTAGGGAATTGGCCATGAAATTAGGTCAATTGGATCGGCATTTTAAGGGGAAAATGCGTTGTTCTAAGCGATGGGCTAAATGTTTGGGTAGGGAGCATAGATGATTTATGTGCGATTTCTGGTTTGGAAAAAGAAGGTTTTATTGAGGAGAAGGATAAATTGTTATAGGAAAATATATTAAGGATAAAAAATAAGGATTAATTGTTTTTATATTTGTTGAATTAATTAAGGATAAATTGTTGGGGGGAAGAAGTGAGACAGGCGGGGGAGGCAGTTCCATCTGAACTTTGAATGTTTCTACGATTGGAAGTTGTAATGAAGGGCGATGTTGTGGCGAGGGTGCAGAAGGCTGATGATTTCTTAAAAAGCGAAAGTAGAAGGGCGATGTTGTGGCGAGGGTGCAGAAGGGTGCAGAAGAAGCCCTTGGCCAATTCAATCACTCATTAGCAACTATTGGCTCACCTGGCCTTCCAATGCTTTTTATTGTAAGGCCGGTTTATTAGGTAATAAAATAACACAAAAGCAGAAA
The DNA here is from genome assembly GCA_037127475.1 of Arma custos. Classification (NCBI taxonomy): domain Eukaryota; kingdom Metazoa; phylum Arthropoda; class Insecta; order Hemiptera; family Pentatomidae; genus Arma; species Arma custos. The sequence goes on from CM073761.1 coordinate 58,707,284, forward strand.
GAGTTAGAATAGCAGCAAAAATCCTCAAATGAATTCATCTATATTTAAGTATTATTTCATATTTCTTTTGGTTTTTATTTTATTTCCTTACCATTCATTCCGTACATCGCTATTGCTTTACGATTTCATGATTTAATATAATGCTCTAATGAAAATAGAAAACTACATGCTGGGCCTTTGATCTTTAGGTCCGGAGAGACCGGCTGTGGCAGATGAAATATTTACTATGATAACAGTCGTTAATCTACTCTGTAGGATCAATAGGCTTTTCTGGGATTCACCCAGCCACTACTATATATCGGGTATAATTCTTGAGGGTTGCGAGTGATGCCGGCCAAATAACCTCCTCACACAACTTTTGACTTGTACACAATCCCCTACAATGTACTACTAAATCCAATTGGCTTCTTGGGTTGTAGTTATACATGCTTTATTATTAGATAATTATTAAGACTAAGTTCATTTTTATAATCATTTCAAACTATTGAGAGTTAAGTTTATCAATATAAATTTCAAATTAATATCAGAAAACTGGGACAGATAGAAATAGTTTAAGTCTGGTAAGTATTATTCAGCTCCTTTGATATTTGCCTTAAATAATTCGAATAATAATAGTGTAGAAGATAATACGAAGAATATCTTTCCTTTCTCTGTTTTTTTATCGTTTTTTTAGTAGAGAAAATTGAATGAACAGAGAGAGTGCTTTCACTCCTTTGAGAACCTTTGACAGTACGCATTCTTCTGTACAGCTGTCTTTACATTGATCTATTTCTATACAACTACATCGTGTGAATTCCGGTTGTCCACCAATAGACTGTGGCAGTATTATTAAATTATAGTTAATTGATTTTAAATACGTGATATTAGAGACACTGGCGGATCTAGGAGAATTTTCAGGGGGAAGGCCATGGGTCAATGTAAATTTGTTATCAATGTATACGATCCATATATGAATGAAGATATACAAAATATCAATTTTTAAATTAAGACAACTGAGACCAGAAAACAATAACATGGATAAAATAAGCTCCTTGATCAAAACAAAAAACATAAGAGGGTTCGGAATCGACGATTTTGGATGCACCCATTGAGAAAAAAATCGATACAACGAATAATTTTGGTGTGTAAAACGTGTTTTCTTCTTGTTGAAAACCAACAAAAATTCAATACCAACTAATGAGAACTATAAGGGGGAGCCATGGCCCCCATGGCCCCCCTCAAATCCGCCAATGATTAGTGAATGCCTTCAAAATACATAAGACCCTGTTTACAAAAAAATCAAAAATGTATATTTATAATGTAAAATATATATATATATATATATATATATATATATATATATATATGAATGAATGAATGAATAAAGCCTTTATTACAAAAAATTAACAGGAATTATTAAAATAATTGATACTATATACAATTTTTTGCTTGTTAATTTATGTAGGCCTTCCCCTTAGGGAGTGATGGTCTAACTTTCCTGGAGACCAATTCCTACTGGTACATACACACACACACACACACATATATATATATGTATGTATGTACTTAAATTATTAATTGATCAACGAAATAAATAAAAATAAAGTGACAAATAGTTCACAGTATCATAATAGAAGGTTTAAAACAAATAAATAAACAACTAACAATGTTTAGTTTCAAACACAACTTATCACACTAACTATTTAAAAAAAAAACAACTAAACTAATAGAAATAGTACATTACTCCAAAACAGTTCCACATTCTATTTTATTCATAGTAATATTTAAGTGAACTGTTGAAGACCTATTTATTTTTTAAATGGATATAGGTGGAAGCACTCTTAGGTAGCTCTGTGGTAGAGCGCTGAGTTGCCTTGCCAAGTGTCCAGGATCAAATCCGGCTATGATAGATACTTTATTTAATCTGTTAATAGCCAGAGATAAAAACTGTGGGATCTGGAGACTCTCATGTGGCTCACCCAGCCTCTCTAAAGTGGGTAGCCTTAATTATGGAAAAAACAGAGGTTGAGCGTGAACTAGGGCAAATTATCTTGCTGCACAACCGTTGTCTTAGAAACAGTACACTCTTTACAATTACTTGACCAAAGAAGCTTCATGTAATGCAGGTTTTTTTTTGAATTCCTTTTATTTTTGACTTAGTTTTAGTAAAGAACGTTGAGAATAGTTATCAGAAAACGGTAGCTACATGTACATATTTAGAGTAAATACAAAATAACCTAATAAATAGAGATGAATAGTGTAGCAGCAACTGACAAGGGGATAATTATGAGAAATGGTATCATAATTAGTTTATTAAAAAAGTCTGTTAAATCTGTAAATATAAACAAAGTTGTAGAGTAACACCGATGTATCGAAAGTTTTGGTTATTTTCCATAAATAAAAAAACAAAAAAACAATTATGTGATGAGAGATTATTAAACAAGTTAATAACTGATCTGCTTTGGAGAGGTACTTGAAATTGTAAAATACACTTATTAGGAGAGAATCATCAATAGGGGAAAAATGACCCAGAAGTAGCAAACAGGATATCCAGGTATCGAAAGCACTGGCCATTTTCCATAAATAAATAAAAACTTAATAAAATTAAACAATTATGTGATCAAAGATTAATAAAATAATAAGTTATATGGTATGGACTTGCTCAAAGGGATCTGGAAACAATAACAGACACCTACCTACGTTCGCAAGCTAGAAAATGTTTATCCATTTTTTATTGTTAACCTCTTAAGGTTATTTATTGCTAATTTAACCCCGTCAGGGTGTCTTCGATCTTATTATCCTTAAATCCTGCTAAATCTTCCATTAAGGGAACGAATCGAGAGATTTCCTACAAAATCGAGGCAGAGAAAGAGGCGCGGTTTATCAGAGCAAGCAGACAAGGGCAGGTTGCTATCGAGGACAACTTCTTCACCAATTAGAAGTGCAAAAACGAAATCTTAATCTAAAGTGTGCCACTGCTATGTTATCGGCTAAACATATGCACATATCATTGCACATGGAATAATCAAAATTAATGTCTGAGATAAAAAAAAAATCTTATGTGCTGTTTATTCATTTATCATCATTTTATGCTGCTATGACTAATCGGACGATGAAATAGCGGGAGTCCTAAATTTGGTCTATCCAAGTTTAATGAAGATAGGGATTTTAAACGAGTACCTCAAATCGCACAGGCTAAGGCCCTATTTTAGGTCTCTTCCGAATGAAGGCATAACTAAGAATTTATTACTCCCTTTAAAAACTCCTACGGCCACCTGCCGAACTGCGAACCCGCGATCTTGGGCATAGAAGATAATCTTATGTGGCAAGTTGACAAGTCACATTCGGCTTCCAGTTAATTTGAGTCAATTAATGATAAAGATACTACATTTGAGGTTTTTAACTATACATCAACACCTGTTAATGAAAAATAAGATGTCTTCTGAGTACAGGAGCGGGGCAAAATAATACAGCGACTGATCAAGACAATTTTTATAGTTTTATATTTTTAACGACAATATTAATAAAGAGATTAAAGCCTCACGAAATATAAACTTAGTAGCCTAGCTATACTTAATACCAAGAGTTTGTCTCTATTTTTAGTTTTTCAAACATGACCTTAAAGGATCATATTTACACTTTTTTCCATAAAATACTATTTCAATTTAATATTGAAAAGTAAAAAGAGACCTTACATAAATATTAAGACTGTGGAAAAATTCCAACAAAAAGCCCTTAAGTCTCCAAACTAAAACAGAAATAGAAATTACCTGCTCAATATTTCGCCCATTCAGGCATCCTCAGGGTAGAAAGAGAATAACAGCAAAACAAAACATGAATAATGCACCCAAGAAACATCCCACTACCTCGAAGGCTCAAATGCAACTAAGTTTTTATCTAACCTTATCCAGCTAGGCTCGAATAACCTTCCTTATGATACATTAGTTGCATTTGAGCCTTCGAGGTAGATGTTTCTTGGGTGCATTATTCATGTTTTGTTTTGCTGTTATTCTCTTTCTACCCTGAGGTGCCTGAATGGGCGAAATATTGGACTGATAATTTCTATTTCTATTAAGGAGACTTAAGGGCTTTTTGTTGGAATTTTTCCACGGTCTTATTTTAATTTAATATTTTTTTAATTATGTACTGTGTTTCAGTTATATAATTTTAGAATCTAACTTATATTATATTTCACTTATGTTAGTAATACTACTAAAAAATGTTTTTAGGCGATTAAACTGTAAGCATTTTAAGAAGTTTTATATTATTATAAATAATTAAAATATATTATAAAAGAAAGTGTACAATGTACGTGCCGCTAAAACTCAGAAATGAGTTCCGGTGCGATCAAGGGAGTTATATGGTATGGAGTTATATGGTAGCCCCCTATCTCCCGTCCATGAAGAAGGTTCCCGTTTTTACCTGAAGGTCGTGCTTTTGAAGATATACGGGCTGGAAGTTTCGCACTCTAGAAATTTCTAGAACAGTCCAGAACACTCGAGAGCATTCCACAACAATCTGGAATGTTCGGGAACATCTTAGATGATTGTAGAATATTCAAGAACACTCTCGAATGTTGTGGAATATTCTAGCAAATGGTGGACCATTCGAAGACTTTTTTGTATGAGTGGGGCCTACCCACTGATAGGGATATCCATTGTGGGTTTGAATATTCCAGAACATTCTGGAATGTTAATAGATTCAATGGTAAACGTTGAAGAAACTGTCAACTTCCCTACAGAATTTTTAAATTCTTTGCAAGTACCAGGAATACCATTACATTGCCTTCGACTGAAAATTGGATCTCCAATCATAATACTACTCAGAAATCTCAACTCACCAAAACTATGTAATGGAACAAGGATGATCTTCAAACAGCTATCGAATAACATCATCGAAGCCGAACTTATGACTGGGAAGGACTAAGAACACACAGTATTCATCCGCAGAATACCACTGATCTCTACAGAATTGCCATTCCAATTTAAAATACTGCAATTTCCAATCAAATTAGCGTAAAGTTTTGTAATCGACAAAGCGCAAGGACAAACTTTAAAATATTGGGGCATCAATCTCAATGACTTCTGCTTTTCTCACTGTCAGCTAAACGTAGCTTGCTCTCGAATAGGAAAATTCAAAAAATTTAAACATATATACTCCGGATAACAAAATGAAAAATGCTGATTATAAACAAGTATTGTAAATAGAAGTATTTTAGTTAGAATATATTTTCAATAAAAAATTTTTATGTCATATATTTAATAAATTATATCTCGTATAAGTTTATTCTTTTATTCAAACTACTATACAATCTCATATCAACTCCCTGAGCGAAGCCGGGTACCTCAGCTAGTATTGATATATAGATTAAGGACTTATTAAAACGAAACCTATTACCACGTATATGATTGATACCAAGATTTTATTAATATTTTAATTTTTTTTTCAATCATAACTTCAGTAGATCATATTTTGCAATCTTTTTTTGTTTCAAAAAAAGTTATTTTAACTTAACATTTTTTTTCATGTGCCATGTTCATCAGTAATATAATTTTATACTATAGCTTTACTCCTAATAGTAATACACTACTAAAAAATGTTTTTAGGTAATTAAGCTATAAATATTTTATGAGGTTTTATATTTTTGTAAATAATATCAATATATGGTTTAAGGCCTTATGAAAATGAAACTTAATGCCACTTCTATACTTAAAACCAAGAGTAGGTTGTTATTATTTTTTATTTTAGGAAATTATTTAATAATACGGTGTAAGTTATCCAGTTTGTAGAGCGCTGATTTGAACTGAAGTCCCGGGTTCAATTCCAGGTTCAATCCCTTAATTAGGATAAAAACCTTGTGGTTAAGCGTGATCTCGGAAAAATCTCCTCCCTGCATAACCGTTGTTCTAGAAACAGTTGTCTCCAGCATGTACTGAGCAAAGACTGGGGGACCTTCTATGGCTATAGTGCCCTTATTAGAGAGATTTTTTTGTAATTTCCCCTAATTATAACACGACCAGTCGTTATACACGTTATACTTGATCGAGGGTCGTATTGGGCACATCAAGTCTGCATTTATAGATAACTGTACTTTTAGGTAGGTCAGGAAAAACTCATGGCAGTTTGTAATGTTTACTACACTGTCTCTTCAAAACTATTAATCAAGCTGTTTCTGTGTGAACTTTTATTGAGAATGTCCGTGCTCTAGTAAAAATACAAGAAAAAATATCGCTGAGTTATATAAACAGGTTTTCTAATAGTAAAAAAAATAATGGACCCATTTATGACTTTACTTTATATAAGTAATGTTATAAATGACTTCATTTTTATAAGTATATTTAATTACTTAATAAATAGACTCAGGAATGATTTCGTTTATAGTATTGGCTATATGGTATAGAAATTCGGAATGGTAAGAATATGTTACTTACCACTATAATAACTAGCAAACAACACAATGCAATGCAAATAACATAAGTCTAAATATAACCTAATGTAAGCTCTTATGATGTTCATTCCAACACTTCTGGATAGACTGTTACATCTGCGAAATTAGGATTACTCTATGCAGAAAAGTCTTCTCCTTCCTTTAACTCCTGTGTGCTTCTAAGCGTGGAGTTGCCGTCTCGGTCACCGAGCCGGTCTCTGTCCCTTGCAATTCTTCTCATCTCCGGAGTGGTGTCCTCTTGCTGCACACAGTCTCCCAATGTATTCGGAATACATACATCTGGGTCTACGATGGCGTTTTCCTTCCGGTCTAGATTCAAAGAACCACCTGGCCTTTCGGGTATCACTCATTATGCAGACATGCCCAAACCATTTCAATTGCCGCTCTTCCAGGATGTCCCGCACTGATTTTACTCTCAAATCCTCACGAATCCTGTCATTTCTTATGCAGTCACTCCTGGTCCTGCCAACTATCCTTCGGGGGAATCTCATTTCAGCCACTGCCGTTCTGCTTGCGTTTTTATCGAGGGTTGTCCAACTTTCAGATCCATGACTGTCCCTAGATATGTGTAGGTCTCCGCTATTTCTAGGGGTTCGCTATCACATAATATCCTTGGCTCCAAGTTTTCCCTTCCTACTCACATAATTTTGCTTTTAGCTGGATTTATGTTCAATCCTCTTAGCTGGAGTTCCTCATGCCATTCATTTAGTGATGTCTGGAGATTTTCCTGAAAGTCCGCAATCCGTATTATGCCGTCTGTGTAAATCACAGCCTGGGCAAGCACTGGTTTTAGTTTCCAGCATCCCACCACAGCTCTTGGAGTTCTCTATTTACATAACTTCCATACCTCATCCATGAGAAGTACAAAAAGCAAAGGACTAAGGCTTAGGACTTCTCTATGCAGAAAAGTCTCAGATATCAAATTATAGAAAAGTAAAAAATTTACAATGATTGATATTTAGAATTTTTTTTCTTACAACACTACAACCCATGAAGAGTCTTTGGCTCAGGGAATGCGACTGTACTGTATCTTGGACAACGGTTGTGTATGGAAGGGATTTGTCCTAGATCGCACTCAACCCCAGTTTCCCCCAATTAAGGAGAAGCAATTAAGCCACTTTACTAAATATGAGTGAGCTCCAGGAGCGTCTCCAGACCCCACATGTTCCATCCCCGACAGATTAAATATATGTATCTACTGCAGCTTGATTTTAAACCCGGTGCTGTAGTGGCACAGTTGTTTTTTTTTAAGGATACATTCTGTAAAAATTATTTTCTTGCTAAAATTTATTTCTAGCTTATAATTCACTGTCTTAAATATCATGAATCTGGAGTTGGTATGCGTAATAACTACTTCCTTTTCTTCTTCTGTGAAGGATTCAGATAAATTTTAATGCTTTCATCAGAGGCTTAGTGCAAAAAGCCTTTGACTAACGGTTCAGAGGTGCTTCAACCGGCAACTACAACATTCCTCCAATAGTTTAATCGAAGAAACCATACAAGAGCCTGTAATTCTCATGGACATGGGTTCACTAGCCTCCAAAGGTCAAGACGTTCGAGAGAGAGAGAACTAACTACATTCAAACTAATTATATTTAAGTCTAGTTCGAGAAAGAATGGTACCTAATCTATATGGCTTTGGTTTAATAGTCGCCATAAGCGAATCCGGAACTAAATTTAAATCACCTGGATAATGATTAGAATGACCTTATTTTTACATAAATATTGGTGTACAGTTTAAAATACCTCAATAAACTAATCAAACTTTAAAAAAATTAAAGCCGATCGATTTTCTTTTACATTTATACAATACCTCATACAAGACTGAAAAGACAAGAAACTGCTCGACGTTTTCGCCTACTTTAACATTTACTGGACAAACTGTTATGTCTAAATTGGTACTCATTTAGGAATATAACTACTTATAACACACACAAATAGTCATAACACCATTTATTCAATTAGACTGTACACACTGTAACATTGTTGTTGTCGATAACACACTAGAGGAGGTACTACTCAAAAGGGCGGGACCTGAGACTCAATCACAGATAATCGATAGATCGATTGATACACAACAGTCTCCCACACTTATTAGAATAATTATGACATGCGAAAATCAAGGGGTAAATTGAGTAACATATTCTTGAAATCTTCTTGGTGGCCTCCGTTCTCTGCTTGTTCGTCTCAGCATGGGATGTGGCTGGCCCCTAGGATGTTCTTGTTGCTGCGGGGGGTTCGATGGTCTTCGTCTTGGTTCTGGCTGGACGTCTTCTGGGAGTTTACTTTTTGGTTCGACATCATTGGTTGGATTCTTGGGGGGTAGAGTAAACATCACTCTCTTCTTTGGTTTAGCGTCGCTCGCAATGTAAAGCAATTGATTGATGTGCTTCTTCAGGCTATATCCGTTAATGTCGAGTTTGATTATGTAATGAAGCTTCCCAATTTTTTGGATTACGGTTCCGAGTCTCCATGTTAGTTTTCCAGTGTGGGGGTACCATCTTGCTTGTATGCGATCTCCCACACTTAGTTGGCGTGTACCCAGAGTGGTGCTGGGAAAAGCTGGTGTTTGTGGGGGTGGTTTCAGCAGATCTAATTTAATCCGTATTCTACGTTGTAGGTATAGTTCTGATGGTGATTTCCCACATGCTAGCGGGGTCGACCTGTATCGCATTAAGATTTCTTGGACTTTTCTTTGGAGGGGTAACGTAGAACGAGACATGGCCTGTAATTTCTGTTTAAAGGTCTGAATATTGCGTTCTGCGATTCTGTTTGTGGCGGGATGTCCTGGTGCTATGAACTTTTGTTGAATGCCATATTGTGTGCAGAATTTGAGAAATGTTTCGCTTTTGAATATTGTTGCATTATCCGACACTAGGACTTTTGGTAGGCCGTGAGTTGAGAATATATTTTGAAGGTATTGAATGGTTGAATCTGTTGTTGGTGCATTCTTGGAGAACCGGACTTCTATCCAGCGGGACTTAGCGTCTACTAAAAGAAAGAAGTAGTGGTCTTGGAATGGTCCCGCGTAGTTCATATGAACCCTATCAAAATTCTCTGAGGGTTCATCCCAGTGATGGATTGGAGCTTTGGGAGGATTTTTTCTAATTTGTCCACATTCCTGACAAGCTCTGACGAGATTTTCAATGTCTGTGTCTAGATTTTTCCAGTAAACATATTGACGGGATAACTGTTTCATTTTTACAATCCCTGCATGGGTGTAATGAAGTTCGTTAAGAACTGCTTGTTGTAATGACTTTGGAACGACAACTCGTTGTCCTTTAAAAATTATGCCATTTTGCAGATAGAGTTCAGTGTTATTGTTTTCACCCTTCAAAAGGTCTGATTTAATTCTGGTTAATTGTTCATCTCGTGAGGTTTCTTCAGCGAGGGTTTTATAATTGAGCGTATCGTTGGAAATAGTGTATATGGTTTCATTAGAAATTAACGAGACTTCTTCTTCTATATTTTGTTCAATTTGGGACATACTTTCTTGGATAGGGGATCTTGAAAGGAAATCGGCGTGTACATTTTCTTCTGCCTTTTTATGTTCAATTTGGTAGTCAAAATTTGTGAGCCAGGTTGCGTAGCGTAGAAGCCTAGCGGACGTCATTGCTGGAAGATGTGCATTCTCGTGCAGAATGTGGGTCAGTCGGCTATCCGTATAAAGGGTAAACTTTCTGCCATAAATATAATAATAAAATTTCTTGAGGGCAAAAACGATAGACAAGGCTTCTCTATCTAGTTGGCTATAGTTCATCACGGTTTTGGTCAATGCACGTGATGCAAAAGCAATAGGTTTTTCTATGCCACTTATGGTGTGTGAGAGTACTCCTGCTACCCCGGTTGGTGAGGCGTCGCAAGCTACCGAGAGAGGAAGGTCTGGACTAAAGGGTGTTAAGACTCTATCGCTAGAAATTTCATTTTTCAATTGTTTAAAGGCTGATTCACATCTAGAAGACCAGTCGAATTTTTTTTGCTTTTGTAAAAGTAATCTCAATGGGTACGTCAGCGTTGAAATATTTGGAATAAATTTGGCATAATAGGTCACCATGCCCAAAAACCTCTTGACATCGTCTTGACTTGCTGGTCGCGGTGCCTTCATAATGGCCATGACTTTGGCTGGGTCTTTTGAAATTTTACCTTGTTCAAATACATAGCCCAAGTATTGAATTTTGGTTTTGAATAGTACACACTTTTCTCTATTGAGGTGTAAATCAAACTCTTTTAGTCTATCAAGGCAAGCAATCAAATTTTTAAAGCAGTCCTCTCTTGTTTTCCCATGAACTATGATGTTATCAAAGTATGTTGTGACCCCTTGTAGTCCTGTTAGGACTTTGTCCATGATAAGATGGAATTCATTTGGTGCAGTTTTGATGCCAAAAGAGAGACGGTTAACTGTATAGGTTCCTTTATGGGTAATGATTGTTTGAATCTTTGCACTTTCTTGGTCGACTGGGACCTGGAGGTATGCTTTAACTAAATCCAGTGAGCAATAATATGTGGAACTATTGAGTGCTGTAAGAAGGTCATCAATTCTTGGTATAGGATAATGTGCGTCCTGAAGTTGAGGGTTTACCCCCACCTTATAATCAACACATAGGCGTACTTTACCATTTGCCTTGGGAACAACAACTGAAGGGGAAGCCCAGTCACTCTCTTGTACTTTTGAGATGATGTTTTGCTTTTCGAGTGTCTCGAGTTCTTGCTCTACTTCTGCTTTCAAGGCTTGTGGTACCTCTCTGGCCTTAAAAGCAATGGGTTTTGTGTTGTTTCGTAATTTAAGGGAAATCTTTAAGTTTTTGCAGCAGCCCACCGTTTGTTGAAATATCTCTGGGTATCTGTTGAGGATCACGTTTTCGACATTGTCAGGAATTATTGAATGTATTGAATTATTGTTGACTTTTCCAACGTCGATGTCTTGTAACTGAATATTTAGGTGTCTGGTCCAGGAACGGCCCAGAAGTGGGGAAAACTTATCTGAAACTACATAAAGTGTCTCTGTTGATTTTATATCCTTATATTGAACCTCTACTTCTGCTACTCCAATGGGTGCGAAAATACCTGAGGTGTAAGAACGAAATCGGATGTTGGTATCTCTAAGTTTCTTATTAAGGTTCAGGCGATTAAAATTTGATTAATTTAACAGTGTTTGTCCTGCTCCGGAATCTACCTCAAATTGTTGAATTATATTGTTGATTTTTACTTGAACGAAATACTTCTGTTTGTCCTGATTCTGACTGTTTATTTCATATATTGTGTATTGATCGTAGAGGAATGAGTCTTCTTCTGAGTCTATTGACTGCACTCCCTTTTTAACTGACATTAATCTTTTTAGACACACTTTTTCGACATGTCCCACTTTTTCACAGTATTGACATTTTAATTTAGTCGAAATAACTCTGCAATTTTTTGAATTGTGATTATTTCTACCACATTTTAAACAAAGCCCTTCAATTCCAAGGTGTTTTAAGTTAAGGCGTGTGTGTCGTGAATTTGATTTATCTCTAGGTCTTGAACTATAATTATTTTGACTCCCACTACGTGGTCTCGAAAGTCTATGTACACTGTTATTTTCTGAATAATTTTCTGTGGATATATCGAATTGTTGGCTTGCCAAGTTCGATGCTTCTAAGGTTAGTGCCTTTGAGACAGCGTCAGAAAATGTTTTTGAGTCATCCAAAAGAAGTTGGTGACGTATATCTTGGTTAGACAGACCTCTGATAAACTGGGAGTGTAAAAAGATATCTGCCACAGACTTTTCACATTCACATTTAAAGCTGCATGCAGGAATGTATTTTCGTAATTGGGTGACAAAATCTTGGATAGATTGGTTAGGTGCTTGTTTTTGTGACAGAAATTTATGTCTTTCAACTAAAATATTTTTTTTCTCGGTCAGTTGATCATCAAGGGTTTTAATAATTTCATCAAATGTTAATGTATTGAGCTCTTTTGGTGCTACTGATAGCTTAAGCAATTCGAAATATTCAGGGCCAATGCTATTTAAAAGAATCGTTTTTGCTAAGGCTTTGTCTGATGCTAGGCCTTTTAGGGCAAGAAAGTTATCAAACCGTTCTTTGTATTGTTGAAAAGATTCCGTGTTTTTATTAAAAGTATCAAATTTACTTACATTATGTTGAGGAAGTGTTGAAGAAGCGCTTTGATTTATGGACGAGAATTTTTCTAACATAGCTGAAAATTGCTGTTGCTGTTGTTGCAAAAACTGGGTGAATTGAACAGCGTCCATTGTTCTAGGTTGACAATAAACTTAAGAGATTAGAATATCAGTTTTCTCTGTGTTTATCCTCGTCGCCACTTTGTTATGTCTAAATTGGTACTCATTTAGGAATAAAACTACTTATAACACACACAAATAGTCATAACACCATTTATTCAATAAGACTGTACACACTGTAACATTGTTGTTGTCGATAACACACTCAAAAGGGCGGGACCTGAGACTCGATCACAGATAATCGATAGATCGATTGATACACAACACAAACGTTCAAAGCTCCCAATTAATTACAAAAGACTCATTCATCTCGAATCCAATCCTTACAATCCAAAATCTTTCCTAAAATCCTCAATGCTCCTTATTATGTCAAAAACAAATTCATCCACCATGATCTTAATATCCCATATGTTGCTGATTTGGCCCAAACTAGATACCTATCCTTCCATGAAAAGCTCCATACACACTTGAATCCGATAGTCTCTCAACTTGCTTCCCATAATATTTCCGATAACCCTCCGAGGCGTCTGAAAAGAAGATGGCCTCGAGACCTTCTACTATAGAACTTTATTGGAGTGCTATCAAAGGATAGTTTCTCCACAAGTGTTTTTTTTTTTCATGTCCTTTGTTCATACAGCAGATTTACTTGATGTAATATAATTACAGTTGTAAATATCAATAAATTATTCTATTTAAAAAAAACAAAAAACATATTATGACCACATAAAAAATATATTATGTTAATCATAAAGACTTCCACTAATAACCTTATGGAACAAAAAATTAACAACAACCTGGATTCAAGAAGTTTAAAAAGATTTGGAAATAAATCATGTAGAGAAGATGTTATAAAGAGGGAGATCTTTTTTAGAGCACACTGTTGAGAATGAAAAATCTTGGGCAGGAAGAATATAAAAACAAGCTGAAAATGGTCCGAAAAGAGGAAGAAGATACATGGTGTGAATATGAACGAAAACTGGAGGAAGAAGAAGAAACATCAAAGGACTGAATAATTAAACATTAAAGTTGTCTCGTGGACCACAAAAAACCCTAACGGAGAAAGTAATAATAAAATTGCATATTTACATAGTCAAATAATTTTAAAATAACCGATTACATAAAATTGGCAGTAGAAAATCAGATAGACATAAAAATCTCAAACAGGGTTGGAAGGGTTGGAACGGGTGCGAAGCGAAAATTGGAGGGTGGCTGGTTTCGAGTTAATAATTTTTAGATTAACTATGAAATATTAATTATGTTTTTAAGGCATTGGCCGTTATTCCCTGGTTCGCAAAATTAAAAAAGCATAACGAAGATTAGGATGAGCCTGTGAAGTTGTTGGGCTAAGCACCGAACGGTTTCCTAAATAGATTAAGCGCAGAGCCGAATAGTAAACGTCCAAAGATGGACCGAGGCGAAGGTGAGAGGATTTCTTTACGGGCTTGGGTAGTAACGAAAATTCCATTTATAAACAAATTTATGATCCGTTTTCGGAATAAACGATAATATTTAAATCGTTTTAATATTTTAAGTTACTCTTTTTACGAAAAAATCATCATGCCTATAAGTTGGCGTCTATGTAGAGATAATAGATGAATTGTTTTGAGACTTCAAGAAAGGGATGGTTAAAAGACCCATTATCAAACTGATGATAATGATCTTCAGGAACTGATAATGAGAGGAAACGTATTAACGTTGAAGAAACTGGCCATGCTATAGAAAGTAAATAATAGCCTCAATTATATGTAAAAGTTAATACATCCCTTGATATAATCTCTAGAATTATCTTTAAAAATATGTTAATATTATTCACTAAATATTTTAATGTTATTTAATAATGAACGGCCTTGGGAATGATATTTTCTCTTTTAAAAGTATATTTTCAATTATGGAACATATAAAATATTAGCTCATAACTAATTTGACTCATCTTAATATGTAACTACTTAACGAAAAATAGTATATAATACGAACAATTTTGTTTTCAAATTTTTTCGGAAAAACTTCTATTGATGCATATTTCTATGACAAAAATATCCTCTTTTTTAATGCATAAAACAATTAAAACTTAAGATTAGAACTTAAAAGTAAAATAAGTTCTCTAATATATTTTATTACTTCCTTAGAACTTAACAATGGCGCCCTAGAAAAGAATAATGATGAATTTTGTTTAATGTTAGAGAAGCAATTAGTTGACTGGAACTTCTAATGTAAGGATAAATATAGTTGGGGGTGTAGTCAATTAAAACACCATAATAAGTGCATACTTATTAATTGTGTGCCGACATTTCGACCTACATTGTAGGTCATCTTTAGGGCTGTGAGAGAAAACAGACAACAAAATAATTGAATTTTGTTTAATTCCAAAATATTATTTTTATTCCAGTCATGTAACCTAAATATATCTATTTTACTTCTTAATCAAAAGGTAACTAGCAACCATTATTGTTTATATTAAAAATATTGTTTTTTTAAATAGGTAACACATTTTATAAAATATTTTGATTACAAAAATATTTTTAGTGTTGATTAATCGACAGAAGAGTTTGCTCCGTTCGTTTTAATTTTATTTATTTACTTGTTTTTTTTTTAATACAGCTGCTATAATTTTATCCATAGTAAAATAACCAAAAAAATATATCTTTTTTCTTATATAAGTCGTTTCAGGGACATTTTCAGGAATACTTCATACGCATTACTATAATATCAAACTTATTCATATAAAATAAACTATACATCCATATTAATGTAATTTATAATATGGGCTTATCGTTGAATTTTATTTTTTTGTTTTACGCGTCTAATAAACAAATTTTGGGTTTATTAACCTGTTAAGTAGGTATGACAAAATATTTCTGTTTAACTATTTATAATTATTGTAATAAAATATTTTGTCGATATAAATAAAATCATTAAGTTAAAGGTTATTTCCTTTTATAACGTGAGGTGTGATAATATTACTTTTAACTATGAATAAAAGTTCCCATTATGAAATGAGTTGAACAAAATTTTATTCACCAGTTAAGAGGATATGTACATTTTTTTTCGATACAGACGTCATCGAAAATTTGTTAAGCAATGGTTTAGAGCAACAGCAAAATCAGTATTTCAATATATGTTTTCAACAATGATTATTAAGATTAAAGTGAATCCGTGAAAAGTCCCTGATGTTCCTGCTATCGAAAATTCCAAAACATTGAAGATGTCCTGGTGAAGTAGTCTTCAACTCTGTATAATTGAAATTGGGGCAGAATAATGGAAGGAAGAAGGGTAATTCAGGAATTAGTTAAGCATGGATTCCCAATTTTCTCTCTTTACAAAGCAATTGTAGAGAGAGTTACGGAGCTACAGGAAGGCAAGCGATGAAAACCAAGTCGGGAAAGCCTTGAGTGAGCCTGTTCCATTGTATTCCTCATCAGGGAGTAGGGTTCTATTTCATTTAATGTAATATCCTTTGTGAGAGCGTTCTAAGACGAACAAAAAATGTATATAAGATAAAAAAATTCAATTCTGGACTAGAAAACAAAATTAACTCTTTACTGCCCGCAACTCTACGCGGTTAAATATCGCCAGAGACCGGCAGTATTTTTAAGAATTAATAAATAAAACTTTATGCCAATTCATGAAATAATTCAACAAATAAACGCTTTAAACAACACATTTAAAACAAGTAGTACACACTTACTTATTTGTAACGGTCAAATCTTACACATAAAATATGGAGTGGTTGTTGTTTGTTCATTAAACGTCACTTTATGCTGCTATGGCTAATCGGACACTGCTACAGTGGGAGCTCTAAATTTTGCCTATTCAGGTTTAATTAGGATAGGGTTTTTTAACGATTACCTGACATCGTACAGTCTCGGGACCCCCGTTTAAAGTCTCTTTCGAAGAACTGCATACCCAAGGATTTTTTACTCCCATTATAAAATCCTAGGGCCACCTGCTTGGCTTCGAACCCGCGATCTTGGGCTTAGTAGTATGTTATGCTAACCACGAGACCACAGGTCGCCCCTAAATGTGTAGTGAGCGGACACTAAGAGTAGTTCCGTTATCACACACATTTGTAAGCGGCCATTGAAGTGTTGATTAGGAGTAAAAGAACTTTCTTTTGAAAACTGAAATGAAAATAGATTTCGTACCTACCACCGACGTCCCTATGAGAACAAAAAAAAAAAAGTACATCTTTTTCAGCTAAATATGTGAGTATTTATGGTGAAAGTATAATTGTATGTATACTCTTTATTTTCCGACTTTCATGCTATTTCTGTGGGGATGGCTTTCACACAAAAATTTAATAAATTATAAAAAAGGAAAGGAGATAGTTGGTGGGTGCAGTAAAAAAAAACACTGAATAAGTACTAGACTTATAAGTACTATACTTATAACTACTAGACGTATAATTATGTGCCGACGTTTCGACCTACAGTGTAGGTCATCTTCAGGGCGATTTGGAGAGAGAAGCCGTTGAGTGCACCGGCTGGCTAACAATTCTTACAATGCTTATAACAATGATTGTTAGCCAGCCGGTGCACCCAACGGCTTCTCTCTCCAAATCGCCCTGAAGATGACCTACACTGTAGGTCGAAACGTCGGCACATAATTATAAATCTAGTACTTATTCAGTGTTTTTTTTTTACTGCACCCCCCAACTATCTCCTTTCTACATTTGATCATCCAGTCAACTATTTTCCTCTCATACTTATTTTATTAACAGTTGTGGATCGACCCTTTGGGATCTGCAGATCCTCTCGGGGCTCATTCGACACTCACTCATGATACTAAAATTTTATAAGTGAGATATTACATTATAAAATAATAATTTACTATGTAAAAATACGTTAAAGAGATATGAAGCGCAGTGTGTAGAGCGCTGTTTTGCTTAGCTGAAGGTCCTAGGTTCCATATTCGGCTAAGGCAGACAAATTATTGTATCTGGTAACCATCCATGGACTCTTCATGATCTAAGGTCCCTCCAGGGGGGTCAGTACCCTTAATTGAGGGGGATCTGCCAGTTGATCGCGATATCCGACAAATCACCTCCCTGCACAACCGCTGACATGGAAGCAGTAAGGTCCCTATCATGTATTGATACCCTTCAATGGTTGTAGTGTGGCGTGTTCAATGAAATAAACGATATGCAGTTTATAGCGGTTCGCTTCATATTCAATAGATTGCATTTTAGCGAAGAGTTTCCTTTAGATTAGTCAGGAATTATACGAGACACCGTTAGGTAGTGTATTAGCATAAGTTAATTGTTGGAACTTCTGCCTCCATTAGGGCTATTATGAGGCAGCCGTGTATGAATATGAATGAAATCTTAAATGAAGGTCATTCATGCTTGCTCAACTGCAACACGTATCTGTTCTCACTTCTCGCTAACGGCTTCAAATCAGCTGTAATGTATTGCATTCAAAGTTCTAGGTGGTGTGAAGATACTTAATAATGATATTAAAACATATTTTAAAGTGCAAAAAAGCCGAAATGGAAATGAGGACAGAACATAAAACTGAAAATCCGTGAACCTATAAGTCAAAAGAGAAGTCCTGGAATTGTGACTTTTAAAAAAAATTCAAATTTAACCTAGTTAAATGGTACTAATCTATTTCTAAGTAAATGCCAATATACCCTACCACTCTAGAAAAGAAAACAAACATAACTCAGTAAATATATATAAAATAATTATTGGAACCATGGTGCATGTCTTTTCCAGAATTTGCGAAATGTTGACTATTTAGATTTTTCCCCACCACTTTAAAGGCTCAATATTTTGATTTTCGATTATCAGTTTCGAGGATTTTCGCTTCGAGTTGTTGTTGTTGCTTGTTGTTGTTGCTCTTCTTGTTGCTCTTCTCTTCTGCACTTGTTGTTGCTCATCTCGAAGTGACAACCTGTGGAACTGATACCTTTTATAAACTATAATCATAATTACTAGTGTATCGAAGATCTTTTCTTTGGTTTTACATTTATGTCACGGAATTATTAGAATTAACATATTTGTCTATACTTGGAAGATTATTTTCAATTACTCGAAACCATCAAGCCCTATTCAGAGAACTTTCTTTTGAGGTTCCTACCACCTCTGAATATTTTATAAATAAAAGAATCAGTTTAAGCCAACAATAAAAAACATAAAATGATACAATGATATGCTTTAAAAACGTATGAAAAATATCTGTTATAATGACTTTAAAAAATCAAGCTAGTAATAATTTTTTTTTTGTTAGCATCCTCTTGTTTGGCATGATAAAATGATTTTTTAACAAAATTTCCTTAATCGGTTAGAAATAAAAATAAAGTAATTACATAGCACATGGAATAAAGGAGTCATTAAAAAAATATTTTTTTTTTATTACATATTTTTATGCCCTTTACCGAAAAAGATACCTGTAAGGTATTCTTGTTGTATTAAAAAATAAAATAAATAAACGAATTTTGTCAGAAGTGAAAATTCATTAATATGCAATCATTTTGTGATTTCACTACATTACAACATTAATACAGAATTAATACATCCTGAATTGCTACAGAATAAATTTACACTTTATTTTGTTGATTATTTTTGTTAGGAATTAATTAATTTCAAGCAATTTACAATTATAACTTATTAACTTTAATGGATTAAATATGATAACAATGTTTTTAACGAGTTACGCATATAAGCACAACTCATAGTTGGTTACGCTCAATAAGATTCGGGGAGGGACTTTCATTTCTAAATGAAAGTGAACGCGTGGACAAGGCACACGTATCAAGTTCTTTATTTAAATTTTCCGATTTTTATCTGTAATGAGGGAATATAAATCTACATTTTTAATTTATGAATAATTGCATATTTTATTAATGAATAGTAACGAAAAAAATGGGAAAATCTCTTGATGTTGCATTAATCTTTTGTTCGAGTGTAAAATTTATTAGTGAATTTGAATTAATAGATGAAAATTTTATGAAAACTGAATCGGATCGGTAAATCTTACGCTTTTGTACTTGAAAATTAAAACACCGTTTTCGGACACGTCAACACTTCCTAGACAAACGCTCTAAGTTACCAATTAATTACAAAAGACTCTTATATATGGTTATTATAAGAACTGCTTGGTCTTACGGAGTAGAGCTTTGGGGCTCCAAAAAGCCATCGAATTCCTCACTTATCCAATCCAAAATCCTTAGTGCTCATTACTTTGTTACGAATAAAGTCATCCTAATTTACCTCACTGCCCCATTTGTTATTGTTTTGGCTCGTATCTGATATCAATCCTTACATGACAAACTATATTCACTCTCACACCCACTAGTTTCAAATCTATCTACTTCTTCAATCCTCGATAATCCACTTCATCTCCAGGCATCTTTTGAATTTATTTGAATAAGAAATTGAATTTATTATTCGAGTACTACCTCTGGGTAGTTTTTCTACTTGCCTTTATCTCACGCTGTTATGTATTACTTATTTTATTAAGATAAACAAAAACTGGGGTTTTATTGGTAAATAAAATTTCGCACTAGAGGTTTAAAAAAATGTAGTATCAGTAGAAATAAATTTCGAAAATGAAACCCATAAATTAATTTTTTTTTAAATATAATTTTATAAATGTCTAAATAGGCCGGCTGGTTTAGTTAAATTGTGCAGTATTAATATATTATAGCTAAATCGTTATAACTTAATATTATCCACACTTCATACCTTATTATTATAGACCATATATTATCAGTAAATTGATACTCCGTTTATACATTAACATGACTTTAAATATTTCTTTAAAATAAATACGTCACGATTTTTTTAAGGCCCGGATCACGCCATTAAAATTCTCGAAGGCTCTAATATCACCTACGCCTATACGATACTTTCCTTGTTATTACAATGATCGTAATATTATAATTAAAAGTTTCATAAACACAACTAGCATGTAATTAAAACAGAGAAACACAACTCACAAATAGGGAAAACTACGCAACGTACATGTCGGAGCTTTCGTTGATCAGCAGCCGGGCATGAAGAGAAAGGATGAACAAATTAATTACTTTCATACATAAAAGAACCTGACAATTAATTCAAAACTCTTTAGTTCAACTTGTGGTAATTAATGACGGTAGTTTGAAATCATAATTAGGGGTGTACCCCCTATTCGTCTACCGCGGCGTTGCCGTTTGAAGAAACTCACTCTGCAACGCAAAATACAGCTGTATGATTCCAATTTTTAAGATTTTTTTCAGCTGAGGCAAATATAATACTAAGCCAGTAAAAGTGAGCAAAGATTCAAAAATCGAAACAACGTACAAAATGAATGAAATAGGGAAAAATACCAAGAACATAGCCTTAAGTTTCAAAAACACTGGAACAAAACCAACCAGTCGACGTTTCACGTTTAATCAGAACACACATAAAAAAAAAATCACATCAAAGAAGACAAAGCGCAGGACATCTCGCACCAACAGCTCAAACATACTTTTAAAATACAAACCGCCCCCTTCTCCAGTACGTTCCACAAACAACTGTTCCAGTGTTTTCGAGACTTAAGACTTTTTTGTTTTTGAATTTTTTCCTACTGCATCCTACTTATAAAACTAAGTTTCTTATACCTCTGAAAACACTTCATTTTATCGCATTTAAACAGAATCATGTTTTAAAAAATTTAAAAAAAAATTGCACCACAACAACCCATGAAAGGTTCTGTGCGCAGTATAGCTTACTGTTTCTAAGGCTACGGTTGTGCAGGGTGGTGATTCGTCCTTGATGACGCTCAACCGTTAGATTTCACCCTATTCAAGGTACCCACGTTAAAGAGTCTGGATGAATTTCTGGGGGTTCTACAGATTCCTCAGAATCTATCCCCGAATATTAACATATTGAATGGATTTTCTGCCACAGCGTGAGGTGATTTGTCCGAGATCATGCTCAAACGCCAGGTTTTACAATTAACGGTTTTTACAATTTTACTCTCTTTATAGAGCCCCAGGGAAGTCTACAGCTATATATGGTTGTTAACAGGTTAAATGATTTATGTTTCACAGTCTGATTCGAACCCGGGATCATCAGGACTACGCACTTAGTTACCCAACTCCCCTGAGGGTTAAAAAAAATAGATTTTTTTAATTTATATTGGTCACCTTCTGTTTGTGGGGGTGTGTTTCGCTTTTTTTATTTTAATATATTTTTTACGTGTTACATGAAGACTGATAACGTATTTGATAGGTAAATTATTTTCATTTTATGAAGTAAATGTAATTAATATTACCAAATCTACAAAAGTGAAAAAAAATGATTTGTTTGAAAAATAAGTAAGTAAATCATTTCTTAGAAAAATATAGAAGTTAAGCTGCGAGCCATGGGCAATAAAAATAATTATTATTTTTATGCTTCTTAAGTTTTGAAAGAAATATAATGACAAAGACTTAAACAAAAAAAAAACTATCCATACCTTAAAAACAATACAATTTTTAATACTGGCCGCCTCGTGTAATATATCTGTTGCATTTTTTAAATTCTGTTTAATTATATGAAAATCTTTAATCAGTATTTCCTTGAAAGAAAATATGTCACGTGAGAGTTCAAAAGTTGGATCTTTACCAAAGACTAAAACGGCATTAATTAATAATTCAATTACCCCTAATTTAAGCATTGAATAGAAAAAAAACACGAAGAGAGAAGGCATATAATTGCTACTGAATCCGACTCGGTTCAAAAAGGGTAGATAATTTCAACGTAAAAAAGATTCTTTTATAAAGTGAGTCTTGTGAAAGTCGGCTCAGCTGATTGTCGCATCCTCTTTTCTTCGAGCATCTTCAGTCTTTAAAAAAACTAATACCTTGAAATAAAACCAAGGTATTAGAAACTTTAAGGACAACCTTCACTTGTGTACTCTCACTTTTGGTATTCTTGTTCGGAATAAAGTAATGTATTGTTTTCTTAAATCCTAACACTCTAAATCAATTATTAGTAATATGAAGTTAAATATATAAAAAAAACACCGGCAGGCCCAAACCTGTACTGTGTCAGGTATTCGTTAACCCTTTGAGGACAACGGTACATACATGTACCACACACTTATATATTTTTTACCACTAACCTATGATTCCAATATTTTTTTTAAGTTCACTTTTAGAAAGTCAGCATATTTAGTTTTAACATTTTGTATTTTTTTTTCATAAATATCTTACATAGGCAGCCCCTCTCTTTTTTTTAAATTTGATGTAACACTTTTTTTTTTAACATTAAACCATGATTTAGGGGAGGGGATCATAGAAGAGACTTTTTTTTTTTTTTTTTGGGAGTTTGCTTTATTTGTATTTATTTACAAATAATTGTCCATAATGCCAGTATTACATTGTGTTATTAGTTACTACCCTTTTTTTGTTGGTACACATATGTAACACTGAGCCGTAACTGTAAATAATTAAGAATTTTTTTGTATAATTTTTTTAAATTAAATTTTATTAACAATGGAAGTATTTTAATATTAATCATCATACTAAATACATAAGAAGTACTAAAAAAAACTTAAATATTACAAAATTAATATAACTTACTTATGGTATTCTTCAAAACAGTTTCTTGTATTTGTAAAACAAAAGGTTAAGATGGAGCGTGCACATACAGAATTTGACCGGCTTTGCACTCCTCTTTTACTGCACTGGACACATCTACATCTAGTGTCTTCTTTAATAAGACGGTGTAATGGATTAGGAGCACTGCTATTCAATTATTTAATTTTAGATCCCTGGATCGGTGACTCATTTATTGGTCTTTTACGACTTGTGTACCCACCTATGAGAAGTGTAGCTAACTGCGATTTGAATTCTAAAGCAGAGACTGAGGATGATTCATAATTTGCAAGTGGGCTAAATCCCACACATAGGGGTAATGAGGGGGGTTATTGGGGATGTAACCCTCCCCCATTGCTTAGAAGAAATTTTTAAAAAAATTGTAAGTAAGAATTTAAAAAAAATAAAAATTTGAAGGATTTGGCTTTTTCAAAGTTATTACAGAAGTAAGGGTCAATAATGCCACAAACACAACAAAAAAAGTGCAAACACAATTAATTTAATGAATAAAAGGTACACTAAAATTACAAACCAAAACGTAATACTGTTTATTTACAATTAATTATATTATTATAGCGGCAGTAGTGGCGTCATGCGGCAACAATAAGATCGAAAATGTGAGAACAGTTTAGACAATTCTTAGAATCTAGAAGTTAAGCCTGGATGGGTCTAGAAAGTTCTCTATGCAATTAAGTATAGTTAAGTTATTGTAACTAATAAATATGGTTACTTGTATTTAAAAGCTATTTCTTGACTGTCCTTCCAAAAGTAACATTTATAACGAAAATAACATTTATAACTTCTAAAATAACATTTTTGAAAAATTATAATCTATTTATTAAATTTGAAGCTACATGATTTGTAGTATAATACATATTATACCTATATTACGAGAACTTTTTTTTGAAGGGAGTGTTGGAGTTGTTGACTGGTGGGGGTTAACCCTCCATGTGTCAACTCTAATTACACCACTGATCCCACACCCGAGATTTTCCACGTGAAAGAGGAGCGACTTGTTGGGCTAGCCCAGTTGTTGCACAACAAGGTGGTTTTAGGGGGTTGGAGTCCCACACTATCTATGTATTTTTTGGCCTCATATGTCTATTGAGATTTCCACCCTGTATAAAAAAAAAAAAAATTTCCAAGTGAAATTATATCATACACAATGTATGCATTATTTATACTCAAGCCAAATAAATAAAAAAATAGACGGAAATAGAATTTGGTTTTGGACTTGCGATCGTATTCGTAATATACTTTTTTGGTCCATAAGATCAACTCCTTCCATTCCTTTGTTGTAAAGGCACTTGACATCAATTTTGGAAGTTGATCCAGACTGTCTTCTTTTTACAGTATTTGACTCGTTTGGTGAAATAAAATTGGGGTCCATAAACACAGAACGATTATCCATCCATTTTATAATAGATACTACGTGAGAATGTACGTTTAAATGTTTTATCTATAGGAAAATTCGGCATTTGTTTTCGGTTACTACGAAGTGTTCCACAGGCTTTTATATCCCGAGTTTTTAATTTACATAATAATAAATGGTCGTTTAAAAAGTTATCAAAATATAACTCAATTACAAGACAATCTAATCTTTTAGAAAATTGTTGTATGACCGATTCACCATGGCCAACTTCTGCAATGTTTTTACGACCGGTATATATATCAGTATAAATATCCCTTTCAATAAATGCAATATCTTCTCCGTCTAATAATGATTTATTTACATCATCTTCACTATCCGTTGCGTCCATAATTTGTACTATTTCATCATTAAATCAACAAAAACGACGTTCTTTCGGCATTTTTAACCTGTAAGCCCGTAAGATATTATATACTATATTATGTTATATATGTGAGTTTCAATATTTATTAAAATATGTTTTGATAATACTTACAAAATATTTTGAATTGTGTAACTAATATTTATTAATTTTAACAAATATAAAACACGTGTCTGGCTGTCATACAAAAACGAAGTAATATAATAATTTTATTATAGTACAAGTCTGTATTCGTTGTTATCTTGTTTGTTATTTTGATTTCTTTGATATAATCAGATGATTTAACTTTTGTTATCGTAAAAAATAAACACTGTATCTGTATATAAAGTTCTACGAAAAGATAATAGGTACTATCGACATATTTACATCAATGCACATGTTACATAGTATAATATATTATTATTTTCGAGACTAAATCACGAATTATATTTCTCAAGAAAGTATATTATAATATTATTAATTTATTTCAAATGAATTCATAATAATATATACATTGCACATTGTGTATAACATATAAAGTAATAGCGTAGAAACCGATATTTTAGAATATTTTTTAGTGCTTATTAGTAATACTGTATTTTTACCTTTAAAGACCGTTGGTACATATATGTACCACTTTAAAAAACGAGGTTGCTATACATTTTTTTTTAACTTTTAAATACTATTAATTTATGGCCATAGAATATATATTTAATGTGAAAACAAAGATTTTTTCAACGGTTGAATTGTGGGCGTCAAAGGGTTAAAGATACCTTTCCTAATTATGCCTGGATAAGAAAAAAAAGGACTCCCACTCCCACTGCAGCATCGAACGATAAGCCATAGCAACTTAAAGCCACGTTTAATAAATAAACAAACATAGACACCTTATTCATTTATCCATAAATAAATAAATGGAGGAAATTTGCACTAATAAAGAAAAAAGGATGAAATTCCAGAAACCGTAATGACTGAAAAGTAAGAAACTGCATCTATTGTTGAATTAATAAACATCTTAAATCCATACAATAATATGGTTATAAACAATAGTTGAAATAACATTCAGAATTACTTTTTTAATCCTACTAAGTATTAAATATGTGATTATTGGATAATGTGTCCATTAGCGTCAACTAGAGTTGACTCATGGGTGGGATTAACCCCCACCAGTCAACCACTCAACATATTACTCCCTTCAAAAAAGATGTCTCGTAATATAGGTATGATATGCATTATACTATAAATAATGTAGCTTCAAATTAAAAAAATAGATAATAATTTTTTATAAATGGTATTTTGGAAGTTATAAATATTATTTTTGGAAGGGCAATCAAGAAGTAGATTTTAAATTCAAGTAACCCTATTTATTGGTTACAATAACTTACTACACTTAATTGCATAGGGAACTTTCTGGCCCATTCAGACTTTACTTCTAGATTCTAAGAATTGTCTAAACTGTTCTTCTCACATTTGCGATCTTATTGTTGCCGCTAGATGCCACTACTGCCGCTATAATAATATAATTAATTGTAAATAAACAGTATTACGTTTTGGTTCGTCATTTTAGCATACCTTTTATCCATTAAAATAACTGTGTTTGCACTTTCTTTGTGTTTTTTTTTTGGCATTTCTGACCCTTACTTCTGTAATCCCACAATAATAACTTTGAAAAAGAAAAATCCTTCAAAGTTTTCTTTTTTTAAAATTGTTACTTACAATTTTTTTTTTCAATTTCTCCTAAGCAATGGGGGTGGGGTTACATCCCCCCAAACCCCCCCTCGTTACGCCTATGAATGTGTCCAATACACATAATAGCACTGAGTTGCCATGCCGGATATCGTGGTCAAATCCTGCTGTGGGCAAGACTTTTATTTAGTCTATTTGCAGCCGGAGATGGATCATATAGGTTTCAGGACCCTCCTGGGGCTCACTCAGCCTCTATAAAGTCTTATAAAAATAGGGTACCCAATTTAAGGGGGGGGGGAATCTGGCGGTTGAGCATGACCTAGGACAAGTTACCTCCTTGCAGAACCGTTGTCCATGAAACAGTACAGTCTCTACCATGTACTGAACCCCAGACCCGTTCACGGTTTTCTGTTTGTGTGTGCGTTTTTCACTTGTTTAAAGTTTTAAATTATTTCTGTATATTTTAGATAAGTATTGATATAAATATGTGATCAATAAATTATATAAATGTTATAAATTAAATGCGCTAAATAACCCCACATTAAAAAAAAATCGTTTTATAAAATAAATTGATTTTTTAAAAGAATAAATTAAAAGTTACGAATTATGAATGATAAAAAAATAATAATACTGGGTTATGTGTTTATTTGAAAGATAAAAGTTTTTGCTTTTATTGGGTACTTTGTTTATTAATACTTCAAAGTGTTTAATCTTATCGTTACCGTTAATAATACAGATTATTATTGTTGTACAATTTATTTTAATTAATATGTGATTCTTAGACCAATAAGCGCAGATTGATCCAAGCATTGTGATTATTACATATTAAGATGTTATATATTAATATTATTCATAAGAATTTAGGCTTCAATAATAAAATAGTACAATCGATACATTTTATACATTAAATACAGAAAGAAATAATTAGTAGCACAAAATAAATTAAATAATTGGTTTAATAGTACCGTTTTCGACTTAATCTGTCGATTTCCTGTCAAACGTTTCTTTTGTATAATTCGTCTCAGCCATTTAAGATCAATTTAGCGAGGGAAAGTTACGCAGAAAGTTTGATAAATACTCCATTGATTCCGAATTTCCCTTTATAAATTTCTAAGTTCAGATTACTTATTCTTCAGAGTACAGCTCCACTTTCATATGGTGACATTTTAAAAGCTTATTTCAAGCAGGAAATAACACTGGTGTATCTAGAAAGACGCCAAGAAATGCCTGTTTTACAATTTTAAAACAATATTCATAATTTTTTAGATTAATTTATTGATATTTACAACTGTAATAATATTGCAACAAGTAAATTTGCTAATATGAACAAATGACATGAAAAAAAACACTTGTGGAGAAACTAACCATCGGTAACACTCCAATAAAGTTCTATAGTAGAAGGTCTGGAGGCCATTTTCTTTTCAGACGCCTCGGAGGGTTGTCAGGAATAGTATGGGAAGCAAGTTGAGAGACTAGCGGATTCAAGTGTGTATGGAGCTTGTCATGGAAGGATAGGTATCTAGTTTGAGCCAAATCAGCAACATATGGGATATTAAGATCATGATGGATGAGTTTGTTTGTGACATAATAAGGAGCATTGAGGATTTTACGAAGGATTTTGGATTGTAAGGATTGGATACGAGATGAATTGGATGACTTAGTAGAGCCCCAAAGCTCAACTCCGTATGTCCAAATAGGTCTGATAACTGTCATGTAAATGAGTCTTTTGTAATTAGTTGGGAGCTTAGAGCGTTTGTCCAGTAAATGTTGAAGTAGGCGAAGACATCGAGCAGTTTCTTGTCTTGTATGAGATTCATAAATTTAAAATCAATTTTATCTATTTTTCAACTTATAAATATCGAGCAATAATTATAAATTGAACCAGTTATTTTGTATAGTCTTTTCATTTTAATTAAAAATTTATTTCCGCTATAGTTAAACTAGAGTAAAAATATAATATAAGCGATGATTATTTATTAGCAATTCATAATATAAAATTGAAACATTTATATACCATATCAGACACCTTCAGAATTGAAATAGGTTGTTTTCGAAAGAGAAGATCTAATAAGAAACAAACAATAGATATCCTTTATAAAATGTAAAAATGTTCAGATGTCTAAAATATAGATATCTCAGCCTATCAAAGGTTCTGTAGTTATAAATATCAAAGGTTCAATAGTTATAAATAACAGTCAGAAAGTCTGTTATATATAACTATGAATAGTTATAACAGATAACAGATACATAATTATATATAACAGGCAAAAAATAGCTATATATAACTATTGTAGTAAAGCAGTTAGTCATAGTATTCGACTTACCTATCTTTCAGCGAAAACAATTCTACTTTTAAATGACATATGATTTCAGTACTATTACAAATAAATTCTATTAAATTTAGAAATCTCAGTTATGTTTTTGAATATTAGTACAAAGTTCTGGGTGTGTGTATAAATATAGGATGTGTAAATACCTCCTTGCCCGCAAACGCACATTCATCACGATCATGGAAGGTCACGTTCTGTTCTTTTCACTTTTCAAGAATCTTACAAAATAGAAAGCGTTTGAGAAAATAAAGAAAATACATTATATCCGATGTTTAAATATGTTCACTCAAAAATGTTTATTTCAATTATGAAAAATAGACTAAAAAAATTAAATAAATTTATATATGATATAAATGAGTTCGATGCCTTAATGTTAACTTATCTGGAGGTTTATCGATAAAAATGAACTGTTTATATATTTCAGAAAAAAAAATTTGAAAACGCAGAAACCGATCAATTTTTATAATTTGAATAAATTAAAACAAATTAATAATTATTGTGTGAGTCACTAAAAGCATATGGGTTTTCTCAAAGAAAGAGAATATATATGGGATGTAAAGAAAAAACTGAACCACAACAACCCATGAAGAATCATGGGTTCAGTACGTACAGACAAGGGCGGGCATTTTTTTCTGGGGAGGGACACAACGGGCGAAAAATCAATAATAACTAAGAAATACACTAGTAGTATTTATATAAAGGTTTATTAAAATATCTAAACAGTAGTTTCACTCATGTTATTTCTGATAACCCAGAACCAAACTCAGCACGGCAACAGCGGTCTACCACTGAGTAGATATAAGTCAATATTTAATAGTAAGTTGATACATTTCTTCAATTGGGAAATTTCGGAACTTAACACACATGTAATAAAAAAATACATATCACATCATAAGATTTGATTTTAATTGCTTATTTCTCGCTGGAAACATCAATAATATATCGCCGTCATTCTTAAGGGGCACTGTCCTAGAATAAAGATTGTTTTTCTATTATATTCAAGGATTAAATAGTAAATATACTATTGATTTTTCATATCGAAAATTTATCATTAGGGGTAAAATTATATGTCCAAATAGATCCAATGTGGTTTCATATATAAAATACAACTTGCACACATATATGTCTTTCCTTATTATTGAAGACTGTGGATCCACATAAAGGATTGAGACCAGATACGTTTCATTAAATTTTGTTTGAAGCCAATTTTTAGTGCCGAAACTGTTTAGTAATGGTACTTTTGCTCAAGCTAGTTATGAGAGAAACAGAAAGTATCAGTTTCCAAGTTAATTATCTGTTCAGGCTTGCTCCATTTCTCTTCGGTGTGTACTCCGTTTGACGCAATCTCGGAACGGCTTAGATCTATCTATCCCTTAAGTGCCACAACCCTTCCTCTGGTTACCTAAGTCTAAATGGAAGTTAGCGAGGCAGAAAAGTTGGGATCCCTTCCGGTACCAACTTTCCCTGTGGCCAATCGGTTTCAGTTACAATTGCATTCATCGGATCCCAAAATCAGTAATCATCCATATGTTTCTCTGGCAAAGAATCGTTGATAATCCTGTGGAATCCATATTCCATCATTGTTAGGTATGTATCCAAGGTGTAACCAAGTAACAAATAACAATATACAACAAACAAGGATAGGATATCCAATAGGAAAAATCAAAACAATGCATTAAGTACAATACTAGAAATAACAAGCCATTAATTTTTTCGCCAATTAGACAACATCAGGATACCAAAAGAAAATCACATAAAAGAAGACAACAATCAGTACATCTCGTGCTAACAGTCGAAACAGATTCATCAAATAGAGACAAAAAACTTGCTCCAAGACGCTCCATAAACAACGTCACTTGTTTAGAGAGCGCTTTGGAGTAAGGTTGCTGCGTCTATTTGGTGGGTCCTTCTTTACTGTTAGAGTGAGATGTGTTGCACTTTGTATTGTTTGATGTGATTTTCTTTTTGTATATGTCCTGATGATGCCTGAATTGGCAAAACGTAGACCGCTTGTTTTTTCCTCAGTATTTTAGAGACTTCAGGTTTTTTTTTAAGATGATTTTTTCCTATTGCATCCCATCTATTACTTTTTTGATCAAGTTTATTAAAATATTATTATTAGTTTACAACAGTGGAAACAAGTCAACTAAATCTTCGGTATGACAAAGCATCAAGGAAGAAGTCAGGTGTTAGAAAGAAGAAAAATGACTTTCCAAATTAATGAGGATGAAACGAAGAACCTCACTTTGAAGAAGAAAAATCAAGTTCATCCACAGGAGCACCTGGTTATAAACTACAAGTTTATATAAAAAGTTGCACGTACTTGGAATCGATTATCTATGAATCGAGTGAACGATAGAGGAGAATTATTTATTATTATTGTTGAATTATTCTAGAATATTGCATTAAAAAAATATTGATCAATGATTTTAAGTGACACTTTCCATCTTTTGATTTCAAAATAAAAAAAAAGCATTCAACATCCAGGCATACAACCTGCATTTTCGTTTTTAGCCAGATTTTTGACAGGCATTATTTGGCGATTTGGGGGATGGAAAAAATGTTTCCACGATTGCAGTCCTCTTAATTTCCATTTTAAGAATATATACGTGAAAATAAACGAAAATAATAATAAAACTATATTTCTGCTTATTTACGCTGAAAATTTTGGTCCCGAAATAAGGAAATAATTAAAAATTAGGATAAATTCTCTATTCAATCCATTATTAGCTACTTTAAATCTCTTTCTTATAATAACAATAATAGCTATATCAGCATTGATCAATTTTGTTAATAATTAAATATTAATTAGACTGTCATTAAGCTCGAACTCAAAGAAAATGAAATTACACAAGTTTATCATTTTGTAATTTTTAGGAATCAGAACTTCTGAAATTACAGGTAGGATAGCATCATTAATTCATGAGAAAGTTGCGACGCATTTTTGTCACGCTTGCATCAAGTTAATCGCCGAAATGGAACCAAAGAGAATAGCTCAATTAGGCATCAAGATCTTGTGAAACAGTATATAAGCAATTTTCTGGGAGAATGTTGGGACTAGGGAAAATAAATAGGCCTAGGTGACCTAGAAAATGCTAGAACCTGAGAATGGATCTGTTGTGAATGGGTGTCACAGGTTGGTGACATAGGATTCAGGATGGTGGGAATACCCAAGGCAAGCGTATATTATATCTTACAATGGTCTACAAAAAAAAAATAGAGGGCCTCTTAATAAAAAAAAAAACAATATTATTTTTTATTAACAATATAAAAATAATATTCCGAAATATGGAAATTAAAAAAAAAACCTATTTCTGGAAATTCAACAGTCAACATTTCAGAGAAACTAGGAAATTAAAAGAACTTATGTAAGTTGGTTTTTATAACTGATTTTATTAATCTCGAAAAATCAATTAAATTCTTCGATATTAATAGTAATGAGTGAATTATCACAATACATGTTAACTCAAATATAAAATGAGTCTCCACAAAATAATCACTGCTAACTCAATCATGGGATGGAGTTTACAGCCCTCCCCCCCCCCTGAGGTAACTTTACCCGAAGGACGAGAAATTTAATTTAATTTGTAAGTTTGTTTTTATAACTGATTTTAACAATCTCAAAATAGCAATGAAATTACACGATATTAATAATAATGAGTGAATTAACTAAAATATAAAACGAGTCTTCACAAAATAATCACTGCTAACTCAATCACGGGATGTACACAAAAATGCTTTGAATTTTTGTGGAAGTTAAAAAGTTTGCCTGTTAAACATTTTCGCTTATCCTATTTTTTCCGAACAAAAATAATGTAATTTTTACCTAAACTTTTTTTTTTTAATTTATTTTTATTGATATTTACAACTGTATTACAATAATACAACAAGTAAGTAGGATAAGCGATACATAATGACATGATAATGACAAGTGATAAACTACCCAGTGGTAGTTCTCAAATCAAAGTTCAACTAAGAAGGTCACGTGGCCATCTTCTTTTCAGACGCCTCGGAGAATTATCCGGAATGGAACAGGAAGCTAGGTTTGAAACTAGAGGGTTTGAGTGGTAATGAAGTTTGTTATGAAAGGATAGATACCGGGTTCGGGCCAAATCAGCAACAAAAGGGACATTAAGGTCGTTATGGATGACTTTATTCTTAACAAAATAAGGAGCATTGAGGATTTTACGAAGGATTTTGGATTGTAAGGATTGGATACGAGAGGAATTCGATGGCTTAGTGAAGCCCCAAAGCTCTACTCCGTAAGTCCAAATAGGTCGTATGCTGGTCATGTAGATGAGTCTTTTGATGATTCCAGACTAATCGTTTGTCAAGGTGCAACCCTAAGTATCGGATCTGTTCTACAGGCACCAGTGGGATATTATTAAAGGATACTGAAGGGCAGGAAGTCATTGGTTTACGATGTAAGGTAAAAGTGATTTGATGCGATTTTTGAGAATTTATTTTAATCCTCCAGTTTTGACACCATTCTTCAAGATAAGTGATATGGGATTGGAGGCTTTGGGATGCAATAACTGGATTGGTGTTGACTGATAATACACATGTATCATCAGCATACGTGGTAAGGATAGTATTAGGATGAGTCGGGATGTCAGCTGCTTAAAGTGTATAAAGGATTGGACCAAGGATACTACCTTGAGGAACACCAGCAGATCGGGAAAAGAGGGATGAATAGACATTGTTATGGTTTACTTGGAAAGTTCTATTCGGGAGATAGGATTGGAGGATGAGAAAGTATGTAGGGGGTAGGAATTTACGGAGTTTGTAGAGCAAGCCCGGATGTCAGACTCGGTCAAAAGCCTGTTCCACGTCAAGAAAGACTCCCGAACAATAAGTTCGACGTTCTGATGCAGAGGAAACTACATCCACCACACGATGACATTGCTGAATGGTGGAGTGGGATGGTCGGAATCCAAACTGGTGATCTGGTATAATGTGATTTGCATCAAGGATGGGGTACAATCGTTTGAGGATGAGTTTTTCTAAAATTTTACCTATGCAAGGTAAAAGAGAGATAGGACGGTAAGAGGATGGGTGTTCTGGTTTTTTTTAGATTTGTGTATCATTTTTACAATGGATAATTCCCAGAGGTCAGGAAAATATGTGGAGCGGAGTACAGTAATATATATATATATATATATATATATATATATATATATATATATATATATATATATATATATATGTAAGGAATAGAATGGCTTTTCTAGGAAGGTGTTTTAAGATATGAATTGTGATGAGGTCGTGCCCAGGAGTTTTGCGGGGAGGTAATCTGTGAATAATGTTGGATATTTCTGAAGGATGGAACGCTTTGGGTGGAAGGGACATTTGGAGGGGAACATCTAACTCTTCTTTTATATATTAAATGTGAGTTGGGTTAATGATATCAGGATGTGGATGAAAGATTTTGGAAAGGTACTGACCAAATAACTATGATTTTTCTCCGTCAGATCTTGTTCAGTTATTTGATTCAGTAAGGAGTGGATGATTAAATTCTTTGAACTTCAGGAGTTTTTTGGTGGTCATCCATAATGTTTTTTCGGTGGTTGTAAGATTTTCAGTCCAGGTAATTAAAGTTTGAATTTCTTGATTTCTGTTTTTAGTTTGTTAGTTGATTTTGTATAGATAGTTTTTCTGCTGGATATCGATTTCTATGCCACTTCGATCTTGCTCTGCGTTTTTCTCTTAATAAGATACGAATATGCTGTGGCAAATCGGTCTGTTGATAGTTATTAATTGTATGTTTTGTGATGTTATCATGTAAACTGCTTTTGATTGATGTTGTAAGTTTTTCTATGGCGGTATCAATGTCTTAAGTGAAATTTTGAAGTCCAGTTTGTCCTCCAAGTCATAACAGAAATCGTCCCAGTTAACACGTCCTGTAATCAATGTGGGAGGTGAAGGCTTGGGAGCGAAATTTGAGTGCAAGAAAAGGAGGACTGGACTATGATCTGATGAATGGTCATCCAAGGATTCAATATTGGCTTGTGCGGGGGAAATCTGGGATGTAACAAATATGTCAAGGATATCGGGACGTGTTTTGAGGGATGTAGGCCAATATTACCTAAACTTAAGAAAAAAATCCTGGATCCGCCCTTGGTGCCTGGTACCGATTGCAATAAACAATTTTCTGGAGATTTCACATTGAAAACAATGAAGAAGCTGAAAGCAACGAAAATATTTTATATCTCCGGTTAGAGATATGATATTGACGTAGCCAAGGGCGGATCCAGAATTTTTTTCTGGGGTGGGGACAGACGACAACGGGCAGACGGGCAAAAAAATCAACAATAACTTAGAAATACACTTGTAGTATTTATAGAAAGGCTTATTAAAATATCTAAACAATAGTTTTACTCATGTTATTTCTGTTATTTTAACAACTATCATCACATGATTTGCCTATAAGTATGTACTGTAATGGATTCTCCACAGTAAACAAACAATCGGGGGGTCACGTGCCCCCGTGCCCTCCCCTGGATCCGCCTATGGACGTAGCTATGGTAGTCTGCAAGATTACGTCGAAGAGATGAAAGTTGGAACGAGTAATTATAACAATCAATATGCAATAAAACAGTTAAATATTGAAAGTCACTTCCTCAGCAAAAAACTTTCTTTTTAGATTATTTCAGAAGAAATCCTCTGCCATTTCCTCACGTAGGAAAGTGAATTTCTAAAACAATTTTAGGCGGCGGCATTTTGATGATACTTTTGCCTTTCTTATTCTGTATTAACATCCCAAATATTACAGAAATGGTTTTTATTTGTAGTTTTTTAAAATAATTTTTAGCAATATTACGGTGTTTTTTTCCCTCCTAGAAAGAGCCACTATGAACTAAGTTTTTTGTTTGTTTTTTTTCAACTTCCTAGTTCTTTCCTTTCTCCTTAGCTCCAAAATCTCCTTCATTCTTGATTGATACTTTTTCTTCCTCTCTTCTGACTAAGCGGCCGCCGACTATTTTTTTTAAGTGCTTACAGAAAAACCTATCGATTTGCGTAATTTCCTCTCCTCCAAGTCTTTTTCCAATTCTGTAAACCACGTATTGTTTAAATTAAGCGTCCTCAAATAATTGAAATGTCATCGAATTAATAGTCTATGTAGGTGCTACTTTTTATTATTATTATTTTTTTTTTTTTATGGCTTTATTAGTTTTTCCGACGGATACATTAAAATCAACTACAGAACAAAACATGTCTCCAGATATTAACTGTAACTGAAAACTCAATATTATTTTCAATAATTTAATAATTTTGTAGTCTTATACCAATGGATTTTAAGGAAAATTACGTTCAGTGATAAATAATACCTTCAGGTTTTCTAAAATAATTTATAACGTACATCGCAGCGAGTAAAATAGGTTTTAATCAACTCTGAACTAACACCACAAATTGTTTCTCTTATATAATTATTGTTAACTTATTTTAATATTTGTTTCTTTCTTTTCCTCTAATCTGTTCTTAAAATATTGTTATTGTAGGTAATTCACATTTTTTTTTGTTCATTTTTTTACTCTTCTCACTTACTAAATTACTTGTAATAATTAATTAAATGTAATTATTTTACACTCTAAGACATAATAGCTTACAATACCTGTATTGTTATTCTATAGGAACTTTTCCCAGATTAAACAAAGACATTATAAAAAAAAAAAAAAAAAAAAAAATTCATTATATGGGAGAATTGTATAGATGTGCTGTAGATTTTTTTTTTGTTTTTGTTGTTACAAGCATTGAATCATCGCTTTCGTAATGCATTAGTTTTTTCATTCTGATCATTTATATCTTAACCCTTAAAGTGCTATGGAAGCAACCAGTGGGTACTATGAGCGTGTAAATGCGTTTTCCAATTTATCGTTTTATCACGTAATAATTAAATGAAATTATGATTAAAATATTAAGTATAATTCTATGAGGGACATATATATATATATATATATATATATATATATATATATATATATATATATATATATAGTATAATTTTAGCTACGGCATTAAAGAAGGCCAGATTCTGAAACAATCAAACATTTATACAATCAGGAAAAAGAATACAAGTCAAAATATTAAAGAGTTTAAATCAAATAAAATATCCTGATATTTTTAATCAATTTTATGGTAGGTATTAGTATATTTTTCATAATAACCCGAGACCCTAAATAGCTACGAAGGCACCACAGATCGTTTTTCTTATTTTTATGTTGTAACAATATAAATTTAACTCATTTTAATAGATTACTGATACTCGAAAATAACGTTCTGCTATCATATAATCAGGTTCAAAAGAAACACTATAGTAGTTTATTAATCGCGCTATGAACTTTTAATCAAGCAATATTCCGAGTGAAGTATGGAGAGCACCCCAGAGTTTAAGGGTTACTAAATCCATATGTTCGACTACCCATTGCTACACAGAGCCCGGTTAAAAAGCACAATTATTTGATTTTTTTTTCTAGTGAACTTCTTTACATAAGATAGACGTTTTACTGTTATGCATTTTTTTTTAAGGATAAGGCTTAATATAGTATAGTAAGATTTAAGATCGTATTGTACTAGCTAACCCGGCAATGCTTCGCTGTCACTGGATGTGGATATGCATATTGATTGCAATTTTTCACTTCATCAAAGCGTATTTTCCAGGACTGAGTGCGGAATACACGCTATATCTCCAAGTCTTATACGTATAGGATGGAGGAGATAAGATTCTTCGGAATCGGAGAAAGTCCCCAGTCATTATGGAGTAGTTTAGCGAGTCCCCTTTCTTGAGGATGACGCCAGTTGGCAGTAGCGTTGTGACGGAACTTGCGACCGCGTGCAGTGTCGCAACCGTTAGTAAAATCAAATGATAATCGGATTGTATAAATCTTGACGCAGGAGTATTTTCTACTAGTGACACGAGAAAGCCTCCATGTTTTATTGCCACCTCTGCGACATTTCTCTACCGTACAATTTGCCGGTTGGTATATTTAAACAAACGGGACTTGCTGAAGAAAGTGGTTCAGCCTGGAAGCTAATGTATTTACATGAACTGGATGTTTATTCCCGGAGAATATTAACCTATATATACGACAGATTGTGCAATAAAAGAAGCATCTTTAGAAAAGAAAGTGTTAGGAAGGTATGTTTTGCGATAGAGTTCATAATCCTACAACGGATAAAAAAGCCGTGTGATTCTTTAAACGCACATTATGATTTTCATCATTGTAACCAGAGTTATAAACAAAAGGGTAGCATGGTAGCTGATTGTGTAAAGTTGCTGTAATTGATCGGGAAAACTGGTGGTAGAGCTGGAGCAAGCCAAGTCCCAACTTGGGATGTAATGCCAATAAATAATAATTTACAAAATTAAAAAAAAAAATAATAACTATGTACAAAATATTTATACAAATAGTCATTCGATTACTAGAGTTTTGCTATTTTTAACTCACAGAATGTAATATTTCATGTAGAATAAAGTATAAAAGTAGTTAAGACTTTATAATTTCAGTGTGATTATATTTTTTAGTCTTTAAAGTTTTCATATAGTTTTAGTTTGAATGAATACAACGGTAAACATTTTTGTTAGTTCAACAGTATTAGGGCTGCTGTGGAAGTTATATTATTTAATCAGTGAATAGCCACGAATAAACTCTGTTAGGCCTACATACATATCTTGGGCTAGTATAGCCTCTATAAAGGATATTTATTGGGAAAAAGTAGTGGTTGAGTGTCATCTCGGACAAATCACTGCACAACCGTTGTTTTAGAAACAGCACATTCTCTACCAATTACTGAACCAAAACCGGGTTATGAAGGTAAAACCGTGTTTTGTTTTTTTACAACAAAAAAAAACTCATATTATAAGATGGAAATGTGAACGCCATGTTACATATTTCAACTAAACATTTTAGGAGTGATTTTAATTTTTGAAAAATGATTACGCTTTACGTTCGTTAGAATCGCAATTTCAACTTTCTGCAGATCCCAGACTTCATGGTGCCATAGGAAAATTAAATAAATTACCTAATCGGCATCAGGTTGAACTTAAACTTTAAGCTTTTATATAACCGAAGAGCTAGTTTATTAGTTTATAGCGTTACAATTTTTTACAGTCCATCTTTCAATATCCCATCTTCCCCAGCTTTCTATACCTTCTCCATTTAATTTACACAAATAAGCACAAATAGTTAGAGGGTTAGTAGAGATTCAATTGTGTAGCCTGGCATAAGATCCATCTAATTTAAAAATGAGAAAAACGCTGGTATATTGCAGTTATTTGTATGACAGAATGCAACAAACATTATTACTGACCAGTTTAGAAACAAATATGTAATAATAATAATAAATTATGTTAGAATTTCATTACTTTGCATTCGTTACTACAGGCTGGCAAACCTAATATGCCCAATATCGCGGGTTCGTATCCCAGCAGGTGGTCATACAATTTTTAAAGGGAGTAAAAAATCCTTGGTCATGCCGTCCTTCGCAAGGTACGTAAATTGTGGGTCCCGAGCCTGTACGATGTCAGGTACTCATCAAAGATCCATAGGTATCCTAATTATACCTGGATAAGCAAAATTTAGGACTCCCACTGTCTGATTAGCAATATCAGCATGAAGTCACGTTAAATGAGTAAACAACTATAGGATGTTGAAATCCAAAGTTCACTCCCTCTTGAAAGTGTTAGATCATGTAAAATCATAGTTGCGTAGAGTTTTTAATGATGAAATCGATATCCATTGATAAAGGTCGTTGTCGCATTAGGAATAAAACGGTGAAACTACACAACCGTTCGATTAAGGACATAATGAGTAGGCCGGAGTGTTTAGCGGATCGATGAGGCGGATTCTTGATGGACCCACTTCCGCCCGAATAAAATGTTATTATTCCGTAATAATTGGACGGCCACTCATCCGATGAGTGATTCCTCGAGTTCTTCTAATGATCATCGTAAGTGAAAATCGGACGTTGCTAATTAGGTGAAAGACCGGGGTATTTAAGGGTTTTCTCTTTAAGTGATGGTTCCTGTAATTTTCGGGTTGATGCTACGATAGTTAAGTCGGTTATCGATCAGTAAATAAATTGTGGCCCGATTTAGTGTTATTTGTTTAGTTTCATTTAGATAAAAGCATTATCAAAATATGGAGAATATCATTAAATCCTAGCTTTCATGTGTATTTTTCCTTACTATTTCGCGAATGCCATCAAATTACCCTTCGTCGTAAACCAATGACTCCCTGCCCTCAAGTATCCTTTAATATTCGTAATATATACTTATTACTGTAGAACAGATCCGATAATTAGGACTGCGTCTTGACAAACGTTTAGCTTGGAATCCTCTTACATGACTGAAAAGACAAGAAACTATTCGCCGTTTCAGTGCAACTTCATCATTTACTAGACAAACCCTCTAAACTCCCAATTAATTACAAAAGACACATATACATGACTATTATAAGACCCTATTTGGTCATCCATCGCCTTTCACTCTTATCCAATTCTTACAAATCCAAATCCTTAATGCTCCTTACTTTGTTACGAATAAAGTCATCCATAATCACCTCAATTTCTCATTTGTTGCCGATTTGACCAGAACACTATATCAGTCCTTTCATGATAAACTTTATTACCACTCAAACCCAATATTTTCAAATACTACCTCATCAATTCTCGATAATCCTCCGAGACTTTTATTTATTTATCTCAATGGCCTATTTGCGATTTTAGAGAACAATAGATTTGATCTTGGTACCAGAAAGTATGCGTATTCAATAAAATTCCTGAAAATTGTAGTAGAAACCCCACTCCAAATAAAAAAACAAGGGATGAGTAGGAATCATGGAATCTGGTTTAGGACGGGTGAGCGGTGTTGCATGAACGTGAAAAGACATTGGTAACCGTAAATGACTTGCAAATTAATTTCGAATACAGGCCACTGCTCAACAAGAGCATACCAGAAATGGTAGAAGACAATGATTTTATTTTTTTTTTTGTGGGGAGGAGAGACAAAATCTAGTAGGAAAGTTTATCAACAAGGATCTACTATATATATTTATATATATATAATATTTAGATCTTGAGTTTCAGTCTTTTATTTCTTTATTAATTTCTCAGGCGACGTTTCGAGACTAGGTTAGTCTCATATTCATGCCTTGACTTTTTATATTATATATAAACATAATACGTATATATAACTATGTATTTACAATGTTACAATTGTTAAATACAATTACAAAATACAATAGTTATGATGGAAAATTTTTATTTCCATTGAATAATATTAAAGTAAAAACCAGTTAACTTTATTCGTTTTACTTCTCTCTCTATTGCCTATAATTACTCATTGTGTTAGATAATGTTTTTTCTAAAATCATTAATTTCCCAAACATACTATTTTACTGCTCTTCTTATTTTTTAAAGATAGTAAAAAATCCTTGGTAGAACCGTCCTTCGGAAGGGACGTAAAATGGGAGTCCCGAGCCTGTGTGATGTCGTTAAAAATCCCTATCTTAATTAAACCTGGACAGACAACATTTAGAAATCCCACTTTAGCCTCGACTGATTAATCATAGCAGCATAAAGTGACGTTAAACAAAACAAACCGACTATTCTTCTTTTCAGGGTTTTATTTTACTGCTAGGAACATATTTTTATTTTTCCTCCTTCAGTAACATCAAAGTTGTCGTGATACTAAATTTATTAATTTGTCAACAATTATCTCATATAAAAAAACCAAAAAACATACTGATTCCAACTGATATTGCAGAACCTTTCGTTAGGAAAAGGTAGGTAAAATAAATATTTTAAAAAAATAGATAATTTACTAACAGTGTATGGGTAATGTGATGTCCTATGTAAATCTATGAAATACGCATTTTTGTTTTCCGCTGCACAATATGAGTCTATTGCACATGTCTCTTCCTCTCACAAATTCTGGAAGCGAATACTGTCTGTGATGTGACTGATAAAGCTTAAATAATACAATTAAATAATAATAAAATGTAAAATAAACAATTTAATATTAATATCAAATAATGGTTTTTGTAGTAAATATTAGAAAAAAATATTGAAAAAAAAAGAAAAACCAATCAATAGTTATTATAATTTGAATAAGTTTAAAAAAGTTACTAATAATTGTGTGTGACTCTAAGTAAATACTTTATTTCAGAGAAAGATAACATATATGAGATGTAAACGAAAAAACAACATTGTATCATGAAAGATCTTGGGTTCAGTACAGAACCGTAACAGAGACTGTAATGTTTTTTCGACAACAGTAGTGCAGGTAGGAGATTTGTCCGAGATCATGCTCAAGCGTCAGGTTTTCCCCCTATTAATGATCACCGATTTATAGAGACTGGGTGAGCCGTAGGAGGGACTTCAGATTCCACAGCATCTATCGTCGGCTATTAAAAGATTAAATAAATTATCTGCCACAACCGGATTTGAAGCCGGAACCTTGAACACGGCAACTCAGCGCTCTACCACTGAGTTACCCTGCTCCTTTTATATGGATTGGCTTTAGCTAAAATGGTTCCATCGACTAAGATTCATTTTGAACTTAACATTGTATAAAATTATAAGGATCATGTTTAAGTATAACTCAGTTGCAACGCTTTATGAACTATGGAAAGCTATGAAAATATTCCAGTGTTTCATTGTAACTTAATTTGGCCCAGTTACAGGGTCCAGTTATTTTGTTGTATATTTTCATGAGCCAGGTTTAAGGGCACCATAATTTGCCTGTGGTTATTCATAGCTACAAGGTTCGCTTCAGCCCAGTGACCTAGAATATTATGCGTGACCATAGTGACTATAAGCCACTGTGACCAATTCATCTCACAGAATACAAATAAAGTTAAATATATTCATCCTAGTAATAAAGCTTAATTATATCATTACGTTTAGGTACTAACCCATTTTTTTCCGGAAGATTTTTTCCGATACAAACTACTCCGCAAATAAAATGATTACCGAGACTAAATATATATATTTATATTTAAAACTGAGGTGTACTAAAGTTCGTCAGATGTTTCAATAAATTGCAAACAAATATTTATTAGACTGAAGACAAAAGAAACTACTCGCCTTTTCAGGCTACTACAACCTAGAAAAACGCTCTGAGCTCCCAATTAATATTAATTAATATTATCATCAATTAATATTAATTTTAACAGAAACTCATCTATATGACCATTATAAGACTAATTTAAAGTTAGTAGAGTTTTGAGTCTCCACTAAGCCATCGAATTCTTCTCGTATCCAATCCTTAGATCCTTAATGCTGCTTTCTTTATAAC
Organism: Arma custos; assembly: GCA_037127475.1. Classification (NCBI taxonomy): domain Eukaryota; kingdom Metazoa; phylum Arthropoda; class Insecta; order Hemiptera; family Pentatomidae; genus Arma; species Arma custos. The sequence goes on from CM073761.1 coordinate 58,750,572, forward strand.
TAATAAAGTCATCCATTATGATCTCAATGTCTTATGTATTGCTGGTATGACCCGAACCCGATATCAGTCCTTTCATGACAAAATTGATATCAATAACAAACTTAATATTAGTTATTTATTATAACTATTCCCACTCAAACCTAGGTACTTCTACAATTTTCCATAATACTCTAAGGCGTCTGAAAAGAAGATGGCCTCATGACCTTCTAAGTAGGGTTGGGCGATAGTCGATAGTTACTATCGATATATCAATAGGTCATGTCTATTGATGGTCACTATCGATAGTTTCGACTATCGATGAATCTTTTTTACCCTCAAGTTTTGAAACTCTCGGAATTATGCTGATCTGTGTCCAATATCGAGTTCTTTTGAAATTGAACTCGGAATTCCTAGAGCTCAAGGGTTCTCTTCTATACAGCTTTGATGCCGCACTGGACCTGCCATTATTTAATTCTCCGAAATTACTAATTACATTATGTTGGGTAGTACACGTAGTCTCACACTTGTGCAAACAAACCGAATTCGCGGTACTGCGCATTGGCTCTTCTAGGGTTTTATAACCTTAACTTCCTCTTTAATTAGGGATCTTTTTCTACAATTCTTGAATGTTCAACTACAAATGCTAGTTTTTCTTTTGGGAAATATGTGGCTCAAGGAGCACACTTGACTCTTGAAATTGACTATTTCGTTATTTTTCTTTTCTGGAGATTTGATTTGTTCATTGTTATTGTAAACATGTAAATTGTAAATACTTTTTTAAAATTCAAATAAATAATTTTTTTTTCTCATCTTTATGTTATTATCTTATAATTTATAGTCCTGCAAATTTCAAATAGCAGGTAGGCAATTGAATTTAATTAGTTGAAATTCTTTATTGAATAGGTTTGGAAAAAAAGGGAGCAACTATCGATTGCATTCGATAGTTATCAGCTGATAGCATCGGCCTATCGATAGTGCTAATATCGACTATCGCCCAACCTTACTTCTAAGTTGAATTTGTTATTTTAGTACACACCACAGGGTAGTTTCTCTTTTTGCCTTTATCCATGCCCTCATGTATCATTCCTTACATTTACTTACTGCATTGTTATAATACAGTTGTAAATTTCAATAAATTCTAAAAAATTTTCATTAAATGAAATAATATTTTGAAATTTAGAATTTTAATAATAGTTTTAAGCTAAAATCGCTTTTTTCATTGACTGTTTGCAGTCCTTTGAAAATGTATTTCTAAAATTCGTATTGTGCCTCGATCGTACGTAGAAATGATTACTTTTTGAGGCATCTGAAGTTGTTTTTTTCTTCAAAGTGCAACTTTTACGTTCATATTGCAGGGAATCATCATCTGTACCATACATGATGAGTCTTGGGTTGAGTAAATGGTAGAGCCTGTTCTGGTTCTAGGACAAAGGTCGTGCTGAGTGAGTCGTGCTTAGTCCGAGACCACCTTAGATTTTCCTCCAATTAATGGTGCCCACTTTTTAGAGACTGGGTGAGCCCCAGGAGGGTCTGTAGATTCCAGAGGGTCTATAAATTGCAGTTAATAAATTAAATAATCTGTCTCAGCCAGAATTGAGCATAGCAACTCAACTCTCTGACACTGATCTGTTCCGCTCCCGATTATGCTACCTGCTTCAGGTAAATTTATGCTCAAATCTGTGCAGTTGTAGAAGAATGAGAACTTTAAATCTGTATCAGAAGAACCGGGTGTGGAATCTTAACACTAGAACTACGAACCTGTCAAAATGACCGGTTTCATCATTTATTTATGACATTTCCTCTTTAAATCTTATTTAATATTTTACGATAATGTCATGATTTTTATTAAATTTGTGTATACAATAACATTATAAATTATTTCGTTCGTATGCTTCTAATTTTCAGAGATATCTGTGTTATACCTAAATATACGAACCGGTCATTTTGACCGGTCATGAAAATATAAATAAATGTTGTGTATTCCCGGAATTGTCATACATCTATCATTCCGGGAAATACCCAGAATTCAAAAATTCTACGTTTTCAATTTATTATGCGTAAATTTGTGTATACCTAATATATGAAATTTCGTATTCTTGCTTGCCGTATATAGTTGCAAGTTGCAACACGCAACTACTCTATGCTATGTTGATACTGCTCTTTATGTTGTGTAATTACAATATTTCAATGAAATATATTTTATTTTATTTAAAATTAAATTATCTTATGAATTTATAGTTTTATTTCTTGAATTCTACAGTTTTGTTTAATTAAACAAAGAAACCGGTCACTTTGACCTGTTGCTAGAAAAAGGTATATGGTACATCTTCGTAGTTCTAGTATCAAACTAAAATGAGTTTTAATTGTTTCATAAACAATAAATTTAAATCTTTAAAGCCTTCTGTTTAGTAGCTTCTATTATTACTTTGTTTCGTCAATCGGAGGAATCAGTTTTCAATACTTTTCTTTTGCTTTAACCTTGGAGAGTGAAATTTCTTAGGTAAACCAAAGGATTTATTCCTGTAATTACAATTGAAAATCCGATTTTCAAACTTTCATAAAACACAATAGACGTTTGATTTTCCATATTAATAATGCCATTTTCATTTTTTCCAATATTTCAATTATTGTTATTATATCACGATTGTGATTTACTGTTTATTGAATTATTCAGGAACTACTCGAATGATTTTTTTTTTTTTTGTTTAAAGTCACACGTTATTTAGCCTAACACCACACGGCCTTATTGAGGCATAGAATACGTAATATTTCCAAGGTGATCCTATCTAGGTATCATCTTCTTTTCTGTTAGCAATTACGTACGAGTTACACTACGAAAAGCAGTTTCATGTGTTCGGAATCACGCTCTTGCGAACAATTTAGAAACCGGACTGTGTATTGGGAAAGTGGTCATTGTTCACGGAAGAAGGATAACGCTGCCCATCTCACTTAAAGCACACATCGTTTCCATTGTTTACATTAATATGGAAGAGCTTTATCTAAGTGAAAGTGTATGATGAGTATCAGTTACACAAATACAATCTCAGAAGAAAAAATGCTTTAAATTAATCTCTCTCTAACCGAGTTAAAAGATGGATAACTATACAGGTGCAATTATATATTAGGAAAAAAATCATTTTTTAAACTAACAGTAGATAAAAAAATAGATGAAAGAAAGAGCTGTGTTTAATTAATTATTATGGAAGCTAAAACATGTTGCAGTCTATCTGTCCTTCCAGATGAGTCTATATATTATAGTAAATAATAATTTATAATATAATAAAAAATATTATTATGGTTAATGATGAGGGTATAACAATTAAAAATGTATTTTTCGTCTATAATTTTCTATTTGTGGTATTTTTTAAATTGAATCGCTACTCACACAAACCGACTCCTTCAGATTGTTTATTACACCAGTAACATCATTTATTATTTTTAAAGAATATTATTAAAATTATCTAACACTACAATCTATGAAGGGAATGATTCAATGTGCAAAATGTACTTTTTCGATTTTTTTAATAATATATGGTATAGATTTTTTAAATAATATATGTGTAGGTATAAATATTTATATACGAATGGTTTTATCCAATAAGCTAAATCTTCTATTCCAAAAAGAAAATAACCATTGTCAGATTATTTATCCTCTATTAGAAAACTTCATTAATGGACTTGTAGTAAAAGCGTGCATCATTACAACCCACGAAGGGTAGTAGGTTCAGTACATGGTAGAGACAGTATTGTTTCTAAGCCAAACGGTCGTGCAGAGAAGTGGTCTGGATGAGATCAACCGCCAGGTTTTACCTCAAATAACGAAATCCACTTTATAACGGCTGGGTGCCCCCAAGAAGGTACTTAAATCTATCAGGGTCCATTTATATCTGTTAAATTTGAATCTGGAACCTTCGGCTAAGGAAATCAGCGCTCTATACACTGAGCTATACTTTTCTCCCTGATGGAACGTTATATAGAAATAATGGAAGTGCGTGGAATTATATTGAAACATTAAGGTTCGGATCAAGACATGTCGCTATTTCTGCTTTATCTCTTAAACCTTTCCTATGAAACCTCAAAAAACGTTTTTTTTCTCATATTTTTTTATTGATTTAATGATTTCTGGTACATAATAACTTGTATACTTTTACATTGCATATTTAACGGTTTTCAAATTATATGACCACAAAGTTCGACCAAATGAACTTAAGAAAAAAATTCTTTATAATGAATATATAGGAAGAAGGTTCAGAATTTATTTAGTGTAATTAACAAAATATTATTATAAAGCTCAAATCAAGAAATAAAAAGTAATAAATTCCAGTAGAAGTTTCATTAAATAGTATATGTTTTTCACGTATTATTCTTCAACAAAATCATGTAATTCAACACTGACAGAGTTAAATATTCTAATAACGCTAAGGATATCGAAATTAAAATTTAGATGATAAAAAAGAAATTTTGAGTAAGCATGCGTCAAAAAGTCAATAGTTAATATCTTTTTGACGCTGCTTTACCACATAAAAAACGAAAGTTTAGAATTGAAATTTTCTTAAAAATAAAAGTATCTACATTTTACATCCTGGTTTATTTTGGAAGTAAAAGGATGTTCTCACTTTATTTTCGACATTTTTTATCAAGTATTTGATATAATATCGTTATTGATTTATAATTAAGGAAAAAAATAGTTTAAACAATATACAACCGAGTACTCAAATGAAATTAAGATTTAAAAATGTGTATGAATAAAAATATAGTTTAGATAATCATTTATTTATATATTAATATTTTTTATTTTTTAATACATAATTAACTAATTGTTTCTACCCTTTTAATTTGCAGCAACATTTCATGGATTGTAAATAAAGAACGGATGCGACTATTTTTAAAATTTGACATTCTCTCGTTGCCATGAATTATATGAACCGCCCAAATCGGTTTTAAACAACTATTTGTAAGGAAATATAACTAAGACCAGTTATATCTATAACATTTTGAAAATAAGTAAGCCGCTAAGAACATTTATCCAAACGGTTTTTTGTTATAAAACAAAAAACAAATGTAGCTTAAGTATGAGAGTTTCGGATTTTTTTAATCAGGCAAAGACTAAACAAATATTATTTAAAAATAAAAAAGAAAAAAAATATTAAAAGAATGATACAATACTAAGCTTTGTATTTTTGTGATTATCATTATCATCATCATCAATCATAATCTTTCCCTCTTCTACCGCTGTGCGGTGTGAAGATCTTTTTTATAGAGCCTGGACCAAGTTACGTATATATATAGTTTTAATTTTTAGATTTAAATATAGAACAATTCGAAAAAACAATCCAAAAATCTTACGTTAAAATAATGGTTGATGGAATTGAAACATAAAACTAAAGCCAAAATAACAGAATTATGTTTACGGTACAAGTAACAATTGATACTTAGAGGTTGTGAAAGAACATACCTGGAGGCAAGCACTCCTGGAAGACACCAGTGAAGACTGGAGGTAGCTGGAAGAGACGGCCGCGAAAGTGGGCTATCCCCCACTGCTTCTTGCTTCTTCGGGAGTCTTGTTCGTGGTTCCTAGAGCACGTCCCATCCAGAGTCCAAACAAGGAGAAGTGGAAACTTCGGAAGGGGGAAGCAAGCAAGTCGAGGGCCGCATTAAAAGTGTGTTTATTTTACGGATAGAAACATATTTCATAAAAGTCCAATGGAAGATATCATTATTCTGTAACCAGCATGTTCATTCTGTAACCCGGAAATAATGTTCATTAATTCTGGGATTAGAAATTTGGTTTTTGAAGTGCTATCAATGGATCCCTTGGGATCTGTAACCTCCTGGGGATCACCCAGCCTGTATAAAGTGGGTACCTGAAATAGGGGGATAACCTCGCGGTTGAGAGGGATCTAGAATGCACAATAAATAAGGTAACATAATTGACTGAGTTGACTATAAAACTAAAAAAAAAAAAAAAAAAGCCTTAAGCCTCTAAATTACTGGAAAATAATTAACCAGACATATTAGGAGTTTTTTTTTTATCATCTTGGATCGAGTCTATTTAGGCTGTTGATATGACATGCATTTGTTCTTCATTAATGTGAATTTATATTTTGGTATATGTCTTGTTGGTTATGATTTGATTTTTTGTTTGGTAGTTTTCCAATTACAATCTAATAATTACTTTATGTCTCTTTTTGAGTTTTTACTCATTTTTTTGTTAATTAAGGAACGGGGTGGCTCATTTGTAGAGCGCGGGGGCTACTGAATCTAAAACCCTTAGTGGGTTGTATTGGTTCTAATTTTTCCTATTAATTTTATTTAATTATTGACTTAAATTAATTCATAAATTAACTGTAAAGATTTTACTTCAAGATGTACCTTATTGTTGAAGGTAATTGTAAATTTTTATTATTATTAGAGATTATAATTTTTAAAAAGAATTGTCTTTATGCAAGTTGGGTGCCCATAATTGGAGGGAAAACCTGGCGGTTAAGCTTGATGTAGGACAAATCACTTCCCTGCACAACCGATGTTCAATAAACAGTAACTGTCTAACACATACTGAACCCAAGACTCTTCATGAGTTGTACTGGTCCAGGGTTTTTTTAACCAATAGGTGCATCGTTCTCAAGCTTGTAACAACTTTTATGTTTCTTTTACTCACTTTGTTGAAGATTTTGTCCGAAATAGATATACCTCGTTTAATTCAGATCTCTGTGGAAGCACAAACCCACTAGTTGGTGAACTTTCTTCACAAACTACTCTATACAGTTCTCCAAGATGTCTGAAAAGAAAATGGCAGCTGGAGTTCCCATTAATGCATGGCTTTTGATGTTTTACCAATGAGTATATGATTCTCAAACTAATATTAAGTTTTAGGTTTCTTATAATTACATTTACCTGTCGTATGTTCTTTGACTATTTTTAAGTAAATTTCCGTAAATAAACAGATAAAGAGTGTCTGCCCCGATGTAGATTTATTATCTACCCGATCTAGATTTACCTTCTAGAACTATTAATCAATTTAAGATAGATACAAATAACTTTATTTTTTAAATCTGTACCACTACGATCCATGATAAGTCTTGGATTCAATAAGTGTACTGTTTATAGTATAATGGATGTAAAGGGAGGCATAGGCGTAACGAGGGGGAGGGGTTATTGGGGATGTACCCACTCATTGCTTAGAATAAATTTTAAAAAAAAATTGTAAGTAACAAACTGAAAAAATAAAAAATTGAAGGATTTTACTTTTTCAAAGTCATTATTGTGGGATTACAGAAGTAAGGGTCAATAATGCCAAAAACCCGACAAATAAAGTGCAAACAGTTATTTTAATGAATAAAAGGAACACTAAAATGACAAACCAAAACGTAATACTGTTTATTCACAATCAATTATATTATTATAGCGGCAGTAGTGGCATCTAGCGGCAACAATAAGATCCCAAATGGGGGAAGAACAGTTTAGACAATTCTTAGAATCAAGAAGTAAAGTCTGGATGGGACTAGAAAGTTCCATATGCAATTAAGTATAGTAAGTTATTGTAACCAATAAATAGGGTTACTTGTATTTAAAATATATTTCTTGATTGCCCTTCCAAAAATAGCATTTATAACGAAAATAACATTTATATAGTAACTTCCAAAATAACATTTATAAAAAAATATAATCTATTTATTGAATTTGAAGCTACATGATTATAGTACCTATAATATATATTATACCTATATTATGAGGCATATTTTTTGAAGGGAGTAATATGTTGGAGTGGTTGAGTGGTGGGGGTTAACCCCCCCATGAGTCAACTGTAGTTACGCCACTGAAGGGACGTAATGGGTCCGCCCAACCGCCAGGTTTTCCCCCTAGCTTAGAGGCTTAGGGGCCCCAGGAGGTGATCCAGCTCCCGAATGATCCATCCTAGGCTGGTAACAGATTAAATAAGTTATCTGCTACAGCCGAAATTGAACCCGGGATATAAAAACTATGCAACTCTATTTTTGCCAAGTGAAAAAATGACGCAGAACTCCTGACGTAAACGTTGAAGAGACTTAGTATGGGGTCCCTAAAATAAACAAAAAAAAAAGTTGCTTATGTTTTTTCTTTATCCCAATCTTGTAGTTGTTGTTTGTTCATTTAACGTCTGTGCCGTCTTTCGGCACGTTTTCTTTTACTATAAATTAATTTAATTTATTTTTAAATATGCCTAGAGTCGTAAGAAATCATAGACTTACAGTCAATTTTTTCCTAGCCTTCTACCCCCACCTCTTTTAATTAGAACTCTAGCGCCGTTAGTTTCTTGTTCTCCCGCACTTTGGCGGTTGGAAGTTTTTAAACGACGTAGTCTAATTTGAACCGGGATGATGGTAGGAGCTCTTCAGTTACACCTATATCTCCAGTGGTAACCACATGCCTATATTAATACGTTTTGTGTGTATGAAGATATGTGCAGGTATTTTTTATTCCTTTTACACCATTGCCTATTTTCCTATATTATCATTAAAAACCTGCGATTTTTCATTACACACGTAAACCTGGTAGAGAAACCACTTAGTCGGCTACCACAAAATGCTCGCATTCAGTTTTTTATCATCTACCATTTAAATGATAGAAGATACAGATATTCAGGTGAGCTGATTTTTTTTCTTACTCTTTTTTAGCCTAAATTTATCTCTTTTTTTTTACAATATTACTATGGTCCTCCATTCTATGCGACGAAACGCCAATTAAGTATATTGAATTCGATTGGCTACGTGAACTCGAAAGAGAAAATTTAAATGATCTCATTCTTAAATTATTTTTTTCTCTTACAACGTCACTTTATGCTTTTATGGTTAATCGGACGATGCTACAGTGGGAGCTCTAAATTTTTCCTATCCAGGTTTAATTAGGATGAGTATTTTTAACGAGTAGCTGACATCGTACAGGCTCGGGACCCCCGTTTAACGTCCCTTCCGAAGGACGGCGTAACTAAGGATTTTTTACTCCCTTAAAAAAATTCTAGTGCCACCTGCCGGGCTACGAACCCGCGATCTTGGGCTTAGTAGATATCCCAATAGTATCCCAATCTTTATCATTCAATTCCAGAAAATGGTTTCTGAAGAATACTACAGCCTACATTTCCTACGTAATTAATCTGTCACCTGATGAAATGCATTACAAGCTTCTTATTTCTAACATAATCGCAAATTTTGGGAATTTCAATATGCTTTAAAACATTTAATTTAAACTTTGAACTTATTTAAATCCTTCTGATCCAAATTATCTATTTCATATATAACTACGTATATCATTAAGAACCCGTGCTAAGCTTGTAGTACCCTAATTAGATTTGTAGCTCTGTACTTATTTTATTTATTAATGTATATTTATTATCTCTTGAATAAGGGAAATGAAATTCATTTCGCATGAGACACATTAGACTCTTCCTGTGAAAAAAATAAAACAAATAAATAAATTTTAAAAAATTGTACATCTATAAATCTATATTTTTATTTTAAAGAGAAAAGATATGCCCCCGGCCGGGATTCGAACCCGGAACCTCTGTCTCTCCGTGAGAGAGTTTCCGGGTTCGAATCCCGGCCGGGGACATGTCTTTTCTCATTAAAATAAAAATATTTAAAAATCAAAATACCTGACCAATAATTATAAAAAATTATGAATCTATATATATAAAATGCTTTGTTCCGAATGACTGACTGATTGACGGATCAACACACAGCCTAAACCGCTGATCGTAGTGACCTGAAACTTGGAGGGTGTGTTCTTTGTATGACGTAGGCATCCGGTAAGAAAGGATTTTCCGAAATTCTACCTCTAAGGGGTGAAAAAGGGAGGAAAAGTTTGTATGCTTGCTCACGTGTTTCTTACTCGCAAAATCTAAATATTTTCGCTGAACAAAACAAATCAAGTTACATAGTTCACTTCTCGCTGCTGCCGTACGACAAGTGAAGCCGTTATACTAAGTAATCCTTTTCAACAAATTCAATAACATTACATACTAATCCTTTAATGACACGAACAACAGTAAACTTTTGTCCGTCCCGTTTGTTAATCAGTGTCAATGTATGTTTCACGGCTGTGCTGATCCGTCTGTGATGATGTTTGATATGGATAATCTCAAGCCTGGGGAAGGAAATAGGTTAATTTTTATCAACACTCCACTCAGGTGAAGTTTATAGAAAACTGTAACCTGAATGACTAACACACCCCAGCGGTGAACGCATAGCCGAAACCACTGAACTTAGCATCTTGATATTCGCAGATAGGTTCTTTGTATAGCTTAAATGAGCATTAAGTTTGGACAATTCCACCACCAAGGGTTTCCCTCTTAATATAATAGGGGTTCAAAGATTTTATGTAATCCGTCTGTTTTGAAGTTAGACATCTGAAATTTCGGATGTACGAGTAACTTATATTTAAAAAAAATGAAATTATTTATTTAAAATGATCTGTCACGAAACATTATGTAGCAGACCAAATTCCACTCGAGCGAAGCCGTGGGTAAAATCTAGTAATATATAAAATAATTTAATAATTCTAACGTGGTGACCTGTGGTCTAGTATCATAACAAACTACTAAGCCCAAGATCGCGGGTGTAGACCGGCAGGTGACCCTAGGATTTTTTAAAGGGAGTAAAAAAGCCTTGGTTATGCCGCCCTTCGGAAGGGACGTTAAAAGGGGGCCCAGAGCCTGTAGATGTCAGGCACTCGTTAAAAATCCCTATCCTAATAAAACCTGGATAGGCAAAATTTAGAGCTCCCTCAGTAGCATCATCCGATTAGCCACAGTAGCATAAAGTTAAATGAACATACAAACAATAATTCTAACGGTTTAATTAAGTTAATTAGATCAATATATGAGTTTTTTCCGTGTTATAAACAGTGAGGCATAACTACTGTGTAGCAACAGTTGTGTATAATGGTGTGAGAAAAAATGAATTAAATGATTTTATTTTCGATATACTAACAGCACATAATTCTCTGCTATATACGAGTAGTTCTTGATAGATATATAACATTAAAATTAGATACAAATAAATATAACAATATACTTAACCAAATGCCTTCTTGTATTATGAATTAATGGTGATTACTTATACTTGTAATTGTACGCGTGGCGGTTCGAATCCGGATGTGGAAGATGAATTATTTAATCTGTTAACAGCCGTGGTTGGGCCCTGTCGGAGCTAACGACTCTCTTGGGCTCATCTAGCCTATATGAAGTGGGTATTACTTAATTGGTTGAAAAAACCTTTCGGTTGGACGTGATCTTGGACAAATCACTTATCCAGGAAACACTATTACCAGTCATGCACTGAACCAAAGACCCTTTATGGGTTGTAGTGGTACTTTTTTTTAATTGTGTAAAATAATCATAAATTACATTTATTTTTCTATAAATTGTGGGATTTAATGTATTTTAAACAATAGTAGCTTTATCTTTAACTTCAATTTCACAATCCTTTGAGATGAGTCTTTTCATAAGTTCGTTACATGTTTAGGCTATTTGGCAACTAATTGAAAATTTGGAAACCATATTTTCAATTTTCCACCGACGCCTAGATATTTCAACTTTTCGAAATGTATTTGTCACACAATTTTGTTAATTTTTAAATGATGAGGAAAGGTTTTTTTCTAAAAATATATTCACCTACACCGAGAAGTAAATTATTGGTTTTGTCATATTTTTCTTTAATTTAATCCACCCGGAGATTCAATTTAAAAAAAATATTGTTAAACGTGATTTAAACAATAACAAAGAATAAAAAAAAAAATTAACGAATTGTTGGCAACTCTTTAATAAGTGTGGATAAACTTTCTTCTCCCCACCACCACTGGGCCAAAGTCACAGTACATCGAACTCTATTTTACCCATTAAATTTTCACATTAGGGCAGACAAATTAAGGATAAGCTGAATTTCATATATGTTTCGGAAATTATCAAAAATCAAGCATATCCCGAAAATTTTCCAATAATCTGAGTCGCAAAATCATCAAAATGATGTTTGAGGTAATTTTTTTAAAACGCTATAACTTTTTTGCAAATAGTCGTAGAAGAAACCACACTCAAATAAGGATAAAAATTAATCCATACAAATTTTATTTAAATTATTTTTGAAATATCAAATATTATTCACATATTATCCACCAACAAAGCCCCTGGGCACGACCTAATCACATCTCACATTCTAAAACGCCTTCCTCGGAAAGCGATCCTACTCCTTACATATATATACAATGCCGTACTGCGCACCACATACTTACCTGATTCCTAGACATTATCCATAGTTAAGATGAAACCAAAACCTAAAAAACCACTAGAACTCCCATCTTCTTACCGTCCTATATCTCTCCTGCCCAAATACTCTCCTCCAACCAAATAATCCCAGATCACCAATTTGGTTTCAGAACATCGCACTCCACAATTCAGCAATATCATCGTGGATCGTGTAGTGGACGTAGTCTCATCCGCAGTAGAGCGCGGAATGTACTGCACGGGAGCTTTTCTCGATGTAGAGCAGGCTTTTGATCGAGTCTGGAATCTGGGTCTGCTGTACAAAATTGGTAAATTCTTACCTTCTACTTACTTCCTCATTATCAGTTCCTACCTCAGTAATAGAAATTTTAAAGTAAACCATAATTGTTCCTACTCTTCCCTATTTACCCAGTCTGGCGGTGTTCCTCAAGGTAGTATCCTGGGTCCCATCCTATACACGATATACACAGCTGACATCCCAACCCATCCAAGCACTGTCCTCACTACGTACGCTGATGACACAAGTGTGTTATCAGTAAATAAAGATCCATTTGTTGCATCCCAATCTCTTCAATCCCATATCTCAAACCTTCAAGAATGGTGTCAAAATTGCAGAATTACAATAAATCCTAACAATTCCCACCAACTTACCTTCACTCTTCGTCGTAAACCTACGAATTCCACTGATCCCTGTCGAACAGATACGTTACCTAGGACTCCATCTGGACAAACGTCTTACTTGGAATCCATCAAGACTAAAAAGACAAGAAACTGCTCGACATTTTCGACTACTTCAACATTTACTGTATAAACGTTCACAAACGCTCCCAGTTAATTACAAAAGACTCATTTACATGACAGTTTTCAGATCTATTTGGACATAAGGAGTTGAGCTTTGGGGCTACTAAACCATCCAATTCATCTCGTATCCAATCCTTACAATCCAAAATCCTTCGTAAAATCCTCAATGCTCCTCATTATGTCACAAACAAACTCATCCATCATGATCTTAATATCCCATATGTTGCTGATTTGGCCCAAACTAGACACTATCCTTCCATGAAAAGCTCCATACACACTTGAATCCGCTAGTCTCTCAACTTGCTTCCCATAATATTCATGATATCCCTCTGAGGCGTCTGAAAAGAAGATGGCCTCGAGACCTTCTACTATAGAACTTTATTGGAGTGCAATCAATGGGTAGTTTCTCCACAAGTGTTTTTTTTTTCATGTCCTTTGTTCATACAGCAGATTTACTTGATGTAATATAATTACAGTTGTAAATATCAATAAATTATTCTAAAAAAAATAATTATTTTTACGCCTAAAAGACCATTGAAGCATTACGTATAAGTTTCTTTCTTCATGCATAATTTTTAGCAGATATTCCGCTTGATTTGTTAATTTTAGAAATTTGATACCACATTAATAAAGCTGGAAAATTAGTTTGATTAACATGATAATGTTTATTTTTATTACATTACAATTGAATTAAATAATATTTAAAAATAATAATTTGCAGTGTTAACGCTCAACCGTATGATTACGGTTACTTTTAGCTAAAACTGAATTTTTTTTTAACATGCTGGATAGCAATTGTTAAAAATTGTTCTGTAACAAATGTTTATTTCCTAATAAACGAAAATGAGATTTATCTTGAAAAACTGACAATTTCACGCGTTTGACGATCCTTACCGTTAATTTTAGCTTAAAGTGTGAATGAACTTAATTAAATGGTTAAATCGATTTCGATTCCTGGTACATCTGTATGCAAAAAACTGACAGTTAAGTCTTAGAAAAACTAAAAAATCTATTAGCATAAATTTGAACAACTTTAGTTCGAATTTTATACTCTAAAATGCCTGTTTTTTAGTCCTTTAAACTATTATTCATTTTCTACTTTTTAGGGTAGCTAGCAAGAAAAGTTATAAATAAATACATATCTAATATATAAAATTGTCGTGTCACAGTGTTTGTTACAGAACTCCTCCGAAATTACTTGACCGATTCTTATGAAATTTTGTGTATGCATTCAGTAGGTCTGAGAATCGGATGAAAAACTATTTTTCATACCCCTAAGTGATACGTGTCGGCTATTATTATCGATTAGGCGTCGATCGTAGCAGTGACGCTTGATGAGGCTGCATTTTTGATATGCAGTAAGGGCATGGCAGTAGTGTATATGCAAGTTCGCAACCGAAAAAACGGACAGGAATACTTTTGGTAGCCGAAAAACTCCGAAATTTTCGGATTTTGTTCAGTTTTAGGTCTTTATCTCCTAATCGGTGCGTTTTCGGGAAAAACCACAAATGACCATTCTTAAAGAAGATTGAAATTACTACAATTTGAAATCAAATGCAGCTCGTTAGGTTTAACAGATCCTTATGAAATTTTGTGTATGCATTCAGTAGGTCTTAGAATCGGATGAAAAACTATTTTTCATACCCCTAAGTGATACGGGTCAATCCATATGAAGTGATCCAAAAAAAATTTACTATTAAAATATTATTTAAAAGATAAGGCATCTTTGGCATCACATAGGTCTACATAATGTGCAAAAATGGGGACTTTTTATCCAGTCCCACCAAAGATATTGAACCTCAAAATTCCAAAAATTTCAAAAAAATGAAATTTTAAAAATTCATAAAAAAATAAGGACAACATTGCTGAAGCTCAAACTCAATTCTCAGTAAGTACTTTATGTTATCTAGCTACAAAAAAAATTGTAACTCTGATAAATCATTCCTTCATGGTTTTTTGTAGTCTTAAAAATTGGAATTTCTGAATTCTAATCACTATACTTTGAAGAATATTTTGAGGTGTAAATAATGAATATATGGTTTAATGTGTAGGAACCAATGTTGTAGAGCAGAAAATTCTGGAAAAAATGGTACAATTTGCAATGTTGTAGCACTAACCCAGCCTGAGATAAACAATTTATCGCTAATGCTTTCAAAGCCAAAAAACGTCGCGCGCTCCAGAACAAAAATGGCCGCCACACATAAACGATGAGAGATAAAAATTTTTTTTTTACTGTTTTGAACTTCTGTTATGTTTGGTAAAAACATATTTCAAATATCAATCTTTTTTAAAACATTCAAGCAACTATCATTGGACCACTTCATATGGATTGACCCATACGTGTCGGCCATTATTATCGATTAGGCGTCGATCGTAGCAGTGACGCTTGATGATGCTGCATTTTGATATGCTTTAAGGGCATGCAGTAGTGTATATGCAAGTTCGCAACCGAAAAAACGGACGGGAATACTTTTGGTAGCCGAAAAACTTCGAAATTTTCGGATTTTGTTCAGTTTTTGGTCTTTATCTCCTAATCGGTGCGTTTTCGGGAAAAAACGCTAATGACCATTCTTAAAGAAGATTAAATTTGCTACAATTTGAGCCTAAATACAGCTCTATAGGTTCAACAGATCGTTAGTAAACTTGCAATCATATAATAATTCCCCGGAATCTTAGCCCTATCTAATATATGTATAAAATTGTAGTGTTTGTAACAGAACTCCTCCGAAACGACTTGACCGATTCTTATGAAATTTTTTGCCCATATTCAATAGGTCTGAGACTAGGATGTAAACTATTTTTCATATCCCTAAGTGAAGCGTGTCGGGGGTATTATCGATTAAGCGTCGATCGTAGCAGTGATGCTTGATGATGCTGCATTTTTTATATGCTGTAAGGGCATGCAGTAGTGTATATGCAAGTTCGCAACCCAAAAAGCGGACGGGAATACTTTTGGTGGCCGAAAAATTTCGAAATTTTCGGAATTATTTCAGTTTTTGGCCTGTATCTCCGAAATAACTTGACTGATTCTTATGAAGTTTTGTGTGTATATTCAGTAGGTGTGATAATATTATGTAAACTTTTTTTCATACCCCTAAGTGTCGGCCATTTTTATTGATTATGTGTAATTTGTATCCACCAATTATGGAATCTTACACGCTTGGTCATCAAAAATATCACCGGGAATGTTATTGAAGCACCAATGTTGACTGGAACCTTTAAAGGAGAAGTCTCCCTGTAGCCACGTATTCCAATGATACCATCAGAACTCATAATACCGTTTAAAAGACTTTCATTTGATATAAGCTTGGCTTTTGCTACGACCATCAACAGGCCTTAAGGCCAGACAATGTCCATTTGCGGTTTGGACCAAGATCATCCATGTTTCTCCCATGGACAAGTATAAGTTGCATGCTCACGTGTTAGTAAACCATCTAATCTATTTGCATTAGCAAATGACAGATTAAAAAAAAATATTGTGCATCGATTAGCGCTCAATTAAATTGAAATAAATAGTTATAACTTAAAAAAATATTTTTATTTTTAAAGAGAAAAGATAGGCCCTCGGCCGGGATTTGAACCCTGAACCTTTGTCTCACCGTGACATCTATTAGCTCTACCAGTTGAGCTACCCAAGGCCGCCTGCCGGCTGAGGACAAATCTTTTCTCTCATACGATCCCATGTTCTCGGGCTCTCGCCATCATCGCAAAAATGGGCATATCTTTTCTCTTTAAAAATAAAAATATTTAAAACTCAAAAAAATGACTAATAATTATAAAAAAAATATTATTAGCCATAATTAAAAATCAACTATGATATACCTCATTCTTTAATCTAATGTTTATATTTTATCAGTTAGGAATTTCGTATATTACTTATTTATTATATACTGTACTTAAATATAATGTGAATAAAATGTAAAATCAAAAATCGATTTAATTAATTTTTTAAATCCCATCAAATTACCTTCACCCTTCGTCGTAAACCTACAAATTCCTGCCCTACTGTATCCTTTAATAATATTCCTCTGAACTCTGTCGAACAGGTACGTTACCTAGGACTCCATCTGGACAAACGTCTCACTTGGAATCCTCATACAAGACTGAAAAGACAAGAAACTGCTCGTCGTTTTCGCCTACTTCAACATTTACTGGACAAACGCTCTAAGCTCCCAATAAATTACAAAGGACTCATTTACATGACAGTTATCAGGCCTATTTGGACATACGGAGTTGAGCTTTGGGGCTCTACTAAACCATCCAATTCATCTCGTATCCAATCCTTGCAATCCAAAATCCTTCGTAAAATCCTCAATGCTCCTTATTATGTCACAAACAAACTCATCCATCATGATCTTAATATCCCATATGTTACTGATTTGCCCCAAACTAGATACCTATCCTTCCATGACAAGCTCCATACACACTTGAATCCGCTAGTCTCTCAACTTGCTTCCCATACTATTCCTGATAACCCTCCGAGGCGTCTGAAAAGAAGATGGCCTCGAGACCATCTACTATAGAACTTTTTAGAGTGCTACCGATGGGTAGTTTCTCCACAAGTGCTTTTCAAGTCGTATTATACATATAGCAGATTTACTTATTGTAATTGTATTATAGTTGTAAATATCAATAAATTGAATTAAAAAAAAAAAAAAAAAATTAATTTTTTCCATTCATTCCTTGTTTCTTTAAAATTCAAATTTTAACGTAATATATTTTTAAAACTATTACAACAGCCACAGCAACGCATTGCCGGGTCAGCTAGTATATATATATTTTTTTTTGTTTGGTTGTTTTTAAATTATTTTAAACTTTGAGCTTACACAATGAGGAAAGAACCAAACTAAGAAAAGAACTAAACTTTAACTGATTTAACCACATTAAATTATGTGTTTATGTATTATTATTAGTTCTAAAGCTCCCAAAGTGGAAGACGCTAAGTAAAGATGATTCACGTTTGGGGGGCTTCTTGTTCTTCTTATTTGTCCACCAGGTTTTCATTCTTTGCTAGAATTCAGCTTTTCCTTCTTCGCTCCATTTTGTTTCAGTTCTCGGAGCTTTTGCCTGTGACTTAACCTCCCATGTTTCAAGTTAAAATTGTTGTTTTCATTAGTAATTTGGCTAAATCCAAGTCTTTCTTAATATTGTGGATCCATTCCCCTCGACCAGCAAGGTTTTTTTTTTGCAATTTTTGTAAGCCTGTGATCAGGAAACCTCATTACGTGGTCATAGAATTTAAGACGTATTTTCCTCATGTCTATATTTACATTAGAAAATTCTTGAATTGACGATGTTTTCTGTAATCTATACCTATATACATTACATATATAGATGGACCTTCATCGGTCCATCTTGGTCCTAGAATTTTCCTAATTATTTTCCTTTCACCTGTATATTTTCCTCATCTGTATTTCTGTTAAGTGCCAAGGTTTCGCTGGCATATAACATTGTTGGTTTAATTACCGTATTATAATGTTTAATTTGTGAATTTAGAGATAAACATTTTTCATTGTAAAAGTTTTTTCACCAACCATAGGCCTCTACGAGCTTTATATATATATATATATATATATATATATATATATATATATATATATATATATATATATATATCATCAACATACACATATCTGTGTGTGTGTGTGTGTGTGTGTGTTTGTGTGTATGTGTGTATCTTTTTTCTTCAAAATTGGCTGTTCACACTTCCAGATACATTAAAAAAAAAAGTAAGTTATCATAGTTGGTATTGTTCGCATTCTTTTTCCATTACTTATTTGTTCTTTTGCTTTTCATAAAATTTGTATGCATATATATGTAACTGTCAATCGTTTTCTTTCTCTATAATTATAGTTTTCTTATTTCTATTTCTTTTAATCTGTTTTTTTTGTTATGTATATACATATTATTATTATTTGTGTTGTTCTTCTAAAGGGACTTGTCTCAGAATAAATAAATAAATTATTGTTATAGTTATATTAATTTTTACTATTAAACTAAAGCTGAGTGTCAACTTAGATATACATTTCTAGTTTCGATCGAAAAAAAAAATAATAATATTAAAACTAGAGTAGGAAAAGTAAAACGCGGATGATATTCAGAGAAAGATAAGACAGTGAAAACAAACTGGTAATATCAGAAGAGTAAGCCATGTTCGGCTAATTAAAGCTTCAGCTGGGTCAAATGCACTTTCTCAATGATTTAATATTCGAGCTAGTGAGTAGTGAGAATGCGGTGGTATGTCATGTCCTCACCTGCCCCAATTTCCCTAGTCAGGGTTCGTCCTCACAACTAGAAAGCATTGTTCATGAAAGTATATTCCACGTCTGTCTTATCAAACGAGGCATCATTAATCTTATAACCTAAAAATTATCTTCTTTTCAGACGCCTCGGAATTAGCTGGAGTTGAAAAAGTAGCTAGCTTTGAAAATAGTGGGAATAAAGTTTCAAGAATAAAGGGCCAAATCAGTGACAAATTGGGCATTAAGGTCACTATGGATGAATATGTTCGTAAAGAAGTAAGTAGTATTGAAAATTGTGGATTGGATACGAGAGGAATTTGATGGCTTAGTGGAGCCCTAAAGCTCTACCCATTAAGTCCAAATAGGCCTTTAATTAAAAAAAATATAAATGGCTCCACGAAGTTTTATTACGAGGTAATAATAATAGTAAATAATAAGAGGTGGCTTGATAAGTATCGAAGAAGCTTGCCGCAAGCAGGAAGGGGCCCTACACCAATATTTCCTCACAAAAACAGATGGAGTTTATGACTCTATTTCATATTCAGGTCTAACTGTACTAAATCTAAGAAGAGGTGCTGCACCAATAGTTCTTACAGAAAATGAATGGTTGACGGAATGGAAAACAAAATCTTTACATGGTAGATTCTATCACAAACTAAATGGTAGCTCCATTGACAAGGAGATGTCAGTTGATTGGTTAAAGGCGGGTAAGATATTCTCCGAGACAGAGGGGTTTGTGATCGCCATTCAAGACCAACTTACCGCCACCAAATCATAAAGAAGGCATGTTCTAAAAGACGCATCAACGCCAGATAAATGTCGGCCATGCTCGGCTACATTGGAGTCAATCCAACATATCACTGGTGGATGTGGAGTGTTGGCTGGCACTGAATATCTACAGAGGCACAACAATTTGGCCAAAATTTTGTATCAAACCCTGGCGGTGAAATACAATCTTCTAGATGTAAAGGCACCATATTGTATGTATCAGCCCAATAAAATTCTACAAAAGGGTCCCCTTAAGCTATATTGGGATGAATCCGTTATAACAGACCATACTGTGCATAATAATAGACCAGATATCTTCCTTATAAAGTCGAGTGAGAGGAAAGCAAGTATAATAGATATTGCGATCCCCAACGACAATAATGTAAATTCAAAAGTTGGAGAGAAACTTCGAAAGTACCAAGAACTAGCGGCTGAGCTAAAGGAGCTATACCATATGGAAAGCGTGGTGGTAACACCTTGCTATAGGTGAGTCTGGTAGTAGGGGGCCTGGGCCAGGTATAGTAAAATGATCATTAGGGTTTATTACATATACTTTCAAGAGAGGGCAGTTGTCGGGAAGCAACAGTCAACTCAAGATGGAGAGATGGTCGAGAATCAGCAAGTCACATATAGGATCCCCCTTTTGTTGTAAGAAGTGTATAAGTTTTATTAAACCTTTGTAACCATGATCAGCATAAATAAATATAGTCTGATTCAATAATTATTATTCTTATTTAATAAACAACTCCTGGTCAGTCAACTACGTTAACCTATGGAGAAGAGTACATATGTGTTATTTATTAATAACATAAAATTATTATATATTAGGTATAACGTTCTCAGGGTGGAACCCCATTTTAGTATTTAAATATATTCAGACCAAAGGATCTGACTTTTCCCTGAGATTTATTTATTTTTTTTTTTTTTGCGCGCCAACCTTAGGTCATTAACGCCAGTGGATAATGGAGTTGTTGATATTTATTGATAGGTTAAAGCTCCCTTCCACCCCCCAGGCCAGCGGCCCCCCACCACCGCACCCCCACCATGGGACCCCGGACCACAGGCACCAGCGGCAGCGCTGTCCGACAAACTCTCTTTACACATGCTACAGCTTGATTTAACTTGTTATCGCAGCTCTCACTGGAAGATGCCTGCAGCCAAGGCCCTCACATCTTCATAAGCTGGGGACTGCTTCAGTCCAGAGTCCCAGACCACGTCAAACACCAGCCCCACCGCTCGGCCGGAATGCCCCGCCAAGAGCCAGAGGAGGGGGGCCACCCATCCAGGAGATCGAAGGAATATTTCAATGTGGCTTAATTAATGCTCTATGAATTATTTTAAATTGAAGGAAAATCTTATTATATACTTTCTAATTTAAAATAAAATAAATATTTATTATATATATATATATATATATATATATATATATATATATATATATACATATATATAACTTAAGTACTTTGGCTCGCGAAACATAAAAAAAAAAGAGTAAATTGGGAAAGAAACTACACACTAGCAAGCTGGTAAAACACTGACTTTATTTATCAAGTAATCCTTCTTATATAGTATCTGGGAGTTGTTTACACTCTTAGTAGGATTAAGCTCCACTATTACCAGGGCCTGACCCTTAACCCCCCCCCTCCAGTTCCAGACAGTTCTCCTCGGTTCTTTACTCCTATTGGTGGACCCAATCCGCCGGTATACAATCATCCCAAGTTTCAACGCCCCCGTACAGT
This sequence comes from Arma custos, assembly GCA_037127475.1. Classification (NCBI taxonomy): domain Eukaryota; kingdom Metazoa; phylum Arthropoda; class Insecta; order Hemiptera; family Pentatomidae; genus Arma; species Arma custos. The sequence goes on from CM073761.1 coordinate 58,772,354, forward strand.
CTCGTAACCTCGTGTTCTCCCTCGTCACCCTGGTTCGTTTTTCCTTACAGATTTTTCTCCTCACCTTCTCCCAGGCCCCGCGAATTCGCACGTGGTTTGCCAAAATATCGCGAGCAAACGAATTGTCCCCGATTGTCCCACCGAAATCCCTAATAGGCCCCCGAACTCCGACCAGCACCTCAAACGGAGAAAACCCTGTTACGGAATGAATCGAGTGGTTATACGCCGCAACCGCTTTCCGCACCGCTACATCTGGAGTCAGCCCCTGGTCGACGTGATAAACTCTGAGATGGTCGCTGAGTGTACCATGCAAACGTTCCACTCCTCCCCTACCCTTCGGGTGTCCCGGAGAGTTGAAGTGCCACGTGACCTCCAACTTACGCATTTCTTCACTCACCACCGCATTGTCGAATTCCTGACCAATAATACCGTCTCCTGAGCGCCTGTAACGTCTCATTGACCCCGTGGTGATTGGTCTTGCCTTGGTGATACGCCCCTGTTAGCTCCTTCTGGCGCTCAACATCCCTAATGGTTTCCACCATGACCCTGCACCGAATGAAGACGCGGTCCGGAATCTGGTCCGTCTTCCACACTTGCTTGATCTTTTCCCAAATTGCGGCGTTCCCCACATATAGGTGGTGTGTGCGACCTGGTTTTGACGCGTCCTTCAGGGCTTTTCATACTAGATCCAACCTTATCCCTGGTTGTGACGAAACTACGTTGACCCGCGACCTTCCGTAACGTGAGTATTCTATGGACAGCATGCGCGAAGTCTTCGTCCTCCAGATGATTTAGCGCAGTTTATCAATCTCGTCAATTTCTTCCAAATCTTCTGGTCTCTCGTCTGTAGAACTTTCTCTGGCTGAGGACATCTCTTCCCTTTCCGCCTCTGTGGTATTCTGTTCCCCTTCGCCTCCTGGTGACCAGTCTTGAAGAAATTGGCGGATGTCCTGCGATGGCCCCGCAGTGTCTTCCTCTAGGGCATTTACCATCAGCGCCCGGGATAACCAGTCAGCGACGACATTCTCTTTGCCGGTCTTGTAGACGACGTCCATCAAATACTGGTTGAGTCTCTCTTCCCAGCGTGAAACTCGCGCCGACGATTCCTTCAATGGTCCCACCCATTGCAGCGGTCTGTGATCAGTTTGCACTGATGAAATGTTCTACCGAACAGGTAAGGCCGGAAATGATCAACCGCCCAGACGATGCCTATCAATTCCCGCTCCAATGCGCTATATCTTGCCTCAGCATCAGATCATCACAGACCGCCTACTAGCATATGCAATGGGCCGCTCCCCGCATGCACTGTCTTGGGACAACACCGCACCCAAGGCATATTCACTTGCATCTGTGGTTACCGTGAACTGTTTTATGAAGTCGGGAAATGCCAACACGGGTTCTCCCTTGAGGTGCTCCATACAAAGCCGTATATTGTCCTCCATACTGGGTGTGACAATCATCCTTACTCCCTTCTTCAGTAGGTTGTTAATGGGAACCAAGCATCGCGCCATGTCTGGTACAAACCGCCGGTAATAGTTCAGCGCTCCCAGCAGTCGCCTGATACCCTTTACATCGCGGGGGATTGCCATCTTGGTAATTGCTTCTACTTTGGACTTATCCGGCTTCACCCCATCCCTTGACACGGTGTGACCCAAAAAATTTATTTCCGCCCTACCCAAAGTGGACTTCTCCGGTGATAATTTTAACCGGAATTCCTGTCTCAGGTGTCATTCATGCTCCTCCTCCGATTTACTGAAAACCAGGAGATCGTCCATGTCCTGGCAGATCCCTTCATCGATAACCCTAAGGAATTCGTCCATTAATCGTTGGAACGTGAGGGGGGCATTCTTCAACCCAAACGGCATCCTGGTGAACTCATAGTTTCCCCGTTCGAATGTGAAGGCCGTTTTCTCCTGATCCCGAGGATGAAGTCGGATTTGGTCATATCCAGCCTTCAAATCCAGAGTACTGAAAATTGTGGCTCCGCTGAGTCTATCCATGATGTCGTCAAGACGAGGAATCGGGCACGCTTCATCTTTTGTATTTTCATTCAATTGACGAAAGTCAACCACCACCCTGTATTTCTCCTGCCCCGTCGGAGTCTTCTTTTTGACCGCCCACAGGGGGCTATTGTATGGGGATGAACTATCGATGATGATTCCCTGCCTACATAATTCCTCCAACTCCTCCCGAATGTGTTGTCGTAACGCTTGGGGATAACGCCTCTCTTTCACGTAAGTGACTTTTCCTGTTTTAACGGGATTTCATGCACTGTTTTACTCGTAACTCCTAATACTTCCCCTTCCTGAAAAAAAATGTCTCGAAACTCATGCAATAAATTTGCTCTCCACTCTACCCACCTACTTACGGCCCCTACTCGCGCGCCCCTAACTACACGATGACGTGCGAATGACCTACCGGCTAATCTCACGGACCACCTGCCCTGCGTATTTTTTACTTCCACGCCCACTTTTTTTAAAAGATCACACCCAACTATGACCTGGTATTCCCTGGGCATACTCTCTACCACATGCACCCGCAACCTCGCCCCCGTTTTACCCCACTCGTCCAACCCAATATTTGTCTCGCCCATTACTTTACACGGCCCTCCCAAAGTAATTAATCTGCAATCACATTTCTGAATCTGAAGTGCCTTCCCCCTAACACATAAACTCTCTATCGCTATTTTTGACAACAGGGTGCTCGAGCTCCCTGTGTCCACGAGGCAATTCACTCCACACTTAGTTTTGATAATAGGCAACCGATTCTGAAGCTTACCTTCTAAGTTGTTGATGGTGCAAGCTCGGTCGCCACTCTCGACGCACCCTCCTCATACTGACGTCTGCTTCCGTCTCACCGTCCTTGATCCTGAGCTGCTTTCCTTTGCCGGTTCCGGCCGCTACTCCAGCTGCCCTCGCCGCCACTACTCCCCAGCTCCTCCTCCGTCTCTGAAGATCCAGATCCACTGGTCGAGTCCCTGGAAGCCTCACCTCGCCTGGCCGAGCATCTTCTTTTGCGCACCTCCTGCGCATTTACCTCCATCGGCTCTCCGTGGTATGTATCTTTCCTGCGGAACATGTATGGGCATTGCCTGGCTAGGTGCCCTTCCATTCCACACTCGTAACATCTGGTGCGAGGGCATTGTGCTACCAGATGTCCTGCCTTGCCACATTCATGCCACTTCCTCTCCTCCTTTCTAACATTCTTCTTATCTATGAACGGCCTTCTGTCTCTTGGTAGCGTTTCTCTTCTACCTAATTCTCCATCTCTCTTCTTCCCTAGATCTTGTCTTCCCCTATACCTCCTTACTTCATTCCTGCGGTAGGATACTCTACTCCACCCTGGTTCAAAAACCTCCCGTTCCTCCTCATCACGAGCACTTGCATCTACCATTTCCTGGGCCCATTCTACGAACGCCTTGTCCCTAGGAAGACCATCCTTCTTGCCAGTTGTACCTTGAGCACAGTGGTCATAAAGAGCATCCAGGCTTCAACGGAGCTCGTGTCCATTACCTCTCGCAGCTTCTCATTGATCTTATTCAACTTTGCGAGGAGTCCTGCAGCATACTGACCGTTCGACTGACTGGCCCTCTTGGTCTCCCGAAATAACTGGAGCATGTCTTCTTCTGGGGCCCATCGCCCCCCTCCATAAGCCTTTTTCAGCCTTTCCTTGATGACTGTCCACGTAGTATCTTCGTCGGCTTGAATCAGGTTCAGAACGCTCCTCCTTACTCGACGCGCCAGGGCAACCCGTAATCTCTGCGCATCTGCTTCTTCCAATAGATCTGCTGCTACCTGGGACTGAATACTGGCCATGATACCATCTCCGCCCTTAATAAAGTGGTTAAGTTCACCCACGTCACCATTGAACCTTTCCAGGTCCGATATCGTTGCCGGTCTGAGAATGCTTTGTCTTTGTTGTCCATTCGTATTGAAATTGTTTTCCCGGTTTCTTGAGAAGCAAGTGACAAAACAACAGAAACAACACAAAAAAAACTTAAATACTTCACAAAAACAAAAAAAATAATTATCCTTGTGACTTCAAATAATTTTCCCGAGTTTCGGCACCACTTAAGTACTTCGGCTCGCGAAACATAAAAAAAAGAGTAAATTGGGAAAGAAACTACACACTAGCAAGCTGGTAAAACACTGACTTTATTTATCAAGTAATCCTTCTTATATAGTATCTGGGAGTTGTTTACACTCTTAGTAGGATTAAGCTCCACTATTACCAGGGCCTGACCCTTAACTTATATATATATATATACACAAACACACACACACACACACTACACATACATACACACACACACACACACACATATTTTTGTGCATACGCATACGCTAGAACAATGACGCCTGTTGTTGCTCTGCCGGTTCCCGCTGGCTAGGAGAGGAATAGCCAAAGGGAGAATTAGGGTAGGATTGGTTATCAGTCGAATACGAGAGAAAATTCGACTACAGCGCTGTTTCCGATGTTGGGACTTTGGACATCTGGCCAGGCAATGCACAGGACCCGACCGAACGAAGTGTTGTCGTAAGTGCTGTGAAGAGGGTCATCTAGCCGTGGACTGTATGAAGAGCCCTACTTGCGCACTATGCGCTGGAGGTGGCAATAATGGACACTCCTGCGGTGGTAGCACATGTCCAGTACTACAGCGGGCTCTAGAAGAACAAAGGAGGCTAAGAAATCGTCTCATATGAAAATCAGTAGTACAAATAGGCGGGTTGAGCCGGAGCCGTGACCTTGAGGTCATTGTCTGCTGTAGCAGGGTCGGGGGTGTGACCTTGAAATGACCTTGAGGGTGGGAGGGGTGTAAGTTAGGACGAGGGGGTGTTGACCTTGAGGTAGGTCCAGGTGTGCAAAGTAAGATTTGGCAACTTCGCAGATGAGATGTGGCAACACCGCAGTAGAAACTAGGTCACAGCGTAATGAAAGAGAGTATATTGTTTTCCGAATGGGAGAGTGTCATCATTTTGTCTTATGAATGAATCACGTTGTTGCTTCCTCAATCAGTTAGTTTAGTATGGGTCGGCTAAGGAGCAAGAACCTGAGGTACGAAGAAAGAAGGTTATCGACATTCGTCGGCTGGTCGTCACCGGTGAGTCCATTGAAACTAGCGGCTGCTGGGTTGTATTACTTGAAAGTGTCTGATAGGACAAGATGTCCATTTTGCGGAGTAATCCTGCATGAATGGAAGGAGTATGACGACCCTTTTGCCGACCATAAAAAATGGTCTAAAAACTGTTCGTTTATCGAGTATTGTGAACAATTGAATGAGCTGCAAATCATAGTGTCTGACGAGAATGATAGCGAAGAGACGGTATGTTGTTAAAAGGCTTCACAATTTTCTACATCGACTCAAAGATTTGCAATTATGCATTTCCTTGTATGAACTAAAAAGAAGGGAAATAAATGATGTGATAAAAAAACTAGAACAGCTGCAGCTTTCTCCCCTCCACTCCGTTATACCACACAGTCTTGTCGTCGATGATACGCGAGATGGATCGTCGAATGGACCTTGTGACCGAGTACCCACTCACCAACAGTAAATGTTTTCGAATCGGTTTGTGTAACTTTGTGCCGACTATCGCCATTAGCGAAAAGAAGAAAACTGTCGTTTACATGAATGTTGAGGAATGGACATATATTACCACCCGAGCTCCGAAAATTTTGTTATTGCTGCAGAAACGAAAAAAATCCTATGAAAAAGACCGATCAAGATGTCAAAACGTGATTTGTGAACTTACTACAAGAGGACGCACTAGGGTGATGCGGATAGAGCAGGTAACGCAATGGTTTGCAATGTTTAATCATGAGACCCTTCCACCATCGTCTGCATCTGCATGTTTCAACAGGAACGAGACGGTCAAACTTTGCGCAAATATAGAAAAAATCAACGATTCACTAGCATTGATAACAAAGATGGTTGAACTTTATAATAAGAATGAAGCAAGTGTAGTTACCGAACCAATTGATTTTAGCATAAATACAAATACACTGTTTTACAACTTAAATGAATTGAATTGTGATGATAATCAATAAAATAAGTTTCCTTTAATATGTTGTATTTTTTATTTGTCCCTTGAAAAATAAAATAGGAAGAAGGAAAAAAAAAAACAAATACAAATTTACTGCAATCAAATATTTTTATTTTATGTAAATATAAAATTTAATTAAAAAAAATGTAATAAATCTGAATCAAATACTGATAAGGTAAATATAAAAATTTTAACAATTAACAATCTTGTAATGTTTCTGATAAACAGCTGATCTGTGGGTTGATTCCAGGATAGGACTCAGTATCTTGGAAATATGTTGAATCCTGTTTTCGAATCTTACTCTGTCCCTCGCATGTGTTTCCCATGGACTGATACGTGCTGCACGATGAGCATAATTCCATGTTACAAGAGTACGAGTTTCAACAAGGTCCTCATCAGGCTTGAAAGATACCTAAATAAAAGATATTATTACTCGATATTTTGTTCTAATTCGTTTATATTTTTTTTGGTTGTACGTTCATTTTACATCTACTTGTAAAATAAAAAGAAATTAGTATGCTCCTCTTCTAACAACCACAAAAAAACAAACAGAGAGTCAGTACAATTTACGGACCAAACCCGTTCCCATTTCATATTCTATTATTTTATCATGTAAAATGAGACAGTAAGCTTTAGTATTGGCTGGAAAGTTTTCTTTCGCCTCTAATAGTACTCTGATATCGATAGTCGCACTTTTGATTGCTTCAGATTGCTTAGAACAATCTATAATCACTAGAGGCGCTAGTTTCTCGAAATCGGATCTTGAAAGCAGGGGCTGAGAATGTCTAACGCCATAATAACTCGTTTGAAATTCGTTATACATTTCATACAACAATCCTACTTTTCCTTGCTCAAAATCTAAATTTAAGTCATCGTACGGATATTGTTCACTATTCAAATAAAGTTTCAAATTTTTTAATTTGCAACTATCGAACAGACTGCTATCTTTGTTAGAGGTTCTATTTCGATCACTTTGAAATGCAAAAATGAGATAGCGCGGTTTTTCTAAATTTGTTGAAGTTTTGACCGACCAATTTTCCTGCTGCGTCGCAGGTACATTGGGATATTCGTAAAGATCCCATGATCTGAATGGAATAGAAACGACCTTGTTCTTGTCTACTAGTTTTAATAACCTCAGACGTTCATAATCTGAAACACGAACATGAGGCATTCTCCACACCAATTTGTCAAGTTTTATTTGTACATCATCGTCACCTAGCACGCAGTTTAGGTCAGTACTTGATCTGATCAAAACGAGCTCTTGCTTCAGATTGATTAAAATTTTACGATAGTCCTCGCAAATCCCAAAAAGAATATCAAGTGGTAGGCATACGCTAAAAACGCCGTTTTTATCCAAAGAAAGAGTTTTACCGGGCATTGTCCACCCCGCATTTTCTAATCCCATTACTCGATTAGGCGAAAATGATGCATGCCCTTTAAGAGTAGTAGTTATCCCCGGATCTCGTACTCGATCGACTTCTATACCGTTTAGTTCATATCTAATTTCGTCAAACAAAAACGCGAATGCGTTATTAGTCAACTTTGGAGTGGCACCGATAGTGCCATCACTTTTTAAGATCCTCCCTTCGAGATAAATAAAACTTTGAGAAGGAAAGGTATAAATATCTTGTTGATGAATAGGAATTCTAATCTCGTCGGATTTGTTAAAGGTATTTCCCGTATAAGGCTGGTGCGAGTGATATTCAAATTGTGTAAGAGAATCGACGAATTTTATATCCGTCGTAACGTCTAGTATGTCATTCATAATGTTTGTTTAACCGAAAACCACACTGTTTTAAAAATATAGCGTTCGCAGTTGTTAGCGCTCTTGTTGATTTAGGTTTACTGGTTTTAACCGTTGTTTGACATCTCCTTTTATAATAATCGATGCAACTATCTCTAGAACAAAAATCAATCCCCATTCTTTTTTAAATGTAATCTCAATGTAACCGTTTCTCCTCTAAAGTCGATAAGCTCTCCGTTCTGATCTACTAATCGAACGATGATATTGTCTACAGTCCTCACGTTGGTTGGAAAGTAAATGACCGGATTCGTGATTTCTATTATTTTATATCCTGGGTCTACACGCGGAAAGAATTGATGAATATTATGATCCGGTTCTCCGTTCACATAAGACCCCGATGCGATGTTACATTGAATTGAAATAATGTTTACGCTGAGAATTTTAACAATGTCATTTGATTCAGTATAGGAGCGATTCGGAGGAATGACATGTTCGGATCGTGTAAAACCCAAAAGAGGACCAATAGAGTGAGGCTTCTCGGAATAGTTAAAGTATACTGCATGAGTTGTTTTAATTTCCGTTTTTAGCGTGTTGGAATTTCCTCTTATTATCACTACAGCGGTAGGGTCAAGATGAGAAATTTTTTCACGTAAAAAGGAGGCTATAGCATCGATATCGTACGATCCTTCAGGTATTTGGATCGAAAAATCACCAAAATAAAACATATCATTAGCACCCTTTTTTATATTCGGAATAGTATTATATGTCTCAAATGATAACAACCCAACAGTATATATTGACCCCAATTCTAACGGTGGTAAAAAGTTTGCGGAAAGTACGCTAGAATTGCCCGTAAGCGTTACTGTATAGCTCATGATTATCAATGATCAAACGCTTTGAGAAGCATCGACTAAATACTGTAAGCAGAGATGTCCACAAACCGACGTATTCCACGCCTGATAACGCTCTCTATTATAAGTTATTTTTAGCCCCTTAAAGTACTCGAGCAACTGTGGTGGTGGTTTTAAGTTTCCAAAGGAATCAAAGTATTTCACAAAATTATTTTGTTTTACATAACAGACCCAATGTGAACCAAGTTCTGAGCTCGGCTCTAAATTTACAATAGCAGACTCGTGTTTGTTTGGATATCTAGGAAGTTTATCAATCATAAATACTCCTCGAAAATGTTGGATATTTAAAACTTTGGCCAAATAATTTAATTCTAAATCCGTCAATGGCTTATTCGGTAGTCAGATCTTTCCAGATTTGTTTTTTTGTCGAGTTATAAACAGGCCGTAGCCTTTCCGATATGGTTTCAAATAAAGTCCATTTCCGATTTTCTGACTTTCCATCGCTAAATTATGCCTCTTTTGCTCATCTAATTTATGTTTAGCTTCTTTCGCCTCGTAGATAGCTTTAGCCACACTCGACGCTCCTCCCGCTAAAGATCCCACTGCAGAAAGCCCCGCCATTAACGGCACAAGAAATGGAAGAAATCCTCCCTCTTTTGGCAAAGGAAGAACTCTGGGAGGCAAAGGTTTTGTCTTACCACGTAAATGCATTTTAGCCTTTTTGTATGCCATTTTTGAAGCTTCGAGGATCGATGATACGTCAGCAACCTTTAGCGATTTAACTAATTTTTTGAAACTACTCTTTTTATTTTTTTTCTTCTTCTTAATACGGGCACCAATTTTACCTTTCGCTTTCATAGTATTTGTAACTAACCAAGCCGCGGCTTTTTCTCCCAATGATGAATCCGAAGCTTTAACTCGTTTCCAAGCGTTTTCAACCAAAATCTTGTCCGCTTTCCTACGACTTTGCATATCCTTATCTTTGCTATAAGCAATATCGTGTTCTTTACAAGCTTTATCAAGCTGGTTTATTCCACTATCTCCTCTATTTAGTCGTTTTTCAAGGTTTGTACCGGGGCCACAATACTGGTATCCTGGCAGGTGTAATTCAAACCGTAACTTATTTATGAGACTGTTTATCAAGCCTCTTCCTTTGCGAGTCTTACGAATCATACTGTAGTGAAAAATGACATTCGGCGATATATATATATATATATATATATATATATATATATATATATATATATATATATACAGGAAATGAATGATTTTGTCTGCATTCAAAATGAAATTAGTCCAACAAGAACAACGTTTTTCTACTTTGAACTGTTTGCCTGACGAATCTACTGAGGTGAAACATAGCACATTATTACCAAACACCATACGAGCGTCGATATGCGGATCAAGCGGATGTGGAAAGACGAATATTATGATTGGACTTTTATTAAATCCAAATGGTTTAAAATTTAAAAATGTATATCTATTCGGAAAAACTTTACACCAGCTCAAATACCAGTATTTAAAAAATGTTTTAAATATGGTTCCTGAAATAGGATTTTACGATTTTGAAGATGCAAAAGATATGCCTCACCAAGTTGAATCTAATTCAGTCTGTATATTCGATGATGTTACGATGGAGGATCAAGATATAATTAAACGATATTTCAGTTATGGAAGACATATGAATCTAGATTGTTTTTACTTAACACAAAGTTATGTTTGCATTCCTAGACATCTGATCAGGTGTAATTTTAACTTTTTAATAATATTTCCTCAGGACGAATTGAGTTTAAAACATATTTACGATGAACATGTGAGCACTCCTCATATCTGTTTCCAACTTTTTAAAGACATGTGTTCATTATGTTGGAAAGAGCCTTTCGGTTATCTCGTTATTGACAAAAGTAGGGATTTAAACAATGGTCGTTTTAGAAAAGGAATCGATACTTTTATTGTAGATATATAAAGGGTTTCCAGTCGTTGACGGAGCTCAGTCATGGACCCTAAAGTCACCCGTGAGATTATAAAAACTAGCGAAATTTTAAAAAACAAATTTCGGACATTGAAACGCGGTCTTCAGGATGTTGATGAGGTTCGTCAAGCATTCTTTACACCTGTATCACAACCTTTAGAAGATATTAAAGAGTCGTTAAAGTTGCAAAAAGAAACCAAATTGGAGCCGTCAAGTAAAAAGATTAGAAACAAAAATGATGAGATTGAGTTTACAAAAGATATTTACAAAAGAGCAACATTGACACCAGAGTTAGCCCATTCGACTCATCCGACAACTCCAATACTTTCGGCTAGTTCATCACCTGTTGCTATTTCGACGTTTCCTGAAATTAAAGTAGAAAATGAACATCATGAAACTGAAGATTCACTAGTAGAAACAGTTAAACAGTTTGGAAACCAACAAAGAAAATATTTGGAGAAATTGTTGAGAGGCGATAATAAAACCTTCGATTCACGTTATGGCATTAGAGTCATGCCCGATGGAGGATTCGCAATAGGTGACTCAACTGATATTCAACCACATACAAACAGCGATGACATAACAATTAACGGGGTAACTTATGAAGGCACAGAGGGATTGTTGCAGTTACTTTACTTGAAAAATCCCGAAAAGTATGAAAAAAAAGACTTGGAAATGTATAAAAACATTTTAATCTCGACCAATGCTCACAAAAAAGGCTATAGTGAAGAACGAGGGAGACAAGGAATCAGATCAGAAAAATATAGAAAAGTTATAGCGATGCTTTTCACACCTCGTCGTACCACTACCCCTCCTAGTAAAATAGCCACACTTCGTTCGCACAAAGGCACTGGTCTCATGAGAGCCGATAAACCCATTTATGAGTATTGGGATGATCCTAATGAGCTAGTTGATCGGCTGAGGTTGCTAATATCTTCGGCGAATGCAGGTCACGAAGGACATGAAAACGAAATAGAATCGATAATTGAAGAGCTACGAGAAATAAATATATTATATTAAGTGAATATCTTTTCACTGTGTGTGTGTATCTCGGTGATGCTAATAACGCTCGGTTATCTTAAAAGATGAATGCATCGTTGTTAAAAAGTGCTGTCGTAAATGAATTGCACAAACCAGCTCGAAGAAAATATCCACGTCGGAAAACTGTTTTGAAAGGAATTAACGATTTATGGCAAATAGACCTTGTGGAAATGATACCTTATTCTGGAGAAAATAAAGGAAATAAATATTTGTTAACGGTCATAGACTGCTTTTCGAAATTTGCTTGGGCTGTGCCATTAAAACAGAAAACAGCGGACAACGTGAGCAAAGCAATGGAGAGTGTGGTTTTATCGAGTAAATCAACTCCAAAACATATTCAAAGTGATCAAGGAAAAGAATTTTACAATTCAAAGTTTAATTCTCTAATGAAACAATACAATGTTAATCATTATTCAACTTTTTCTAATATAAAAGCTTCCATTGTAGAGAGGTTCAATAGAACATTAAAAGAAAAAATTTGGAGAGCATTCAGCCTGCGAGGAAATTATAAATTTTTAGATATATTACCCCAAATTCTACAAGAGTATAATTCATCATTTCATAGGACTATAGGTATGAAACCAATCGATGCTCGGCATAAAAAGATGGAGAGATACTTGCTAAAAAATGTGTATTCTACAGTGACTAAATCGAAAGTACGAAAGCAGAAATTTATAGAAGACGATTTTGTAAGAATATCTAAACAAAAAACAAGTTTTTCAAAAGGCTATAAGCCTAATTGGTCAAGTGAAATTTTTAAGGTAGTCAAGATTCAGAAGACATATCCGTACACATATTTGCTAGAACATCTAAAAGGGCAACCGATCAGTGGTGCATTTTATGAAGAAGAGCTACAACAGGCTAAATATCCAAATATATACCTGGTAGAAAAGGTTTTAAAAAGAAAAGGCAATCAATTATATGTCAAGTGGTTCGGTGTTAATGAACGCAGCTGGGTTAATAAAAAGGATATCGTATAATGTTGAAGAAGAAGAAAAAAAAACTTATACTAGACATTTATTTTATACGTACATCATATACTTAAAATTTTTTGTTAATTATTATTAATTTTCTTGAAAAAATAAAATCTAATAATCTGTTCACTGGTCTAATTTTCTAACCTATTTATTAATTTAAGTAAGTGCGATGTATTTTATTTGTCCTTGAAAAAAAAGAGGAATAAGAAAAAAACAAATTAACTGAAATCATTTATTTTTTTATAAATGAAAAATTTAATTAAAAATCATCTACATCAATATGTAGCAATTATAAGAAAAACATATTACAAAACAAATCTAAATGAAATACTGATTTAGTAAATACAATATTTAACATATTTTAATTAAATAGACTCCTCCTCAAACCATAAACAATGTGGGCTACACGCTCTATGGTAATTGAGAGGGTTTATTAACGAATCGGTGTCATACAACAGTCCACAGTATACACATTTAACACTATTTTCGACTCCACGTATAAATCCAGCAAATGACAGCATATGATGAGGAGAAGAAGAATTGTCTCTATACGTTCGTTTACGAACGTCTCTTTTAGTGAAATCTACAGCCTCACTATTTTTATTTACCCATGCAGCCAGACGATGAGCTTGATTTAAAGAGCAAACGAATGAAGTGTCTAAATGATAATGACATGCTATCTTATCATATTCCAACTGTTTCAGATTGGGACATCCAAAGTCGTGCAAATCATAAACAGGTTTATCAATAAGGTCTTCTATAAACTTACACTTTTCTATTCCTTTTCCCCATAATACGTCATAGTTTTCTGCAACGGATAGTAAAACATTTTTCAAAGATTCATAATTTACATCACCATAGTCCCATTCCAGACCATGAAGATGTTTTTTTACCCAGAGATTTGTCTTTAGCCGATCAGCTCCAGACTAGATTCCAATCCAATGACTAGAGTGCTCGTAATTTAAGCTAACTACTGACAGTTCTTTCACTATCAGCTTGTTCGTCTCCAAACGATAAGCCTGTAAATCAAGAACTGCTGACGACATGTCTGGAATAAGTCTACTGACTCACTCAGCGAGCCCAAATACCGACTGACCTGATCAGCATCTGACGCAGCTGCTTATCCTACATATAAGCACTCGCCTTTTCTATCTCCTCATCAGTCAGCCACTATGCTAGTATAAGTTCGTAGTCTCAACGTCTTCAGTTTCCATTACAACTGCAGTAAAGTAAGTTTTTTTTTTTAATTTTACTCGAATATCTGTTTACTAACTAAGTATATGATTTTAATTTTTTTTTTTTTAGATGTCACTCCTGAAAAAATTAAATGAAATTAAACCCGCATATAAAAATATTGGAGAATTAATTATAGGACGGACGTATCAAATTCTACAACTTTCGAAGAAGGAGACGGAGTATGGCCCATCAATTGAAGCAATATTATTAGATGAAGGAGAAAAAGAAAAAATAAGAATCTTTCTAACTAAAAGATATGTCTACGCATTTACAGAAGAAGAAATATTCAACTATGAAGGTACATTCTTACATTTTAAACATATAAAGAAAAAAAGTTATATATTTTTTTTTTTTTTACTTAGCCAAGTGATTATTTTCTGTTTTAGGACAGCTAAAATTCAATATATGGGAAAGAAGAACAATGCTTATGACATAAAGTTTATGTAAACAAAAAAAAAAAAAGGTTGAATCAGGTTAGGCTACAATTGTTTTGTTTTTTTAATATTGCTTTTAGGGGGTAGTGTATATATATTTTTGTGTTTGTTTGACCAAGTAAGTTTTTAGATTAAAAATGAATAATAAAAGTAACGGAAATAATTATTTATGTGCTCATTGTGGATTATTGCTTACAAACTGGCGACATAGATGTCAATCGTTGTTTTACTATTGTCGAGGCTGTAGGAAAGAATTTAGCAAAAAGTTTAACTTTGAACGGCATAAATTAACTTGTCAATTTGGGGTTAGTAGTAATAATACACCCGACGTGAACACCATGGAGATACCAATGAAAAAAAGGAAATATAACATGTTTAGTAGACAGATGCGAGGGAATACGGTAGCTCAAGAAAATGGGATTATTAAAGCTTCCTTAGGAAATGCGGTTGAAGATATTTACATTCCTAACGATAGTAAAAAATTATTAGCTTCAGAATTTTTTAATAAGAAAAAAGAGGTTTTAGTAAAGTTACTAAATAGTTATGTAGATGAATGGAAAAATCTAAAATTAAACATAATGTTAGAATGTACATATATTAAGAAAAACGAAAATACTATTAGTGAAAGAACAGATTTTAATTTTAAATCGAAAGTTAGTACGATAGATGTTTCTATAAACCTCGAAAATTACATTGAAACAATTTTTGATAAAATTTTAGAGGAACAGGATGAGTTTGAAAAAAAAGGTTCCGGTTGGATGTATACCTCTGCAAACTATATCTGCCTACATTTAACTAAATTTAAGCCTTTCGGAGGATCTCAATATATTGAATTACCTAAAAAAATACGAGACAAACGTTGTGTAATAAATGTAAAAAATAATACTAACGATTGCTTTCGTTTAGCTTTACTTAGTGATAATATTAGATCAAATGACTTTAACGCGTACAAAAATATTCATACTCCATATTCTTTTGATTCTATATCGTTCCCGACTCCAATTAGCGATATCAATCGATTCGAAAATTTAAATAACCTGTCTATAAATGTTTATGGCTTAGATGATAAAAATAATGTTTATCCAATTAGAATCAGTAAAAAGGATAATTATGATAAAACGTTTGATCTGTTGTATTTACAAAATGGAGAAAATTTTCATTATTGTTTGATCACAAATCTTTCACGATTAGTAAGTTCTCAAATATCTTTGTCAAAACGCGCATATTCAATCTGTCGTAGATGTCTGACCGTATTTCCAAGGACGTACGTAAACAAGTATGGGAAAAAAGGCGATGAGCGAAAAGACGAACACGAATTATTTTGCCGTGATCACAAACCAATTCGATCTGACTTTCCGAAAGAAGAAAAAATTGAATTTAAACATGTGGAATATACACAATCCATTCCAATCGTAGTTTATGCAGATATTGAATCTCTTTTGATACCAATTTCGGGGCCTATTCCTAATCCGTCAACATCTTGGAACAAAGCTGTTCATGAGCATCGTGCTTTTTCAGTTTCACTTCTGGTCAAGTCAAAAATGTTTGAATGTAAACCGTTTGTTTATACGGGAGAAAACTGTATGCTAGCGTTTTTAGAAAAACTCGAATCTATAGTTGTTGAAGCGGATAAAATATACGGTAATACTATGCGAATGGAAGAAATGAGCGAAGGGGAAAATAAAATATTTTATTCTGCTAAAGATTGCATCTTATGTCAATACCCTTTAGACGAACACGATCGAGTACGACATCACTGTCACTTATCAGGAAAATTTGTTGGACCAGCACATAATGCTTGTAATTTAAGAGCAAAAAAGCCCGATTTTATACCTGTTTTTATGCACAACTTACAGGGTTACGATTCTCATTTTATAATCCCTTTCTTGGGCCGTTGTGAAAATATCAGCGTAATTCCTAGTAATTCTGAAAAATATATAAGTTTCAGCATAAAATTTAAAGGATGTAGTACAAAAATACGATTTGTTGACTCGTTTAAATTTCTATCATCAAGTTTGGAAACATTAGTGAACAATTTGCAAAATAAATCTAAATCAATTACTGATATATGTATTTCCACATATGGCAAATATTATTAATGATGAAAACAAAATTAAATTATTGACAAGGAAAGGCATATTTCCATACAATTATTTTAATTCTTTTGATCGTCTAAACGAAACTCGACTACCTTCCAAAAATTCATTTTTTAATGATTTAACAAAAACATCAATTAGCGACGTGGACTATAAGCACGCAAAAAGTGTCTGGAAAGTCTTCAACATCCAAACACTAAAAGATTATGCGGAATTGTATATACAAACAGATGTAATTTTGTTGTGCGAAGTTTTTGAAGCCTTTCGACTTCTCTGTCAACAAATTTATCGACTAGATCCTGCATGGTTTTTTACTTTGCCACAGTTATCTTGGAATGCAATGTTGAAATACACGAAAATAAAATTAGATGTAATAAAAGATATTGATATGGTACAGTTTTTTGAAAAGGGAATAAGTTGTTTGCCAAGTTGTTTCTCGGTATGCGAATGCTAACAATAAATATCTAAATGAATATGACTCGACTATACCCAGTAATTATTTACTTTACGTAGATGTCAACAATCTTTACGGTTATGCCATGAACCTTGCCGTATACAGATTTTGAGTGGGTTGATGAAAAATTAAATGTATTAGATCTTGAAAATGAATCAGAAACCGGTTATGTGCTAGACGTTGATGTTGAATACCCCAAAGAAATTCATGATACTCTTTCTCAATTACCTTTTTTACCCGAAAAAAATAATCCACCTAATACTAAAACAGTTAAACTATTGACGACTTTGATGCCCAAAACACGTTACATAGTACATTATGTGAATTTAAAACAAGCTCTACAACTCGGGGTAAAGATTTCAAAAATTCATAGAGTATTGAAGTTTAAACAAAAAAAATGGTTGGCTCCATACATAGAAATTAATTCAATGATGAGAGCATCAGCAAAAAATACATTCGAGTCAGATTTTTACAAATTGATGAATAACAGCTGCTTCGGCAAATTTATGAAAACGTGCGGAACAGAATCGATTTAAAAATAGTAACAAATGAAAAATCATTATTTCGTCAAGTCAATAAACCAAATTTTAAAGGCAGGATTATATTTGCAGATAATGTTACAGCGGTTCAGCTGGAAAAAGAAAGCATTATTTTTGATAAACCCTTGTACGTGGGATTTGCAGTGTTGGACTTGAGCAAAGTTTTGATGTATCATTACCACTACAATGTGTTTTTGAAAAAATATGGTGTAGAAAATGTTACTTTATGTTATACCGACACCGATTCATTTTTATACAATATTAGGACTGAAGATATTTATTCCGATATTTCTGAAGAGTTAAATAAATATTTTGATACAAGCAATTTTCCCACTTCTCATTTCTGTTATTCTGAAAAAAATAAAAAAGTCGTAGGTTTGTTGAAAGATGAAACTTTTGGAGATCCTATAGTAGAGTTTGTCGGATTGAGGCCCAAAATGTATTCGTACATAACAAAGAATGATATAACGGTTAAAAAGTCAAAGGGAATAAAAAAATCGGCAGTTAACGATTTTGATTTTAGCGATTATCTAAACACATTTAAAGACAGCAAAAGTCTATATTCTTCATTTTATACAATTCAATCTAAAAAGCATAACGTTCAAACCACACTGATAAATAAAAAGTCATTATGCTCATTTGATAATAAAAGATATACATTACACGATGAAACCACTCTCCCTTATGGCCACTATAGCCTCAATGAAACAACGAATCTAACATTGTAAATGTATAAGAACCAATAAATGATTGTATACTAGTATTATTATTGTTTACTTAAATTTATATTTAGTTAGAAAAAACCTGTAATTAGAGTACTAGATTTATTTCAAGAATGTCTACTTGTAGTATTATTATTGTTTACTTAAATGAGAAAATTAGACATAGAGTACATGAAAAGTAACAAAAAATATGTTTAAGAATATGTTGTATAAAATAAATGTTTTGTACAACTGTATTTTTTTTTCTTTCACATATCCTTTTCCAGCTCCTTCAAAAAAATTTCCTATATATTACTAAAGTTCAGGAAGAACACATACGTCATCAAAGCTCATAAAAGCTAAATAATCTAAATCAATGAAACGTCACCCAATAGCCTATCTCAAAAGCAAGCCTAATCCCATTCATAAAAGCAACTCCCGTCTCAGTCATAATCTCAAAAGCATCCCATTCATAACTCTTATCCCATTCAAAAAGACAAATTACGTCACACTACCATTCATAAGATGACGTCACACGCCCATTCAACTATTCCATTCATAAAATGACGTCACATGCGTCATCCATTCAGAACAAACCGTGACCTAGTTTCTACTGCGCTGTTGCCACATCTCATCTGCGACGTTGCCAAATCTTACTTTGCACACCTGGACCTACCTCAAGGTCAACACCCCCTCGTCCTAACTTACAACCCTCCCACCCTCAAGGTCATCTCAAGGTCACACCCCCGACCCTGCTACAGCAGACAATGACCTCAAGGTCACACCCACGACCCTGCTACAGCAGACAATGACCTCAAGGTCACGGCTCCGGCTCAACCCGCCTATTTGTACTACTTGCAGATATTGAATCTCTTTTAATACCAATTTCGGGGCCTATTCCTAATCCGTCAATATCTTGGAACAAAGCTGTTCATGATCATCGTGCTTTTTCAGTTTCACTTCTGGTCAAGTCAAAAATGTTTGAATGTAAACCGTTTGTTTATACGGGAGAAAACTGTATGCTAGCGTTTTTAGAAAAACTCGAATCTATAGTTGTTGAAGCGGATAAAATATACGGTAATACTATGCGAATGGAAGAAATGAGCGAAGGGGAAAATAAAATATTTTATTCTGCTAAAGATTGCATCTTATGTCAATACCCTTTAGACGAACACGATCGAGTACGACATCACTGTCACTTATCAGGAAAATTTGTTGGACCAGCACATAATGCTTGTAATTTAAGAGCAAAAAAGCCCGATTTTATACCTGTTTTTATGCACAACTTACAGGGTTACGATTCTCATTTTATAATCCCTTTCTTGGGCCGTTGTGAAAATATCAGCGTAATTACTAGTAATTCTGAAAAATATATAAGTTTCAGCATAAAATTTAAAGGATGTAGTACAAAAATACGATTTGTTGACTCGTTTAAATTTCTATCATCAAGTTTGGAAACATTAGTGAACAATTTGCAAAATAAATCTAAATCAATTACTGATATATGTATTTCCACATATGGCAAATATTATTAATGATGAAAACAAAATTAAATTATTGACAAGGAAAGGCATATTTCCATACAATTATTTTAATTCTTTTGATCGTCTAAACGAAACTCGACTACCTTCCAAAAATTCATTTTTTAATGATTTTAAAAAAACATCAATTAGCGACGTGGACTATGAGCACGCGAAAAGTGTCTGGAAAGTCTTCAACATCCAAACACTAAAAGATTATGCGGAATTTTATATACAAACAGATGTAATTTTGTTGTGCGAAGTTTTTGAAGCCTTTCGACTTCTCTGTCAACAAATTTATCGACTAGATCCTGCATGGTTTTTTACTTTGCCACAGTTATCTTGGAATGCAATGTTGAAATACACGAAAATAAAATTAGATGTAATAAAAGATATTGATATGGTACAGTTTTTTGAAAAGGGAATAAGTTGTTTGCCAAGTTGTTTCTCGGTATGCGAAAGCTAACAATAAATATCTAAATGAATATGACTCGACTAAACCCAGTAATTATTTACTTTACGTAGATGTCAACAATCTTTACGGTTATGCCATGAACCTTGCCGTATACAGATTTTGAGTGGGTTGATGAAAAATTAAATGTATTAGATCTTGAAAATGAATCAGAAACCGGTTATGTGCTAGACGTTGATGTTGAATACCCCAAAGAAATTCATGATAATCTTTCTCAATTACCTTTTTTACCTGAAAAAAATAATCCACCTAATACTAAAACAGTTAAACTATTGACGACTTTGATGCCCAAAACACGTTACATAGTACATTATGTGAATTTAAAACAAGCTCTACAACTCGGGGTAAAGATTTCAAAAATTCATAGAGTATTGAAGTTTAAACAAAAAAAATGGTTGGCTCCATACATAGAAATTAATTCAATGATGAGAGCATCAGCAAAAAATACATTCGAGTCAGATTTTTACAAATTGATGAATAACAGCTGCTTCGGCAAATTTATGGAAAACGTGCGGAACAGAATCGATTTAAAAATAGTAACAAATGAAAAATCATTATTTCGTCAAGTCAATAAACCAAATTTTAAAGGCAGGATTATATTTGCAGATAATGTTACAGCGGTTCAGCTGGAAAAAGAAAGCATTATTTTTGATAAACCCTTGTACGTGGGATTTGCAGTGTTGGACTTGAGCAAAGTTTTGATGTATCATTACCACTACAATGTGTTTTTGAAAAAATATGGTATAGAAAATGTTACTTTATGTTATACCGACACCGATTCATTTTTATACAATATTAGGACTGAAGATATTTATTCCAATATTTCTGGAGAGTTAAATAAATATTATGATACAAGCAATTTTCCCACTTCTCATTTCTGTTATTCTGAAAAAAATAAAAAAATCGTAGGTTTGTTGAAAGATGAAACCTTTGGAGATCCTATAGTAGAGTTTGTCGGATTGAGGCCCAAAATGTATTCGTACATAACAAAGAATGATATAACGGTTAAAAAGTCAAAGGGAATAAAAAAATCGGCTGTTAAAGATTTTACTTTTAGCGATTAACTAAACACATTTAAAGACAGCAAAAGTCTATATTCTTCATTTTATACAATTCAATCTAAAAAGCATAACGTTCAAACCACACTGATAAATAAAAAGTCATTATGCTCATTTGATAATAAAAGATATACATTACACGATGAAACCACTCTCCCTTATGGTCACTATAGCCTCAATGAAACAACGAATCTAACATTGTAAATGTATAAGAACCAATAAATGATTGTATACTAGTATTATTATTGTTTACTTAAATTTATATTTAGTTAGAAAAGACCTGTAATTAGAGTACTAGATTTATTTCAAGAATGTCTACTTGTAGTATTATTATTGTTTACTTAAATGAGAAAATTAGACATAGAGTACAAGAAAAGTAACAAAAAATATGTTTAAGAATATGTTGTATAAAATAAATGTTTTGTACAACTGTATTTTTTTTCTTTCACATATCCTTTTTGTCAATCCAGCTCTTTCAAAAAAATTTCCTGTATATTACTAAAGTTCAGGAGGAACACATACGTCATCCAAGCTCATAAAAGCTAAATAATCTAAATCAATGAAACGTCATGCAATAGCCGATCTCAAAAGCAAGCCTAATCCCATTCATAAAAGCAACTACCGTCTCAGTCATAATCTCAAAAGCATCCCATTCATAACTCTTATCCCATTCATAAAGACAAATTACGTCACACTGCCATTCATAAGATGACGTCACAAGCCCATTCAACACTTCAATTCATGACGTCACATGACCAACATCCATTCAGAACAAACCATGACCTAGTTTCTACTGCGCTGTTGCCACATCTCATCTGCGACGTTGCCAAATCTTACTTTGCACACCTGGACCTACCTCAAGGTCAACACCCCTCGTCCTAACTTACACCCCTCCCACCCTCAAGGTCATCTCAAGGTCACACCCCCGACCCTGCTACAGCAGACAATGACCTCAAGGTCACGGCTCCGGCTCAACCCGCCTATTTGTACTACTAAAATCCTCCAACTAAATCTCAATAACTGCGAAGCCACACAGGATCTCCAGTGGCAAACCGTGAAAGATCTCAAAGTGGACGCAGCGATCTTGAGTGAGCAATATAAAAACATAGACAGTGACTCTTGGATATCTGACGCCACAGGAAGGGCGGCGAGGGTAAGTGAACATGGGTAAGTGAACATGGGTAAGTGAACAAAGTTTCATGGAAGAAACACCGCGAGCCTTCACAAAATGGTTTTGTCTGAGCCAAGATACAGCATATGTACTTGTACAGCTGCTATGCCCCACCGAACACTACAATCGAGGAATTTGAAGCTCTCTTAGATCGCATAGTGCGAGACAACATGGGACGCAGGCCAGTGGTAATTGCCGGAGACTTCAATGCCTGGGCGTCCGAATGGGGCAGTCAGTTGACCAACTGACGAGGAGAAGTTCTATTAGAAGCTTTTGCCCAGATGGATGATCTGGTACTCGTAAATACAGGGACGGAGCCCGTATTTGTTAAGGGAGGTAGGTCTTCTATCATCGATTTAACATTTGTCAGTGACTTTTTACGCCCTACTACTGCTTGGCAGGTCGCACTGTCTCTTACGAAGCTGCATGTGTAGTGGCCAGGATGCCACCAATAGAACTGATCGCAGAAGAGAGACAGTGTTGGTATAAAAGAGTTGCTCGCATCCCCAGAACTGAGGAAAGGAAGATGACAGTCGAGAAGTGGCAACAACGTTGGGATATGGCCACGAACGGGAGGTGGACTGGTGGACGGGAGGCGGCTGGTTCCTCGCATCGAACCCTGGGTGGATAGGAGCCACGGGGAAGTAGACTACTACCTAACCCAGATGCTTACAGGACATGGCTGCTTCAGAGCATACCAATTACGGTTTAAGCTGGACAATACAGCAGAATGTCCAAGCTGCCCAACAATAGAGGAGACGGTGGAACATGTATTCTTCAGCTGTCCCCATTTTCAAGAAGAACGGAATGATTTTCAAGGAGTCTGTGGCTCAGGAGCGACAGCCGACAATATCGTTAGCCTGATGCTGCTTTCACAGGAGTACTGGACAGCTGGCCAACGCCTGGCCGCAGAGGTCATCAAGAAGCTGAGGAAGGAAGAGAAGGAGAGGCGTGCCTAGAACAGAGGTAGCCTAGCACAATGAGGCAGCATACAGTCACTCCCCCTCCATGAAGTGATGCCTAACGGTGGTCCCGTGGAGGGTGGGAAACAGGTGTAGGGAGGTGGTTTTAGTGGGTAAAAATCCCACACTACGGATAGGTACGGGCCTATCCGTCTTTTGAAGATTTCCACCTACCTAAAAAAAAAAAAACACATATTTTTAATCGCAGTCTCTCGTGAATAATTTACTCATAATCTTCTTTTAATTTATATATTTTTTAAAAGGCCTGTTGATTTTAGGAAGTTAAACAAGGAAATTAAGTTCTGTTCGTTGTTGCCTAATATTTCATCCAAATTTCCTGAAACTCCTGATTTTTCTCTTTGAAGTCGGTATCGCCTGCATTCCATGAGCAGATGTTTTATATTCATCGGAAGTCCACACGTTTCACACATAGGGGGTTCTTCTTTAGCCATGAGGCATGAGTGAGTCAGACGAGTGTGACTTATTCGTAGCCTGGTGAGAACGACTTCTTGTCTTCTGTTTTCACGTACCGAAGTACTCCAGCTTCTGGAGTCTGCTTTTATCTCACGCAGCTTATTATTTGTGGTATTTTGCCAAACTAACCCCTATTTTTCATTTATTTTTTCTTTAATGAAGCAAACTACGTCTTCCTGTGTAACTTTATTATACTGATCGCCTTTTTTAATTGCTTCCCTAGTAGCTTTATCAGCGATTTCGTTGCCCAAAATATCGCAATGACTAGGTACCCAAACAAACGTCACTCCTATTTTGTTTCTTTTTAAATTGTAAAGAGCCTCAAATATTTCAATTATCAGAGGATGTCTTGAGAATGTATTTTTAATTGCGAGGAGAGCAGAGAAGGAATCGGTGTTAATAGTAATGGTGCTTGTAGTTGGTATTATTATGTGTAATGCTTTAGCGATACCTACTAGTTCTGCTGTGTAGTTTGAACTGATTATATTCATTGAGTATTGCTGTTTCCTGGACCCACAGACAAAGGCAGCACCAACACCGTTCTTGTCTTTTGAACCGTCTGTGAATATGTGAGTAGCTGATGGGAAATCATTGGAAAGCCTGAGGTATTCATTTCTAAACGCTATGGGGTTAGTTTCTTTTTTAACCATCTTAGTTAATGTTAGATTGAATTTTGGGGGATATGTAATCCACGGTGCTTTTGATGTAAAACTGTGAGGTAAAATATTAGGTATTGTAATATTTATGGTGTCTATTATTTCAATTACTCGGTGTTTAAATGATGTTTTCCTGTTGTTTAAATGATTTGGAGGTGCAGATTTTACGAATTCGTGTAATGGATGAACTGGGGATGCTAATATGGACAGATAATAGTTCATCGTGAGGTACTCCCTGCGGTATTTTAAAGGTGGCTCTCCACTTTCAGACAGTATACTAAGAACAGGGCTGGAACGGAAGGCACCAGTTGCTATCCTGATGCCTGCGTGATGAACACTGTCTAACATTTGTAGAGTTCTCTCTGAAGCCGAAATGTATGCCATACAACCGTAGTCAAGTTTAGACCTAACTAGACTTGTATATAGCATGAGCATGCTAGTGCGGTCTCTCCCCCCCCAAGAAGTACTACATAACATTTTTAAGACGTTAATAGAACGCTGGCATGATGTTTTAAGATGTTTTAAATGTATGTTCCAGTTGAATCTAGAATCAAAATGTAAGCCCAAATATTTAACGGAATCTTTATATGGAATTTCTTCGTTATAGATGTAAAGAGATGGAAGGTGAAGAGTTTTTCTAGGGGAAAAGAGTATGCATTCTGTTTTATTGGTAGATATGGTAAAGCCGTGTTTATTTAGCCAACTATTAATTCTATTAAGAACTTCTTGTATGGCTTGCTGTAGGTTTTCTATTGATTTATCTGAATAATGAATCCGAAGGTCGTCTGCATACAAATCACCTTTTACCATTAACCGAATTGTACGCAAGACTGGATTAATGGCTATACAAAACAGGAAAGGGCTAATTACGCTTCCTTGCGGTACTCTGTTTTTCTGTTCATATTCATCGGAGTATATACTACCATTTCTTATCCTAAATATTCTACGCTCGAGGAAATTATGTATGAACCTTAATATATAGCCTTTTACTCCATTTTTTTGCAAGGTTTTTTAAAATTAGCCATCTCCATACACAATCAAAGGCGTTTTTAATGTCAATGAATACTGCTAGTAGTTTCTCTTTCCGTCCGAAAGCATCACATATATCGTTTTCTAAACGTATGATATTATCTCTAGTGCTTCTATCTCTTCGGAAACCACTTTTCCATTCCTCTAGTAACCCCTTGCTTTCAAAGAACCATTGGAGTCTGTTTGATATTATTTTTTCTATTAGTTTGCACAGTGAACAAGTGAGAAAAATAATCCGCTAGCTGGAGGCCTCCTTGACGGGTTTATCTTTTTTTAGAATTGGGATACCAATGGATTTTCGCCAAACTTCAGGGAATTCACCAGAAAGAAAAATCCTATTTAAGAATTTTAAAATGATAATTTTGTTTTCTAGGGAAAGATTTTTGATAAAACTAATACAAACGTTGTCAGGGCCTGGAATTGTATCTTTGCGGGATCTTAGAGCATCCTTGAATTCTGAGACTGTAAATGGATTGTTAAGAGATTCAAGAGGATCTGTGCTATAATTAAGTGGTTCGGATTCTTTTAGTTGTTTTATTACTAAAAACTGCTGAGAATAGTTGGAATCAGAATAAATCTCTTGAAAGTATGAGCCAATATGATTAACTATTTCTAAGGGGTCCGTAAGTGTATTGGTTGAAGTTTGTAATGAGTTTAGACGGGTATTTGTTTTATATCTTTATAATCCCGATATTTTATGGACCGTGTCCCAGATTTGTGATGGAGGTGTTTGACGGTTTATTTGCGATACGAAATCTCTCCACGCTTTTCTCTTCGCTAAGTTTAATATGTATCGTGTTCTACGGCGAACATTTTGATACTGTTCGAGATGATCTGAACACGGGTGCCTCCAGAATTTTCTTAATGCCTTTTTTCTGGATTTCACAGCGGATTCACAGTCTTTATTCCACCAGAGGGCACCTATTTTATTGCGTTGCTCTTTTGTTTTTGGGACTGATATTTCTGCTGCCAACAAAAGGGTGCTGTTAATATTTTCGGTAAGTTTATTAATATCCGGTTCTTCTAAATTAATTTCTTTCAGCTGAGCTAAGTTTTGAAATTTTTTCCAGTCTCCTTCTTTTATCTTCCATCTCGGCTCTTGTATAAACTTTAATTGTGGCTGTCTATCAAGGCAATCAATGATTAATGGAAAATGATCTGATCCAAACAAATCGTCAATCCTACGCCAGTTGCTTCGTTAAAAGAGAGATGGACTAGCCAAAGACAGATCTATATGTAACGAGACACCTGTAGCACTACAAAAATGTGTAGGGGAATTATCATTCATAATCCCTAACTGGGATGAATCAAGAAAGAACTCGACTAAACGTCCTCTATAATCAGTTTTAGAAGAGTGCCAAATGAGATTGTGGCTATTAAAGTCTCCTAGCAAATAAAGAGGCTGAGGTAGTTGCCTAAAAAGATGGAGCAACTGTTGCTCGGTAAATGGTTTGTTTGGAGGTAGGTAGAGTGAACAAACTGTGGCTTTCCATGGGTGAAAAACTTGGATTGCTACTGCCTGTAGAGTAGTATTTAGTGGAACTTCAGAATAGGAGAAAAGATTGGAAACACATATACACACCCCACCACATGCGATTCGTCCCTCTGTAAAATCTTTTCTGAAGATTTGAAAACCAGCGAGAGAAACATCGGCAGATTCTTTTAGACGTGTCTCTTGGATACATATAATTTTACAATCTACGTCCCTTAGGAGTGAGATGAGATCTGCTTTATGCGAGATAATGCCATTTATATTCCATTGTCCAATAATCATGAATATTGATTTTAAAGAACAGACCTATTAAAACGGATGGTGGACGGATCGATATGAGAATTAAATTGAACAATAATTAGATAAGAAACAAAGTAAAAAAAAAAATAAAAAAAAAGAGAGAGAGAGAAAAAGTAATATACAAATATATAAAATAAAATATATAAAAAGTAATATATAGATCTAGACATATAGATATAAATATAAACATATAGATGTATAAATGAGCATATTGTAGAAATATATGCGTTTCGAAGGTAGAGAAGTATAGAAATATATCTATTGTTACGGGCTACTGGGTATTGAAATGAATTAAACAATTCCTTAATTAAAGATACTAATATTTATTAACAAAAGTGATAAAAAGGATACAATTGAACTATTAACAATTAAATTATTAAACTAAGATAAATTTATAACAACAATATTATAAATATTTATTATCTAGGCCTAACTCCTATTTAATTATTACAATAATATTAGATATTACTAATTCTAGATAGCTTAACTAGTTACAATAGTTTCTATGAATATATTATACTACAATTTATAACTAATAATTAACACTTACAGTTCACTAGTCCACCGACCCTAAGATTCTCCAAGTATCACAAACTGACACACAGTAACAAACAGAATCAGTTTATTACACTCGCGAGACTGTTACAGTTCACTGACACACTTATTACACTGGCCGGCTCAACACTGACTAGTTTATCACACTGACACTCACTTATCACAGATCTTCACCGTTCAACTCTCAGGCTAAGACTGACTCATTCGAGGAGAGGGAAGTATTTAAGTAGGCAAGGCCGAACATTCTAGAACACGGAGGGGCCAGACAATTCTGGAATATTCTTAATCCTTTTTCGACAAAAGGAGACGATCTAGAACGGTCCTAATCCTAACGTCTCCCGCTGACGGACTTAAGCCGCTAATCCCCCGCTTCCGCCTTCCTTTCTGCGGCCGTAACACTGCCCCCTCCTTAAAAGTGCTCTGCCCCAGAGCATAGTCTGGAGAAATCGGGCGGTTATGAGCATCTACTGATGGAGACGCACTTTCTTTCCAGGGGTTGAACGTGCACACCAATATGGAAACTCCAAAGATGGCGAATGTCCGTTCGATCATGTCCCTGACAACCTTCCAAGCCGTCGTATCCACAGCCCAAATTCGGAATGGCGAGCTTGGTGACACGCAGTCTCAGAAGGTTACTACGTAGGTCGTCGAGGCTTCGCCGCAGTGCGTCATATGTCGGCTTCTGATCAGTGGCACGCTTGGTAACCAAGTAAAACAGGTGTCTTCCTTCGTGCGTGTGGTGGAGTGCCCTCCCGACACTTGGTCCTTGGTGTTCCAGCTTCTCAGTTCCGCCGAACTTATTCCTGAAGACCGTTGCAATCCCTCGAGAAGTCCTCCGATCTTTGGCAACGCAATGGGCCAGAGAATACTCCACTGGAAACGAGAAGATATCGCTGTAGATTACCTGAGTTACTCCACGGGTCCCTAGTACTTTAGTTTGAGCAACTGAGTTATTTGTCTTGACGTTGTTAAGGTGCCTGACCTGCTGGTCTTCTTTCGGGCCGTGGTCTCCTTTGTACGGGGCCAGTCTATTGAAATGGACTACCTTGGGTTTTCCTTTAGGCTGCTTCCTGATCCTATATACGACGTCGTTGATCCTTTTGACGATCTCAAACGGGCCGTCCCAGGAGTTCTGCAGTTTAGGTGAGTAGCCTCGCCTTCTTCGAGGATCATGTAGCCAGACCAAGTCTCCAGGTTGGTAGCCACCTTTCTCAGCCCTGATGTCGTAGCGCTCCTTCATTCTGTCACTTGCCCCCTGGATGTTTGTGCGAATCTTCTCGTGGATATTATCCATTCGCTTCCGTAGATCCGTGACGTACTCCTCTCCGGCAATTTCCTCGTCAGGCTTAAAACCGAATTTCAGATCACAAGGCAAACGAAGTTCTCTGCCGAACACCACATTTGCAGGAGTCTGCCCCGTTGCCTCACTGACTGAACTGCGGTAGGCCAGCAGGAACAGGTGAAGATACTGGTCCCAGTCTCGCTGATGGTCGGAGACCACTTTGGACAAATATCGACCCATAGTCCTGTTCAAGCGCTCCACCATGCCATCGGATTGAGGGTGAAGAGGTGTCGTCCTTGTCTTCCGTATTCCCAGTGCTTCGCACATCCCGGAGAAGACTGCAGAATCGAAGTTTCGTCCCTGGTCAGAGTGAAGTTCCATGGGTACTCCAAACCTACTGACGAGCTGCTTCACCAGTAC
The DNA here is from genome assembly GCA_037127475.1 of Arma custos. Taxonomy (NCBI): domain Eukaryota; kingdom Metazoa; phylum Arthropoda; class Insecta; order Hemiptera; family Pentatomidae; genus Arma; species Arma custos. The sequence goes on from CM073761.1 coordinate 58,801,831, forward strand.
GTCCGCAACCGTGACTGCCTCCTGATTCGGAAGGGCGTAAGCTTCCACCCACTTGGAAAAGTAGTCCATGGCCACGAGAATATACCGGTTACTTTCATCCGTCACAGGGAAAGGGCCAGCGATGTCAATTGCTATTCTCTCAAACGGTGCTCCCACGTTGTACTTCCTCATTGGGGCCTTCTTTCTTCTTATGGGTCCGTTAGAAGCCGCACAAGTCGCACAACGCCTGCACCAGTCCAACACATCGTCCTTAAGTAAAAGCGTTCACGTACCTTTTCCAATGTACGGTGAACTCCTAGGTGGCCGCCAGATACTCCGTCATGAAGTGCCCTGAGTACTTCGGGCACTTTACTCTTTGGAACGATGAGCTGAAGTCTGCGCTGATCTCCTTCCGTGTTCTCCAATGCCCGTTTCAGCAGCCCGTTGTCCACTAGAATGGATTCCCATTGGGCCCAGTAAGTCTTTACATTCTTCGACATTGGAGCAACATCCTGCCAGGTTGGTCTTCCTTGCCCTGATAGTTTCCACTGCTTCATTTGTTTCAAGTCCGGGTCCTTGTCCTGCTCCTTCGACACCTCTGCATCCTGCCAACTGTCCATGACCACTGTTGTCCTCAACACTGCTGCCTGCTTCTCTTCTTGTCGAGAACAATGCCCGCAGTCTTCGCCACAAGGCCTCCTTGAGAGCGCATCCGCATTTCTGTGACTCGTTCCAGCACGATGAGCAGATTCAAAGTCATATTCTTGAAGGCGCTCTATCCATCTCGCCACTTGTCCTTCTGGTGACTTGAATCGTAGCAGCCACATTAGAGCCGCGTGGTCCGTTCTCAGGAGGAATCTTCTGCCGTATAGATATTTGTGAAAATGTTCTATAGATTTCACCACTGCCAGAAGCTCCTTCCTTGTGACACAGTAGTTGCGTTCCGGAGCTGAGAGCGCTTTACTGAAATATCCAATAACCCTTTCTTCTCCATCTTGGAGCTGAGAGAGGACGCTTCCAATAGCGGTGTTGCTAGCGTCTGTGTCAAGTATGAACTTGCCCTCGGGACGTGGATAGCTCAGAATAGGAGCACTACTCAACTTCTTCAACTCCTCAAAGGATGCCTGACATTCGTGATCCCAAAGGAAAGTCCGTTTTTCCTCGGTGAGCCTGGTAAGAGGTTTTGCAATGTTTGCAAATCCTTTCACGTGCCTCCTGTAGTAGGTGCAGAGGCCGAGAAAACTTCTTACTTGGTGCTTATCTCGAGGTACTGGCCAGTCGGTGATCGCTGTAATCTTCTCTGGGTCAACGGCAACTCCATTGTCCGACACAACATGCCCCAGATAGTTGACTTGCCTTACGATGTCAGGTACTCGTTAAAAATCCCTATCCTAATTAAAATCTGGATAGGCAAAATTTAGAGCTCCCACTGTAGCATCGTCCGATTAGCCTTAGCAGCATAAAGTGACGTTAAATGAACAAACAAACAAAATAGGTCTAATAAGCGTTTTGTACAGTGTAGCCTTGGTCTTTCTTGATAATAGACGACTTCTCAATGTCTTGGCCAGTCCAAAATAACACTTATTTGCAGCTAATATTCTTTTCTGTACTTCTGGGCTAGTCGTGTTGTCCGATTTGATCAGTGAACCAAGATACTGAAAACCATCAACACCCTCAAAAGTGTAGTCACCAAAAGTGATATGAGGTGCTGGTGGTCTTGGAGGGTTAGCCACCATGTATTTAGTCTTGGACTGGTTTACTTGGAGTCCCATGCGTCGTCCTGCTTGCTCTAAGGCAAGAAATGCCTGTTCCAAATCTCTCTCTGACCTTCCCACTATATCAATGTCGTCCGCATAAGCAAGAACTTGAATGGATTTGGTCAGAATTGTCCCGATCACCTGTATTCCTGAGTCCCTAATCACCTTCTCGAGAGCAAAGTTGAACAACAGGCAGGAAAGTCCATCCCCTTGTCTCAGGCCCCTAGTTGTCTCAAATGATTCGGACAAGTCACCTTGGATCTTGACCTGACTTCTTGATCCACTCATCATCAGCTCAGTGAGGCTTATCAATTCTTGGGGAACATTCATTTCTTCCACGCTTTAATAAAGTCTGTCCCTAATAATGCTATCAAAAGTGCTGCTGAAATCGACAAAAAGATGGTGTGTTGTAATGTTGTGCTCTCTGGTTCTTTCCATAAGGGTTCTCAGGGAAAATATCTGATCAATACAGGATCTCCCACTCATCAATCCACATTGATACATGCCTATCTCTCTCTGAGCATGGGGACGTAATTAACAATAATAATACAAAAATAAATTTAAAAAAAACAAGAATATATATACGTATGTAAGTAAAAGTAAATAAAAGAAAAGAATTATAATGATAAGGTACTTCCTGACGAGCCGGCGCGTTCAGCTAATCCTCACAGAGATCCTCACTGGTTGAAGTCTAGACTGACACTGTTGAATATACCATTTTGGCATCCCTTATGTGAGGATTTTGAACAGATTGACGGGAGTTGTTCATTTATTGATTACTTATGAATAGTACATATGAAATGTTTGAATTGGTCTAAACAGTAATCGTATTTTTTTTTGTATCTATTTGAAATGTGTGATCTCTTTAGTGATAATCTCAGTGAAGTGTTAATTGGCCAACTTAGTATTTGGCTGTAATCGTTTTTATTTAATCAAAATGATCTCAGGACCGAAAATCATACGACCTATTTGGACTTACGGAGTAGAGCTTTGGGGCTCCACTAAGCCATCGAATTCCTCTCGTATCCAATCCTTACAATCCAAAATCCTTCGTAAAATCCTCAATGCTCCTTATTTTGTTAAGAACAAAGTCATCCATAACGACCTTAATGTCCCTTTTGTTGCTGATTTGGCCCGAACCCGGTATCTATCCTTTCATAGCAAACTTCATTCCCACTCAAACCCTCTAGTTTCAAACCTAGCTTCCTCTTCAATTCCCGATAATCCTCCGAGGCGTCTGAAAAGAAGATGGCCACGTGACTTTCTTATTTGAACTTTGAGTTGAGTACTACCAGTGGGTAGTTTCTCTACTTGTCATTCTCATGTCATTATGTAACATGCATTCTATTTACTTGTTGTATAATTGTAATACAGTTGTAAATATCAATAAATAAATTTAAAAAAAAAATATTTTTTTTCCTAGAATATTGAAGAAATTATTTTGTTTAGTGTTATTTAAATAATTTTTATTAAAAAATTTTCCAGATTAATAATGTGAGACAGCAAATGGTTAGGTATGATTTGGTTATCTATACATATTTTTAAGTACAACAATTTGCATTCTGCGTATATGAAATTTTGGTTATTGATAATTTAAATATTTTTGCTTGTACCAATGGATGCCCTAAAACTTTTGTTAAAGATAAGTGTTTAGAACAGGTACAAGGGCCCGCCTCTTGGCAATTTATTACCAGTTCAAACGAACCCGGCGGTATTCGCCTCTTCAAGGAGCACTGTTTGGGCCCCAAATAGTAATATAGATAAAACGAACCCGCTGTACAGGTTGCGAAATATTTTTGCGAAGGCCACACTTTTGCTAGGTGCCCAGGTTATTGAGAACACAGAAGCCGCACTGGTAATAAAAAGGCATACCCTTTTTTTGAAACTGTCATATTGCGGTGACCATATTTAGAAAATGTATCCAATAAAATACTGTAAGTAAAATATTGTAAATATATACTAATAAGAAACCTTGTAAATATTTAAAACAAATTATTTGTAAATACTTGACTAATTTACTATAATTAATTTGGTTCTTACATACCCCAGATCCACTATTTATTTATGAATAAATGCGTTTACAGCACTATTTAATTATGAATAGGGCGCGTGGAGGGGGGACAGTTCTCGACTTGTTTTCCAAAAGTTGCTAAATACCCGTGCAGCAACAAATCTTCCACTTTTAGTTGTCCACCAGTGGAAGACTAAAACAGTTGCTATATTTTCTTAAAACCGGCAACAAGTTGCCGCAACTTGTGGAAAACTTGTGGAAGACTTTGGTGTAAACGCAGCCTTAGGGTTTATTACCTTTACTTTCAAGAGAGTGCAGTTGTCGGGAAGCAGCAGTCAACTCAACTCTTCGTAATATCGGGTGACCGGGGCATCTCTCGGGGTCCCAAAGACGAATCGAACGAAGCAATAAGTAACAGCTTTAATTTTGCTTCGAGGCCCCCGTGCCCTGTACAGAAATAATCCAAATGAGGGAAAATTAAGGAAGTAACCAGAAGTGTACGGATTTCAAAAGGGAACGGGTGAAGAAGGTAATTCATACGCTTTAAGGTGGAGAAGGTAAGACGGGAAATTCGAGAGATATGGTTTTTCCAGGAGAGTTTGGTCAAAAATAATTCCAAGGTTTTTGACGGTTGGGTAGAATTGGATAGGATTATTGTTTAAAAAGAGGATTGGATTATGGGGAATAGTTTTAAGGAAGTAGTTTGACCCTATTACTATTGCCTTGGTTTTGTCCACGTTCAACTTTAGCTTGTAATCCATTGGCCATCGACTTATTCGATTCAGATCATCTTGGATTTTTCCGTGGCTAGTAATAGATCGGAAGGGGAAAAGGGTAGGTATATTTGAAAATCGTCAGCATAGACATGATACTGGGAATGTTGGATAAGAAATGGAAGGTCGTTTATGTAAATGGCAAATAGGGGGGGGGGATAGTGATGTACCCTGCGGGACACCACAGGACAGAGGAAGGGTTATAGAAGGAGGTTGACCAGGGACCAGAATATAATGGGAGCGATCTAAGAGGAAAGACTTGAATCATCCTAGAGCACTGTTGGATAGAGGTAAGTTACGAAGCTAGGAGAGGAGGATATTGTGGTCTACTATGTCAAAGGCTTTGGGAAAATCTAGAAGGAACAGAATTGTTAATTTTTGTAGTTCAATTGCAGTAGCGAGATCATAGGTGATTTTGAGTTGAATAGCCTGGTCGAAAGCCAGAATGGAGAGGGTTAATGAGGGAAAGTTCTAGAAAATTTGGTTTTGAACTAGGCATTCTAATGGTTTTGAGAGGTTAGAGAGAAGGGAGATAGGGCGAAAGTCATTTGGAGAGGAGGGATTTTCAATTTTATTAAGCGGCCGCACTAACGCGGTTTTCCAAGGAGTGGCAAATACGGAGTTTTGTAATGAGAAATTATAAATATAATGTAATACAGTGCAGAGCCCGAGGAAATTTCTCCCTTGGTGCTTATCTCGAGGTACTGGCCAGTCGGTGATTGCTGTAATCTTCCCTGGGTCAACAGCAACTCCGTTGTCTGACACAACATGCCCCAGGTAGTTGACTTGCCTTCGGAAGAGATAACACTTCTTAGGGTTCAATTTAAGGTTCGCTGCACGCAGTCGTTCGAAGACCTTCTCCAGATTCTTCAGATGGTGAGCGAAGGACTTTCCCAGCACTATGATGTTATCTCAGTATACCTGGCATATTTCCCAAGAGAGACCTCTTAACACACTTTCCATCAGCCTCTCAACTGTTGCAGGGGCATTGCAAAGCCCGAATGGCATTACTGTAAATTGCGAGAGTCCAGTTCCAATCGAGAACGCCGTCTTCTCTTCATTCTCAGGTGCCAATCCAACCTGCCAATATCCACTGCGGAGACCCAAGGTAGAGAAAAGTTTACACCCCACTAGAGTGTCCAGCGTATCGTCAATCCTGGGAAGCGGATAACTATCTTTCTTGGTGACCTTGTTCAGAAGGCGGTAGTCTACGCAGAATCTTGTTGTGCCATCTTTCTTCTTACACCAATACAACAGGAGACATCCAGGGGCTACTCGAAGGCTCAATGACACCATCAGCCACCATCTTCTTAATAATCTTTTCGGCATCCTCCCGTTTGGCTAACGGCAGCCTCCGCGGGACCTGTCGGATGGGCTTAGCATCTTCGGTGTCAATCCTGTGCTGGACGATATCCGTTCTACCCCGTGGTCCTGGGCTGATCTCGAAAACATCATGCCATCGGGTAATCATGCTCTTCACTTCCTCGCTCTCTTGAGGCGAAAGGCCGCGACAGGATTCGTCCACAAATCCTTTTAATTCTTCCGGTAGTCCTCGTAGCTCGGTGGGATGACGTTGCTACTGACGAACCACTGAGGTAGCGGTTGTACATTCCCCGACCGATGTTCCTTTCTTCAGCGTTACCGGGAAGCTGTTCAGGTCCATTAGCCGATTGGAGTGGTGCGACCGACCTTGATGAAAGACCTTGCGCCCAGTACGCTGTGTCCGATCTCCTGTTCTTCGTGCTTTCCAGGTTCAAGTAGCACACTTTGACCCTCAGGTAGATGTCCTTCCACCGCCCCATGCGTCACGATTTGGCTCCGTGAAGGTAAAGTGGTGTCTTCTAGTAAGCGTACTCGTGAGAGGTCCTTTCCCTTCCGAAGGATGACTTCTTCGTTTCTCAGCGTCATCACACCTCTCGACATATCCAGCTTGATCCCGTAAACGATCATCAAATCCGTGCCCAATATGACATCTTCATCAATTTCTGCCACGAGAGTGCGATGCTTCAGATGTTTACCCCGATGATGAATGTGGCAACTGTCTCCCCGTAGACATTGGGTGGCTGTCCCGTGGCAGTCGTGATGCCCAAGTGGTTGGTAAGATATTCTCAGCGGAAGTATCTTCGAGTTCAAGATTGCCATGGTTGCGCCGGTATCCTATAGCAGACTTCGCAGCTGCCCGATCACCATCCCATCAACGTAGAAACTGTTCGTTCTGCTCCCTAATGACGCAACTCTGATGGTCTTCCCGGGGCCTTTGATTATGACGTTACGGGTTGAAAGTTACCCCTTCCCATAAAATCTACTTAGTTTTCCTGTGGCTTTTCTTGTATCTTGGAAGGACACTTGCTTCTAGGATGTCCATGTTGGCCGAAGCTCCAACAGCGTATCTCTTTCTTACGGGTCCTGAGAGCCTCCAAAATTTGTCTCACTATGTCTTCGACGCTAGGGACCTCATTAAGCTCCGCTTCTGTTGCTCGATCTCGCGCATGGCCTCGAACTCCATGGCCTGAAATAATGCGTCTCCAAAAGTTTTTGGCCGAGCGAGCTTCACTGGCTGTTGGGTCTCTGGGTCCCGAAGTCTATCCTGGAATTTGTCGACTGCCAAGCTCTTATAGTCATCGTCGGTGACTGATGGGTAAGCATTCTTCACCAGCCGGGCAATATCCGCTTCAAATTCCTGTAGCGTCTCGTTGGTCTTCTGGATCCTGCTTCTTAGCTGTGGGCGATAAAGTTGGTCCATGTGGCGGTGGCCGAAACGTATCTCTAGTCTTCTAATCAGTTCCCCGTAGTTAGACCGCTGCGACATGGGCATCCCCTGCAGTACTCCCAAAGCGTCTCCACGCAAGGCCAGGCACAACGCTAAAGCTTGGGTTCTTTTGATCACCCGTGGATCGAAGCCGCTGTCTCGAAGAGAGTCATGTAGTCCTCCCACGGCGTCTTTTTGGTATTGGGTTGTGAGATGGTGGCGTCCCAGCATTTGCGGGCATAATGGTGCTATGATGGCTGCCCTCGAAGAAACGGTCGGTGTCGTTCGTCGGTGGGTTGCTCATACGTCCCTCAAGAGCTTCTACTTTTAGCCTAAGTTCGTTTTTAATTGAATTCAGTTTTTCTCCTAACCTAGATTCTACATCAGCTACTTTGTTATCCACATTTTCCATTATCTTAGTCTCTAATCTTCCTAACTTAGACTCTAATGTATCCAATAAATCACTTTTTAAAATACCTAATGCATTACCTACCTCATTTGCTACATTTCTTAACTCATTTTTAACAGTACCTAATTTATTCTGTACATTACCTAGCTTATTATCTACATTGCTTAAAGTTGTAGACAACTTGCTTAAATCAGTTTCAGAACAGAACAGAACGTCATCTGGATTTTCCCCTAACTCTACAAAAAACTGAAGCAAGCGATGTTGCAGTAGACTTTTAGTTCCTGAAGAATCCAGATCTCGTTCTTCTAACTCCCGTTTCAAATCCGCAACTTTTAAATCAATCAATTTAACACCTTTAGAAGCCATTTTCCATACAGTAGCCCAATAAACAAAATGCAAGACAAAAAATGAAATTATTAAACTAATATAAATTACCAATAACAATATTCTGAATATTTATTATAACCTAGGCCTATTTAAATACTAAAGTAATATAAGATATTACTACTACTTAACTATTTACATAAATTTGTGCAAATATAATAAAATTACGCTAGAGCTTATAACTATAAATTAACACTTACAGTTCACTAATTAAAGTCCACCGAACGTAAGAATCTCCAAATACAACAAACTAGGCTTAAGACGTTAATCCCATCCGTCCCTCTTTCTCTCTGTGACCGTTACACTATTTTGTTTTAATCTTCCAGAAAATGGTTCTTTCCTTTATTTAATGCTTCATGGGTAAAATTTATTTTGTATATACGCTTACATATAAATCATAATCATTTTATTTAGATTTAATCTATTTCTAAAAAAAAATTTTTTTTGAACAATAAACAACTGGCGCATCTTCTCAGGACAGATTTAGATTTTTTAATGCTAAAAACTATCATACCTGAACATTTGGTCCTCCGAAGACGGATCTGTTAATTAGTTCTTAATTACTTAAAAATAAAATAAAATAGAAAGGGGACATTTTCTGGAAGTTCTAATGAATTACTTCGTTTATTTCAACCTTTAAATATTTACAGTTGAGAAAAAGAAAAGGTTTGTTCCTAGAGTATAGCCGATGAAACATTGAGCTCACTTTCTCTTTATTTTAGTATTTAAAGATTGATTGTCTTATTTCTCGCTTGTTATTCCATTTTCAGGTTGTTTTTTCGTTATTTCGTGCTATTGATCTAACAAGGGGCTTTATTGTCACATTTACCTTCCCAAACTATTTTCAATCAAATCTCAAGATGGCTGAAGCAGCTCTTCGAAAAAAGCTTAATCAACTTGGACTTGAAATAAAAACGGTTGTTGAATTAGGGCGTAAAATTGAAACTGGACCTAGCAATTTCCTCATGTTTAAGGGGATGTACAAAAGCCTAAGAGACATTTAAAATTCGTATACTGCTGCCTGGGATGCATTAGAAGACCTTTCTGCTACCGGTGGAGTTGAAATTACTAAAAAGGATCGTAATACGCTGCAAGCCGTGAAACGTTACTTCCATGAAGCAAAGGCGATTTAAGAACATCGCATGAATCCTACTCCCACTAAGTAATCACCTTCGTCTTCAACGAGCTTTCTTAATGAATCCAGATTTGTCCGAGCTAACCTTCCGCGGATCAATCTTCCTAAATTTGGGGGAAATTACAGTGACCTACCTTTCGAGACACTTACATTTCCTTTATTCATGGTGAAGCATCTATTCCAAAAATTGAGAAGTACCACTACCTGTTGGTTTGTTTGGTTGGGTCCGCTTGTTCGCTCCTTAAGAGTATACCGCACCAAGAAGATAATTATGATCAAGCGAGGACTACCTTGACTGAGACCTATGATAACAAGAGAGTGCCAGCTATGCACCATTTAAACGCACTTTTAGATTTCAAACCTTTGCCTGCGAAACCAAACCTTAGCTTATTGAAATCGTTCACTTCAGACAATAGTGAGAACGTGCAAGCCTTCAAACTTTTGAATGTACCGTCTGCTGACGAATTTATATTGTTTGCGTTAGCTATTAGATGCTTAGATCCAACTACTAGGCGGGACTTTGAAAAGAAAAATGCCTGCTTGGATTTTCCGAAATTTGATAGCTTAATCAACTTTGTAAAAGATGAGTGTAGAATCTTGGAACTCTCAGACGTTCGTTCTACGAATTTATCTTCAGACTCATCACCAAGAAACTCGGATTCGAAGCCAAAATTCAAGACGGTCTTAGTCGTGGATGGAAAATCAATTCATCGTACCTGGCAAAAGGAAAACCTTCAATCTCAAGGCAAACAAAGTGACCTGTATGCAAAGATGCCCATTCTCTTTATGCATGTGGTAAATTTCGTCAGGCAACGAACAAATATAAGAGGAAACTGTTCAGTAATTGGAATGGTTGTCTAAATTGCCTAAATCCAGATCACGTAGCAAAAGTATGTCCTTCGACGCATAACTGTAATATTTGCAGCAAGCGTCATCATACTTGGCTTCACTTGGACTACTATTCTGAAAACATGCCTGCCAATACCAGCACAACTACAAGAGAAGATTCCTCAAGTAACATTCAAGGTGAACAGACAATAGGACCCACTTCCCTGTCTCTATCCACCGATGCAAGATTTAAGGACGTACTCCTGGGTACCGCTTGTGCTACGATCAAGGATCATAGAGGGAATTTTCAAACTGTGCGCATGGTACTAGACTGTGGCAGTCAGTGCTTATTTATCTCTTATGAGTATCTTAAGCGCCTTCGACTATGGGTTAAGCCATCCACATTGACGATATCGGGAATTGGTCAAACATCATTGTCAGAATCATATGGCATCGCGCAATGCACGATTCGACCTTCTAAAGGCAAATTACAACTTAAAATCAACGCTGTGGTAGTCGACTGTATCACAGGTGAACTTCCTCATGTTGAACTACCCTCAGAATTTCTTGAGGCCTATAAAAGTTTTGAACTAGCAGACCCGACATTTTATCAGACATTTTATCTGGAAACATGGAGTTTCTAATAGGAGCTGATCTCTACTTTGACATTGTCATGCAAAGGTCTATTACAATACAACCGAGTCACCCAAAACTTATTCCTACCATCTTTGGGCATGAGGTAGCTGGGCCTTACGAAAGCCATTGCGAACAGGGCTTAAGGAGACATGCTCTTTATGTTCACGGTACCAATAATTTAAGTGAAGAAATTTCGAAATTCAGGCAGATCGAGGAAATACAATCACACCCTCTCCAGTACCCATCGGATTTTATTGTGAGCAGCATTTTACAACGAAGCATTTTAACAACCGAATCCCGAACCCCGGAAGGAAGATATATAGTTCGATTACCGTTCAAAGAATCATTTCCTGAAGATCTGAATGAATCTAAAGGTCAAGCCCTAAAACGATTTTACAGCTTGAATCAAAACTTGCGAGAAATAAAACTCTACGTCAAGAATACGTTAACTTTATGGACGATTATTTGAACCTTAATCAGATGGAATTGGCTACAGAACCTGAATCGTACTTTATTCCGCATCATAGTATAATTAAAGAAGATGGTGACAACTTAAAAATTCGTGTGGTATTTAACGCATAGGCCTCAACCTGTAGCGGATCTCACATCTTAATCAAATTTAGATGCCATCCAATCGCCTTCACAGCGGACATCGTGAAAATGTACCGCCAAATTTTCTTGTCTCCCGAGGACAGGAAATATCACCATAAATTTTGGAGATCAGACCCCTAAAAACCTCTTCAAGAGTACAATTTAAATACGCTCTCACATGGATTGTCAGTCACCCCGTTCCTGGCTCTCAGAGTTATTCAACAGTTAGTCGAGGAGCTACATTGCCCCAATTGTATTCTATGCCAAGCATATACTGCAGAACCTTTGGAAGGAAAAATTGGATTGGGACTACAAACTCCATTTACATTTACAACAGACATGGTCTCATTTCATTTCTCAACTTCCGTTTTTAGGTGATGTATCTATTCTTCGTTATATTAGGACGCACGGAGCGGTTGAGTGTGATGTTATCGGTTTTAGTGATGCATCAGAGCGCGGTCATTTATTTTCGAGTTGTTAATGACGGTAAGGTCACTTCTCATCTGATAAAATCGAAAACAAAATTAGCCCCGACTAAACCACTAACCATTCCAAGGTTAGAAATATGTGGAGTCCTACTTCTCGCCAGAGTATATACCTCTCTCCAAGAATTTCTTCATCGACTACCAATAAGAGAACATTACTGGTATAACAGAATTTTCATTCTATAATAAAACCTTTCATGTATTTGTAAGGCTACCTATCCATGAAAAAGATTATATGGGATATCTTATAATACCAATCCCGATTAGTGTAAATAATTCTTATAAACAATTAGACATTGACAACCAATTAATTATTAAACATAATGATCAATATATGTATGGGCAATGTAAATTATTAGACTATTATTATTGTCGACAACTAAAACCTGTAAATAATTTATGTACTATGAATATTATTGAAAATGCTAATCTTAATAATTGTACTTATTCTTTGTGTGAAACTAACCTTTACTTTAATGAATACTTACGTGTATTCTTTACTAGTGGAATAAGAAAAACTAAAAATGAATAAAAAAAATGATACTGTAAAAATGATACTATATTTCTACCTGACATAGCTAAGGTTAATGTTAGTTCAAATTAATATATACCCATATTTAATAAAACATATAAACATAATTTGCATCATGTGTATAAACCTTTATCTATGAATATTCACTTAGAAACTGTAGAAATGTTAAATATTACAATGCCAGAATATGTAGAAATCCCTCTTATTCCCTATATTCCTGATAACCTGTTATATACCACTGTATGTTTTATTATATTACTCATTTTAGATATAAGTTATTATGTATACCATAGGAAAAAGTAAATTATACCTACAGCACCTGAATTAAATGAACTAGCTGTATAACGACAGATTACATATGAGCCTACGGTTCAATATAAACCATTTTCCAAATACTACAAAGCTCCAGGAGTAGCTTCGGATCTTCCCCCTGGAGGAGTTAAATGAGTTAAAAAGTGGAAAAAAAAAGTGTATTCATAAACAATTCCAGGAACTGTTGTGCAGGTGCGAGTTGCAGCTGCAACTAGTAAACAATACTAGGAATACGAATCAGCAATGTAAATGGCTCGGCTTGAATCCTGCTCCGAGTCTTGTTCCACATCGCTCGCATTTCCATGCGGCTATTCACCATTAGTTTCTCGTCTTCCGTGGCCCTTCTAAAATCCCTCCGACGCTCCCTCAAGCCGAAAAGTATCTCGAACGGCGAGAACCCCGCGACCGCAAGGATAGAGTGATTATACGCTACAATGGCTTTGGACATGGCAACGTCTGGTTCCAACCCTTTCTCCCCTTGGTATACCCGCAGATGCTCGCTGAGGGTGCCGTGAAGACGCTCAATGCATCCCCTGCTTTTAGGGTGTCCCGGCGTGTTTAGGTGCCATTTGACATCTAACACGCGCATCTCCTCCCGAATTGCCGCATTGTCGAACTCACGACCACCGTCTGTCTGATGAGATTTGCTCCGGGACCCCGTAAAACTGAAACCATCTTTGCAATGCTGCTAACACCGCGTCCGTCGATCGTTCCTGTACCTGATACGCCATAGCTACCTTACTAAATAGGTCTACCATTGTCACCCATTTATATCCCCTCCAGGTAAACGTATCTATTGTCCATGAGAGGCACTTCCGCTGTGGCTGTCTCTTCTTGCATCACCCTCGGTGGATGTCGATCGTATTTTCTGCGTTGGCACACTTGACACGTCCCAATGATTTCGCTCACCGTCATCTTCATGCTTACTCAGAAATAACTCCGCCGCAACGCCATCATGGTCTCTGAAATGCCATGGTGGTTTGTCTTCCCTTGGTGGTAAGCTAGGGTTACCTCTTTCTGCCGCTCCTCCTTCCGAATTGTCTCCACCATTCGTTTGCAGCGAATGAAGCTGCGGTCCAACCCAATACGCTCAGCTCTCCATACCCTTTGAATTTTATCCCAAATAGTGGCATTTCCCACGTAGATGTGGTGCACTTTTCCCTTTTTCGACAAATCTTTTAGGACTCAACAAATTTGGTCGTCTCCAACCCCAGGCTGGGACCATACCGTAATGACGCTGCTCGATCCATATTTTTCGAAGTCAATCTTCAGTAACCCTGATGTCCGCGTTTTGTAAATTACCTGACGCCTCTTGTCGTTAATAATGTCGTCGATCTCCTCCATACTATCAGGTCTGTCAGCCTCTGAACTATCGTCTGATGGTAGCTCCTGCCCTCCCGTTGCTTCGCCTCCTTCTCTCTCCGGGGTCCATTCGCTCAGGAATTGTCGCACATCTCGTGACGATTCACCAACCTCTTCTACCGCGTTCGTTGTAATGGCCCGAGACAACCAGTCCGCTACGACGTTTTCCTTTCCCGGTTTGTATATCACTTCCATGTTGTATTGGGCCAGAAACTCCTTCCACCTGGATACCCTCGCCGATGTCTCTTTGAGTCTTCCGATCCATTGGAGTGGCCTATGATCGGTGTGTACTCGGAACCTCCTTCCGAAGATGTAAGGCCGGAAATGCTCCACTGCCCACACAATAGCTAGCAATTCTCTCTCTAACGCACTATACCTCGTCTCCGCGTCAGTCAGCCGTCTACATGCGTAAGGTATCGGACGTTCGCCCTCGGCCTCCCCTTGCGACAATACTGCCTCCGACGCATATTCGCTTGCATCCGTCGTTACCGCGAAGGGTTTCTGGAAGTCCGGAAACGCCAGCACGAGTCTCTCCTGCAACCTTTCCATGCGTTTCCGAATATTGTTCTCTATGACCGGCGTGACAACTATCCTGGAACCTTTCCTCAGCAGCTTGTTAAGAGGGACGAGATATGCCGCCATGTCCGGTATGAATCTCCGGTAATAGTTGAGGGTTCCCAGAAGGCAACAAATACCGTTAACATCTTGCGGCACCACCATCTTGCGAATCGCTTCGACTTTAGTCGCGTCTGGTTTGACCCCTTCTCTGAAAATACTATGACCTAAGAAGGTGATTTATTCTTGCTCCATAATAGATTTCTCCTTGGACAGCTTGAGGCCAAACTCACTGATCTTCGCGAAAACCCTGCGCAGATGCTCCACGTGTTCCCTCTTGGTCTTACTAAAGACCAGGAGGTCGTCCATGTATACTTGACAAAAGGATTTCCCTAAGCCTCTAAGGAATTCATCCATCAATCGCTGGAAGGTGATCGGGGCGTTTTTGAGGCCAAACGGCATGCGCGTGAACTCGTAATGCCCCTCTCGAAACTGAAAGCTGTTTTGTCCTGATCACGAGGGTGCATCTTAATCTGATGGTATCCCGCTTTAAGGTCTAGCGTACTGAAGATGGTTGCCCCACTCAGCCTATCAAGAATATCTTCAAACCGCGGGATCGGATATCTCTCGTCCACGGTATTCTCATTAAGTTTTCGGTAGTCCACTACCACTCGGCAACGCTCCTTCCCGTCCCCCGGTAAACTCTTCTTCCTAACCGCCCATAGGGGACTGTTATACGGCGACGTACTGTTGACGATGATCCCCTGTTCCTTGATGCAAGTTAATTCTTCCCGGATATGGGCCCGAAGTGCTTGGGGGTATCTTCGTTCCTTCACGTATGTAATTCTGTCTTGTTTCAGTGGAACCTCTTGCATCATCCGTCCTGTTCCCCCTAAAACACCCCCTCGTGGAAAAAAATATCCCGGAACTCCTTCTGGATGTCCCCTCTCCAGTCACCGATTTTAGTTACCGCCCCTATTTGCGTTCTCACGCCTCTTTCGATCCCTCTACGGCTGTACGTGCGCGCCCCGATTCTGATATCCCATTGCCCACGATTAATCCTCACTCTCGCTCCTACTTGATCCAATAGGTCGCATCCTATGATCACCTGGTACTGCCGGGTCATTCCACCCACTACATTGACGTTCACATTACTCCGTTTCCCTATCCACCGATTACTCTCAATGCTTACTTCTCCCCGCAGGGCCCGCCCAAAGTGATTAATTAAAATTTACACTCGCGTACCTGGAGTACCCTCTGTTTCCCGTACAATTTTTCCAACACCCCTTTGGTCAAAATAGTATTAGAACTCCCCGTATCCACTAAACACTGCACTCCCCCTTTTATCCTAATAATTGGCAATCAGCAAGACTCAACTCTAATGTTATTGCAGGTCTCAGCGCGGTCGCCTCTCCGCAGACACCCTCCTCAGATTGCTGCCTGCTTCCTACGCCTCACTCCTCCTACTCGCTGTTCCTTCCGCTGCTCTCCTCCACTGCTCCCTGGTTCTTCCTCCTCCGTTTCTGACACACCCGACGATTCTGTCGTCTCATCCGCTTGTCCCACTCTACGGCTTCGTCCAGTGTTCCTCCGCAGCCTCTGCATATTCACCTTCATAGGTTCACCCCGGTCTACCTCTCTTCGCTTTATATAAGGGCATTGTCGTGCCATGTGCGACTCACTGTTGCACTCGAAGCACTTCGTGCGAGGGCATTGGGCCATTAGATGACCCATCTTGCCGCACTCGTGGCATCTCCTTTCTTCTCATCGTCCATTCCTCTTATCTGTCCCCGGTCGCCTGTCTCTTGCGAACGGCCTCTCCTTCCTATACCTTTCGGTTTTTCTTCTTCTTCCTGCTTCTGGTCTTGACCGGTTTCGATGTATCTCGGGTCTACGGTACATAAACCTACTCCATCCTGCTTCTACCTCTTCGCTGTGCCTGGCTTCCTCTTCTCTTGCGCTTGAGTCAACCATCTCCTGGGCACATTCTAGGAATGATTTGTCCCGTGGTAGTCCTTCTTTTCTGCCAGTATCTCTAGCGAGCTGGATTTTCATGATTCTTGACAGAAAATCCATCCTGGCTTCTACTTGCTCCGTCTCCATCACTTCCCGTGATTTATCTGTTATTTTGTTGTACCGCTGCGTATTGCCCTTGTGTTTGTCCAGGTTTCCGATACTCCCTGAACATTTGGAGCATGTCTTCCTCGGGAGCCCATCGTCCCTCACCAAATGCTTTCTTTAACCTTTCCTTGACTACGTGCCACGGCGTTTCCTCATCGGCCTGGATTAGATTGAGAATGCTCCTCCTGACACGACACATCAGAGCTGCCCTTAGTCTAGTGGCATCCAATTCTTCAATGTCCTTTGCCTCGGCCTGAATTTGAATATAATACATAATTCGGTCTCCTCCTTTCAGGAAATGATTAAGCTCACCGACTTCACCATCAAACCTCTCGAGCTCGCTTATTTCTCTCCTCAAATCTGGCGCATTGTTCTTCCTAAGCTTCATGCGCTCTAACTCGTTTGCTTCCCTCGCAGCTATGTCCGCAAGCGCTAATGCCAATGTAGTTGTTGGCAGCAACGGGAAGTTAGGATTTATTTCTGAGATTTATTCCTGTGATTCTAGGTTTCCTGTGATTTATTGAGGTGCTGGTTATGGTTGAGGTTGAGGTTGCGCGTCCATCGTAAGCACGGCTGGTCTCAGGATATTGTTTCCTTCAGGCATTATTCCTCTTTTAATGGTCACAATAAGGTGCTGAACAGAAAGAAAAATCTTTACCACGGTTTCCTGTTCACAATATCCGGTTTCGGCACCACTTAAGCGTCGTGAAACGGATAATATTAAAAAAAAGAGATTAAAACGGAACGAAATGAAACTCACTGTTAGTCTTTTAAAACAATACTGATTTATTCTGTCTTATAATCCTGATTTTAAATCTTTTGCAG
This sequence comes from Arma custos, assembly GCA_037127475.1. Taxonomy (NCBI): domain Eukaryota; kingdom Metazoa; phylum Arthropoda; class Insecta; order Hemiptera; family Pentatomidae; genus Arma; species Arma custos. Next base: position 58,819,275 of record CM073761.1, read on the forward strand.
TGTTTACATTTATATTCATGGTATTAGCAATAATACTGTCCTAGTTCCACTTGTAAGTTATATATATATAGTTGAATGACTGACATACATACTGCAATGGACGAAAAAAACTGACAATACTGATTCTACTTGACTTTTCAAAAGCTTTCGTTTCACTGAACCATTCCATCCTCTTCTCTAAACTAAAATCTCTTTCCTTTTCCAACAGTTCCATACTCTGGGTCCAAGCTTTCCTCTCGGATAGGACTCAAGCAGTCTCCATCCCTAATCAACCACTATCCTCTTTCCTACCGCTGAACACAGAAGTGGCACAGGGTTCTAGTATTTCCCCACTGCTTTTCAACTGTTACATTAATGACCTTCCCAAATCAATCCTCCACTGTTCCCACCATTTGTACTCCGACGATTCCCAGATCTATTGGTCCTAAAAAAAGCTCCACATCACTTTTTTTATTTTTCCACACTTTGGATATGGTTGTGTGGTAAATGGTGGCCTCTCGAACAGGCTCGAGGAGAGGTTGAGCCGGATTATGAACTGTTCGCTTCGATTTGTCTTCGATGCCCCGAGAAAGTCTCATGTGTCCCACCGTTACGTTGAGTTAAAATGGCTTTTTCCTTCTATCCGTAGCCTCTATTTCCTTGGTTCTTAGTTATATCAAACTATCAACTCACACCATCCATCTTACATTTATAGTTTCTTACAATTCAAATCCTCTATCCAATCCCAGGGCACAAGATCTCACCCTTCCGATCTTTATATCCGTTCCCATAGAACCAAAACTTTTTAGCGTTCCTTTCTCGCCCGTTCTATCTCTCTTTGGAACTCACTCCCACTCGATATCCGTCATGAGTCTTCTTTAACCTCATTTAAATCCAAACTTTTCCTACATCTCCTAAATTCCCAATCAGATGCTTTATAATTAATAAATAATTTAGAGATATATTCAACTTGATCGATTGATGAACTACTGTAAATATTCCTCACTCATAATGATATAATTTTTTTTTTTACTAGATGCTATCGTGTATGCACAGTTTTTTTCCATAAGCCTAGTTCTTTTTAATGTAAATTTATCTGTTTTTTTAACTTTAATTTCGCATTATCTGATTATCTACCAAAACATACCTGTTTAGTTATTTACTTTCAAGATATTTTTTAAATATTGTTTTATTCAGATGTAGGCCTTTGGCCAGATAAATATTTACTTAAATATGTTCATCTCTGTTATTCTAAAGGGACCTGGTCCCAGAATAAAATTATTTTTCTATTCTATTCTAGACTATAACTAGTTAACTATATATATATATATATATATATAAGTTAAGTGCCATAGCTGGGTAATAATGGAGCTTAATTCTACTGAGAATATTAGAAGGATTAAGTTATCAATAAGGTCAGTTATAACCGATCTCTCTGTGCGTTATCATTTCTAAACCTTTCCTTTTTTTTTAGTTAAAGTGCCTCGAACTCGTTAATATATATATAATATATTAATTATATATATATATATATATATATATATATATATATATATATATATATATGTTGACACAAGCTCGTAAGTTCGATATAAATTTCTTAAAAGGCAGCGTCGATTTCGTCTGAATTAAATCTCGCTCTGGATGGTCCGCAATGATGCTTACTGGCCTTGTTAGAGATGATAAACCATAAATGAAAAAAAAGGAAAAGAAGGTAACAGCCTTGAACTAGGATAAAAACCATATGAAAAGAAAGGAAAGGCAACAGCCTTGGACAAGGAGGAAGGCATCAGGCTTGGACAAAGAGGAAGGCAACAGCCTTGAACAATAGGAAGGCAGCAGCCTTGAACAATTAGGAAGGCAACAGCCTTGAACAATTGGGAAGTCAACAGCCTTGAACAAAGAGGAAGGCAACAGCCTTGAACAAATAGGACGGCAACAGCCTTGGACAAAGAGGAAACCCACGACTCTACTGGTCGGGGTCTTAAAGTCTGCCGCCCACCCTGAGAACTCCTAGAGTATCTCGAAGGTTATAAGGGTGCAAAGTGGCTTGACCGGTAGATCAGCTCGGATTTTGGGCAGTGATTGAGAAAAGTGTTTCGCTTGAGTGAGTAAACCAATAGTGAGCAAGGCGTCATGTACTTCTGACAGGACTGAAGGGCCTGTAGAAAGTGGTTCGGACAGGTTGCACGATCGACCCTTCGGTGCGAAGCGGCGCATCCAAGCTACATTTCGTTGAAGTCCATTGAGGGATGAAAAAGGAGAAGAAAAATGATCAAAGGTTCGATCTGGTTGTGCCTTAAGCTCAGGTGGTGGCATGGGTTTTTCATCTTGTATAGGTGGCGGGATAACACTTTTTGTTGGTTCTACTTTAGATGTAGGAAAGATGTTTGTGGAATTTGCAACATCTTTGCGAGGAACAGCTGGTGCTGGCCTAGAAATAAATGTAGATCTAGGTTTGTGAACTATTTGTCGAACTGTAAGTTCGCTATTTGATGAGAACGGTAGTTCTAGTAACTTTTTGGGTTGACGTTTTTCAGGATTCAAAATGATTTCTCTAGCACCATTTATTTTATGCTGTAAATTTAGTTCTTGGCCTGGATTCTTAGGTGGTGTGGTAGCCTGGATAGGCTGTATGCTGAGGCCAAGGGGCTTGACTGCATCTCCAGCATGGCAAGGTACTGTTGAGCTAGAAGGAGTCGCGCCTGGCTTGAAAGGAAGAGCAACCGAGTATCGGCCATCATCATTTCGCTTGTGAGTGGCGGTGAAATGTTGCTCAGTAATAATGTCCAGAGGGTATTGAGGAGTGGGAGTAACTATATTTTCAATTTCCCAAAACTTATGGAGATCCTGGGAAATTTGACTAGTGGATATTAAAGAAGTGGTTGGCTGATTGGAAGATAAGTTATATAATAAGTGGAAGTTATATATATATATATATATATATATATATATATATATATATATATATATATATATGTTGAGACAAGCTCGTAAGTTCGATATAAATTTCTTAAAAGGCAGCGTAGATTTCGTCTGAATTAAATCTCGCTCTGGGTATGGACTGTATGTAGTAATTTGAAAAGCGTTCGCAACAATAGAGAAATAATATGAAGAAATCCAAAACATAGAAATAAAAGTTACTTACCCAAGACGCAGGCAGGGCAGCTTGTTGATAAAACCTTGGCTCCTTGAGCGCGCTCAAAGACCAAAAGAAGCTGGTAACGTCCTTCCAGGTGGATCCCTATGATTTAGAAATCCTCCAGGGGAATTCACACTTATTTGCAGGTGAAACGGTCATTAATTATAAAAAAAACATAAATAGAACGGAATCACGGAAAGTAGAGAACTGGTCAAAAACTTGATTCGCTAAAATTGAGCTGGATAGCTGGGGTAAGCAAAAGAACATGTGACTGATCTGTGTGACTGCTCGCTCAAGACTAGACTAAAAACAAGTGCCACATGTGAGATAGTGAAACGTTGGTTGTCCCTAACAACGGCTAGATCAGATGTAGTGTCTATTTAGAGATTTATTTGTCACTTTACTATTTCTCATGTGTTCATTTAACTTATTTACAAAAGAACGCCAAATGGCGTGAACATACCGCCCACCAAAATTGGGATGACAATCCAATTTTAGAACTAAAGAAAAAAAATTAATAGATGGTGAATGGTGGGCGGTCCAGGAGGAAAACAATATACAGGAAATCGAGAAACTAAAAAGGAAAGAAAATAAAACGAAGTAAAATATAAGAACCCAACTGGGCGTACAATTATACAATACAGAAAATGATTCCGCAATGATGCTTACTGGCCTTGTTAGAGATGATAAACCATAAATGAAAAAAAAGGAAAAGAAGGCAACAGCCTTGAACTAGGATAAAAACCATATGAAAAGAAAGGAAAGGCAACAGCCTTGGAGAAAGAGGAAGGGAACAGCCTTGAACAATTAGGTAGGCAACAGCCTTGGACAAAAAGGAAGGCAACAGCCTTGAACGATTGGGAAGTCAACAGCCTTGAACAAAGAGGAAGGCAACAGCCTTGAACGAATAGGACGGCAACAGCCTTGGACAAGGAGGAAGGCATCAGGCTTGGACAAAGAGGAAGGCAACAGCCTTGAACAATAGGAAGGCAGCAGCCTTGAACAATTAGGAAGGCAACAGCCTTGAACAATTAGGTAGGCAACAGCCTTGAACAATTAGGAAGGCAACAGCCTTGAACAATTGGGAAGGCAACAGCCTTGAACAAACAGGAAGGCAACAGCCTTGAACAAACAGGAAGGCAACAGCCTTGGACAAGGAGGAAGGCATCAGGCTTGGACAAAGAGGAAGGCAACAGCCTTGAACAATAGGAAGGCAGCAGCCTTGAACAATTAGGAAGGCAACAGCCTCGGACAAATTGGAAGGCAACAGCCTTGAACAAAGAGGAAGGCAACAGCCTTGAACAAATAGGAAGGAAACAGTCTTGGACAAAGATGAAACCCACGACTCTACTGGTCGGGGTCTTAAAGTCAGCCGCCCACCCTGAGAACTCCTAGAGTATCTCGAAGGTTATAAGGGTGCAAAGTGGCTTGACCGGTAGATCAGCTCGGATTTTGGTCAGTGATTGAGAAAAGTGTTCCGCTTGAGTGAGTAAACCAATAGTGAGCAAGGCGTCATGTACTTCTGACAGGACTGAAGGGCCTGTAGAAAGTGGTTCGGACAGGTTGCACGATCGACCCTTCGGTGCGAAGCGGCGCATCCAAGCTACATTTCATTGAAGTCCATTGAGGGATGAAAAAGGAGAAGAAAAATGATCAAAGGTTCGATCTGGTTGTGCCTTAAGCTCAGGTGGTGGCATGGGTTTTTCATCTTGTATAGGTGGCGGGATAACACTTTATGTTGGTTCTACTTTAGATGTAGGAAAGATGTTTGTGGAATTTGCAACATCTTTGCGAGGAACAGCTGGTGCTGGCCTAGAAATAAATGTAGATCTAGGTTTGTGAACTATTTGTCGAACTGTAAGTTCGCTATTTGATGAGAACGGTAGTTCTAGTAACTTTTTGGGTTGACGTTTTTCAGGATTCAAAATGATTTCTCTAGCACCATTTATTTTATGCTGTAAACTTAGTTCTTGGCCTGGATTCTTAGGTGGTGTGGTAGCCTGGATAGGCTGTAGGCTGAGGCCAAGGGGCTTGAATGCATCTCCAGCATGGCAAGGTACTGTTGAGCTAGGAGTGGCGTCTGGCTTGAAAGGAAGAGCAACCGAGTATCAGCCATCATCATTTCGCTTGTGAGTGGCGGTGAAATGTTGCTCAGTAATAATGTCCAGAGGGTCTTGAGGAGTGGGAGTAACTATATTTTCAATTTCCCAAAACTTATGGAGATCCTGGGAAATTTGACAAGTGCATATTAAAGAAGTGGTTGGCTGATTGGAAGATAAGGCCTGGATAGGACCTATGATTGTCCAACCGAAGATGGTATTAATAGCTATTGGACCTAAAGAACTTGGAATAAAGGGTTGAGGCAATAGTAATTGCGGGTAGATATCGGCACCTAACAGGAGGTCAATTTGGTCCGATCGATGAAAATCAGGATCGGCCAGCGGCAAATGCTCGAAAGCGTGAGCAACATCTACTGTAAGACTTTGAGGAGGTAAGTGATTTGTTATTTGAGGAACCACGGATGGGTAGACGAGAATGTGTCTCTGAGACAGCCTAGAGAAAATGTCACATAAAACAGAGAGAGATCGAAAGACGTCCACCGAAACCTGAAACAGTAATGGGTTGATCGCGCATTTTTTGACTCAACTGGTCAAAAAGGCGTTTTGAGATAAACGAAATTTGTGATCCAGGGTCCATTACTCCTAGGACTGGGACGAAACCTAGTTCTGAATCAAAAATACGCGCACGGAAAGTGCCTAGGAGTGAGGTTACGGAGTTACCGGAAGTAACACATCTGAGAGATACTGAGGAATCAACTTGTGATTGATCAGCTGAAGAGGATGATTTTTCACTGAATGTATGATTGCCATAATCTGATGTGCGAGTAGGCGTGGAGTTCAAAGGTGAATTTGAATGTACAACTTCAGAGGGATGTAAAAGCGTGTGGTGATCGCGAGAATTACACTTACGACATGTGAATCTGGAATTACTGTTGATTCTCAAGTGAGGGCCTAAACAATTGAAACAACGGTTGTGTTTCTTGAGAAGATCGATTTTTTTGTCTCGACTGAGAAGAAAAAATGTAGAACAGGAAGACAAAGAGTGTGTCTTTTTACAAAATATGCATCTGAAATTAGAAGAATTTGATTGTACAGCAGGAGTTTTAATTGAATTTTCTAAAGAAACAGGACTACTATTAGCAATGAGAGAATTTACTTTAAAATTCCCAATGAGGGTATTAGGAGGAGATAACGAAAAATTATCATGAGAAGACTGAGTGGGATTAATAACTGGCGTAGAGGTTGAAATGGGTTGTTCCCTCCTCAACTGTATGTATTTTGCCTTAATTTTGAGAAACATGTAATTAAAGGCAATTAGGGGGTCCATAGTATTGACGAAATTTTGTTTAGGTAAGAGTGCGTTAAGATTATCAATTTTGTCATTTTCCGCTTCAAATTCGGTTTGAAGGGGGGTTATGTCCTCGCAATGTGCCTGTACAGTTGAAATATCCGAAACATCGGAATTTTTTATCTGATCTCAACGAGATGTAATATTTTCAAATAAATTTTCCCTTATTGACAGCTGCTGAGCTTGAATTACCAGATATTCATCGTACGCAGGCATGATGAAAAATGTTTAATTAAATAGTGAGAAATACGGTAAAGCAAATAAATGTTGAACAGAAATAAAAGTGAAACTAATTGAAAACCTATTTAAAATAGAACGTATGATTTATCAATGAAATGGTAAATTTTAAATAAGCAGTGAATAAAGCAGAGATAAGAGTACGAAAGAATTTAGGATTAAGGTTATTAGTAATACTTTGTGCCGTGTGCCTAGCAACAACGAATGTATTGAAACATGTAAACAAATGGCTGCCTTTAGCGTGGGTTGTTAATACGTAAATTATTGGGAATGAAAAACTCGACAAAAAGGCTGGAAAACCTTCAAAACTTTTGGAAATTTTAACTTCAAAATTAATAAAAGTTCTGTTAGAAGTTAAATATGGGTTTCACTTGCAAAAAAGAATGATATTCAATCTCTCTATATTGCGAACACTTTTTCAAGGTCAAGAAATCGTAAATTTCGGTTTGTAAGGCCAATAATTTACGATTACCTAGGAAAATAGGAAACGAAATAAACGCTTGAACAAGTTTTAAGAAATTTATCCGGCACGCTAGGACCAAAAATGTTGAGACAAGCTCGTAAGTTCGATATAAATTTCTTAAAAGGCAGCGTAGATTTCGTCAGAATTAAATCTCGCTCTGGGTGTGGACTGTATGTAGTAATTTGAAAAGCGTTCGCAACAATAGAGAAATAATATGAAGAAATCCAAAACATAGAAATAAAAGTTACTTACCCAAGACGCAGGCCGGGCAGCTTGTTGATAAAACCTTGGCTCCTTGAGCGCGCTCAAAGACCAAAAGAAGCTGCTAACGTCCTTCCAGGTGGATTCCTATGATTTAGAAATCCTCCAGGGGAATTCACACTTATTTGCAGGTGAAACGGTCATTAATTATAAAAAAACATAAATAGAACGGAATCACGGAAAGTAGAGAACTGGTCAAGAACTTGATTCGCTAAAATTGAGCTGGATAGCTGGGGTAAGCAAAAGAACATGTGACTGATCTGTGTGACTGCTCGCTCAAGACTAGACTAAAAACAAGTGCCACATGTGAGATAGTGAAACGTTGGTTGCCCCTAACAACGACTAGATCAGGTGTAGTGTATATTTAGAGATTTATTTGTCACTTTACTATTTCTCATGTGTTCATTTAACTTATTTACAAAAGAACGCCAAATGGCGTGAACAATATATATATAGTTAAGGTCCCACGCTAGTGCAATGTCAGCACTGAGTCATTTCCTGTCCTATCCCTAGATATACGAGCCTCTCCAGGCTCCAGAGAGATTCATTATTAGATAATAGTTAGCGTAGTTACTCTGTATTAATTGCTTGTCATTATTTTCAATAAAGTGATTTTTAAAAAGTGGTTTAGAAGTGAAGAAGACTTAATTATATATATATATATATATATATATATATATATATATATATATATATATATAAAACTTTGCAAGGGACTTATTGTTGGAAGCAGCTGCTTCCCTCACAAAAGGATTCACCTCGCCACATGGAAGAAATTTGGAGCTAATGGTAGGGTCACTACCACGCAAATTGATCATGTGCTTATCAGTTCAAGACATATGTCTTCGCTAATGGACGTGAGATCATACCGAGGAGCTAATATGGACTCCGACCACTTTCTTATTATTGCTCAAATAAGGGCCCGAATCTCAACAGCGAAAAGACTACGTTCCACACCTACATTAAGGCTTGATATAGCCAAACTCAAAGGCGATGCAGTTCGTACTGTACTGACTGATTCCATTGATGCTAAAATCAGGAATATAGACCAAGATGGAACACATGACGATAGGTGGAATGCATGTAAAGTAGCAATGATAGAGACAGCAAAGACAACGATAGGAACCGAAGAAAGAACCAACAGCAAAGCTTAGTTTGACGAAGAATGCAAGCTACTAAACCAAAGAAAAAATCAAGCTTATAGAGCGATGGTTCAGAAGGGAAACTCATGTCCGCAGACGTAAAAAGCGAAATTGGGAATGCAATAGGATGCAATGGGAATGGGAATCCTAACTGAAATCGAGAATGCCAACAAGAACAGCAAAATTTTTTTTCAGATTATCAATGAGGGGCGCAGGACATATCAACCTCAAAACCATGCATGCAGAAAAAAAGATGGCTCTTTAATCACACAGGAAGCTGCAGTTATGGGTCGATGGGCGGACTATTTCGAGGAAATTATGGGTAAAGTCCAACAAGAAAATCTAGATCCCGCATTTAACTTAAGGGAAATATGCACTGAAGATTCTGTTGAACCTCCTGATGAAGAGGAAATAATGGATGCAATAGGCAAACTAAAAAACAATAAGTCCCCAGGAACAATAAGGTGACATTCCAGCAGAGCTGTTTAAGACCAGCGGGCATGAAATGATAAAGTTTTTGCAGGAACTTTTAATAGACATCTGGAGAGAAGAGAAACTGCCTGGTGAGTGGAAAAAAACTATTGTCTGTCCCATACATAAAAAAGGTGACACACTAACATGCAGTAACTATAAGGGCATATCTCTCCTCCCATGCGGATACAAAATACTGTCTCTTATCCTATTTAAAAGACTTCTTCCATATGCTGATTGTGAATTAGGGAATTATCAATGTGGATTTCGTAAGGGTAAGTCGACTGTCGATCAGATTTTCACGCTGCGTATTTTAATGGAGAAAACAAGAGAGTTTCAGATACCAATTCATCATCTGTTCATAGATTTCAAACAAGCATACGACACTGTGAAAGAGAAAAGCATACAAGGCAATGTTAGAATTAAAGATCCCTCCTAAGCTGATTCGTTTAGTGAAAATGACGATGGAGGATAATATATGCTTTGTGAGGAAATCTGGAAAATTGTCAAGAGGTTTTAGAACAGAGTCGGGAGATAGACAAGGAAATGCCCTTGCCTGCCTCGTGTACAACTTTTCTCTTGAAAAGGTAATTTGAGATTCGGGGAACTCTAATTAACAAATCAACGCAAGTATTGGGATTTACAGATGATCTGGACATGGCAGGAAGATCACTGAACGCAGTAAAGGAGGCTTTTGAAGCACTAGGAAAATCAGCGGTATGCTTGGGCCTAAGGATAAATTTTGATAAAACGAAATAGGTACATGAGTACCCAACCAGAGAAAGGTTTAGAAAGCTGTATAAAGATAGGTTCACACCGAATCGAACAAGTTCAGTCATTTATCTACTTAGGGTCTCAAGTTAACAACAAAAATGACATAAAAGAAGAAATAGAGCGGCGCATTCTTTCCGCAAACTGCACATACTTTGCACTCCTGAAGCATATAAGGAGCAGTGTATTGTCCATAGTCTCTAAAACTAGAATATACAAGACGCTTAACAGACCTGTGCTTACGTATGGTGCGGAATGCTGGACGTTGACGAAAGCCCAGGAAGAAGCCCTTTTGAGATTCGAAAGGAAAGTGCTCCGCAGAATATATGGAGGTGTGTGTGAGCAGGGTTCCTGGAGAAGACGAACAAATGTTGAAATAAGCATGATGTGTTGTCACCTTCGTCAAATTCGCCCGACTCCGCTGGCATGGTCATGTCATGAGAATGAACCAGGGCGATATCCCATTAAGAATGATGTCCGACCAAGTGTATGATAAAAGGCGAGTAGGACGTACCAAGCTTCCTTGGGAGGATTGTGTGGCTGCGGACTCCAGAATGCTACTTGGACTAAGAAATTTGAAGGCAGTTGCGCGCAATAGAGAGGACTGGCAATTCTTGATGGAGCAGGTTTTGACTCATCATGTGGGTCGTGATGCCAGATAAGAAGATATATATATACATATACATATATATATATACATATACATATACATATACATATATATATATATATATATATATATATATATATATATATATATATATATATATATATATATATACAATTTGAACTAAGGACCTCAAAACAAGAAAAAAATTTCCTATGAAGGTATGTCCGCAAACTCTTTGTTTAGGAGATATTCACATCTTAAGATTTCATTGTTATGAATTATTTAGGCATAGTAAATAAATAAAACTTATTTTATTTGTTCCAACTACTTTATTTATTAAAAGTAAACCATTAACATTCATATTAAATGCTCAAAGTGATTTCCATGAGCATTCAGACAGGCTCGGCATCTTTCTTCAACAGCAGCAGTAGCAGAACGGCACTGGATATGTGTTATTGTTTCAGAAGACCCAATTATCCTTCTTCGTAAAGAATTAAGGTCATTCATTGGCCTTGCATAGACTTTTTGTTTAATGTCACCCCAAACAAAAAAATCCAGTGGTGTCAGGTCTGGAGAGTGAGCAGGCCAAGCCACTGGTCCTGCACGGCCAATCCATTGATTAGGATAATTAGCAGTTAGCCATTGTCGTATAACTCTTCCGTAATGTGCAGGACAACTATCTAATTGAAACCACATGTTCCTTCTCAGTTGTAGTAGAATATCTTCAACTAAATCGTGGTAATCATTATTAAGAAATTCCAAAAATGTGTCCGCATTGATTCGAGGTGGTAAGAAATGCGGGCCTATTAAAATATTGTCTATTATCCTGAACCACACATTGCACTGAAACTCGTGCTGAAAATGATGCTAACGAATTGCATGGGGATTTTCATGCAACCAGAGATGATTATTTTTATGATTGAAGATACCTCTTCTTGTGAAGATAGCTTCATCTGTCCATAAAATTTCTCCTGAAAAGTGTTGACTGTGATCAGCTTGATTTAAATACCAATCTGAAAAATTTCTTCATTGCCGTAAATATTGCGGTAATAAATTTTGTACCCGTTGATAATGATATGGGTGATGTCCATCTGCAATGATAGTTCTCCATACTGTAGTTGGCGTAACATTTAATTCTGCTCCAGCTCTTCGTACACTGGCAGATGGATTATCATCAAAATATTGTAATGCGGTCGCACTCCTTTCTTCGTTTCGTAAAGGGGCTAAAATACCCTTTATGTTTATATATATTATACCATGCGGTAGGACAGCAAATGTACCAGTTTCTCTAAGACGTTGAAACGTAGAATTAAAGGTAGACTTACTAGGTAATCTTCTATTTGGAAATTGCATGGAATGTTCACAACGGGCAGCATTGTGGCGTTACCATTGCAAAAACCGTACATAAACACCATATTGGAATATTCAGCATTAGTTTAAATGGAAGGCATAATGAGTACTCTAAGAAAGCTTCAAACAAACTGATAAATGTTATTGATAGTTCTATTCTTATTATTATTTGTTATTGATGTTCTATTCCAAACAGTATTAATCCTGAAGTCCATAATTTATGAACAGTTAGGGAGCCAAGGTCATATTAGTATTCTATCTAAATTTATCTCCTAAACAAAGCGTTTGCAAACATACCTTAGTAGGAAATATTTTTTTCTTGTTTTAAGGTCATTAGTTCATATTTTCAGTTTGGTTACTGCTGCTGTTGAAGAAAGATGCCGAACCTGTCTGAATGCTCAAGGAAATCACTTTGAACATTTAATATGAATGTCAATGGTTTACATTTAATAAATAAAGTAGTTGGTACAAATAAAATAAGTTTTATTTATTTAATGTGTCTTAATAATTCCTAACAATGAAATCTTTAGAATTGAATATCTCCTATGCAAAGCGTTTGCAGACATACCTTCATAGGAATTTTTTTTCTTGTTTTGAGGTCCTTAGTTCAAATTTTCAATTTGGCCATTTAACCCTAAAAAACACCCTGTATACAGGGTGTCCCGAATTTAAATGGCAAAACTTCAGGAACTTATAGGGGACCGAAAAACTAAGACAAAAAGTCCTTTAGAGATTTGCTTGTGTTTGCTTAGTTTTAGAGAAAATTGCAAAAAAAGAAACAAAACAAGTTTTCATTTTTATACTTATTTATTTACATTTATGTTATGTTCTTTTTAATGTAAATATTGCTCAAAATGTTGTCCTCTTGCACCAATGCAAGCATTACATCTAGCACTCACTTGATAAATTGCAGCTAAACATTGTTCTGATGATATTAGGTGCACTGTATCTATGATTCGGTCTCTTAACTGCTCTCTTGAGTTGATTGACACTGAATAAACTTCCTGCTTCAAGGTTCCCCATACGAAGAAATCCACGGGTGTCATACCAGGTGATCTGGGTGGCCAAGATACTACTCCTCCACGTCCAATCCATCGTTGTGGATAATTTATATCCAGCCAAGCTCGAGCAACTCTGCTATAATGAGCTGGACATCCATCGAGTTGGAACCACATTTCAATCCGCTGTTGTAAGGTAATGTCATCTAAATAATTAGAAAAGTCGTTCTCCAAAAAATGTGTAAATGTGATACCATTCAATCTTCCAGGTAAAAAATATGGTCCCACCAGTAATCCGTTCCAAATTCCAAGCCAAACGTTAATAGCAAATTCATGCTGAAACCTATTCTCTCTAATAGCTCTGGGATTTTCAAAAGCCCATACATGATAATTTCTTTGATTTACAATTCCTCCTCTTGTGAAGGTAGCTTCATCGGTCCATATAATTTTTAATGGAAATAAATTATCATCGCGAATTTTTCAAGAAACCAGTTACTAAAATTCAATCTCTTGACATAATCTTGAGGTAATAAATTCTGAACTTTTTGAAGATGGTATGGGTAGCGATTATCACCTTTCAAAGTTCGCCATATTGCTTGCCGCGATATTGCTAATGCAGCAGATGCTCTACGGATGCTAGTCTCAGGATTGTTATCAAAGTGGCATTGGACACAATTTCTTCTCCGATAATCTGCTCTTACTGCTGCCTGGAATTGGTCGCCTTCATTACGTATTAAGAATGACCCAGTCTCTCGTAGTCTATTAAAAGTTAATGAAAAGACTCGTCGATTAGGCACTCTTCTATTTGGAAATCGGCGCGCACACTCCTGCACCGCTTCTAAAGCATTACCGTTACAGAAACCATATACAAAAATCATATCAGCCTATTCAACATTAGAATATGTATGCGGCATTGTGGCTGATGCTATTCACACAAAAATATCTGAGTAACTGACTGAAGACTGATTTAGGAATTATAATCCTAGAAGGAAGCCAAAATGTAAACAAATAAAAGAATGTAAAGGATAACATTAAGTGTTTACATATCTCACTGCCTAGCCTGACGAACTTTGAAAGGTGATAATCGCTACCTGTAATATTTTTGTTTTGTTTCTTTTTTTGCGATTTTCTCGAAAACTAAGCAAACACGAGTAAATCTCTAAAGGACTTTTTGTCTTAGTTTTTCGGTCCCCTATAAGTTCCTGAAGTTTTGCCATTTAAATTCGGGACACCCTGTATAAAGAACAATCACTAGAACCTAATCATTTATCTCCAAACCTTTATCTTAGCAGTTGGTCAACTTGAAGCATTTCACAAGTTTGAATAATCATCTGATGGAGTATTGGAGGGGGGCTTCTTAAAATAAGAAACAATTACAGAAATGATTCATTAAACATTTAAGAAAATTTATTAACAAAATATAAAATATCTATAATTTGCAATTATAAAACAATGAAAAGTAGACATTAAAACTTTGTACTTAGGTACACTGCAGATACATCATGGCTACCATATCCAACTTTTTTTGCATGCTTGAATATTTCATTGGCAGTGGCTGTCACTGGAGTAGGTTGCTCTAACTCCTCACCTAAGGCAATAACACTTTGCAAAACATTTTGCAAATTTGACAGCCTGTTGGTAGTAGAGTAGTCACCGCTAACCATTGCTAAAAAAATCTTATTTAATTAAAAAAATATTTTAATAAGAACTAAAACATAAAAATATTTTTTAGAGCTTGACATTATTCAAAACTATTTAATGAAACTTTATCATAGCTTTTAAGACATGAATATTATCAAAAAGTTATTAATTTTCCTAACATTTAAATTTATAAATAATAAGAAAAATTTAACTGATTTATTATTAAAAAAAATATTTTAACTTACCGCTTGCCTTCTCTATTAGTAACGGGCTACTAATTTGGGATAATTTTAAAATATGCAACAGGTCCGCTTGGTTTAAACCAGCCCGATCAGCTAAGGCCATACATTCTGCAAGACCTGCCAGAGAGACTCCTATTACAGACTGCACAACACAGTAAAATCTGGATGCATTTCCAGGTCCCCCTGAAATATTAATTGCATACATTTTCAAATAAAAATATCATAAATATTAAATACAATTGTAGATGTCATTATTTGTTCTAAAAAGATTTATCTATTGGCACTTTAGCCAAAACAATATATGACTAATTAGACAAAATATTTATTGGTGTTCCTATATAAGAAAACTGTTCCATTTAATTCCAAGCCAAGATATTTGGAATACTTTTCAGGAGAAATATATGCCATTCGACTCCATTAGTGCAAGTATATTGGTGTACAAAGAACTAAAGGATATTAAAATGCTCAATGAATATGAATCAAAGCCATTTAGGTTTTGTAAAGGCATCATAAAAATAGTATCAAATAACTGTAGTTTGAAGTGAAATGATTCTATAATAATAAACATAAAAATAAAGAGGACAAATTGAACAATTACAAGGCAAATAAAAAATCCAGACAAAAGTTTGTGGATGCTACAAGGCATTTAATAACAAACACTGCTAAGAAATAGTAAAAATTTGGTATTCAAATAAAAAAAACAAAACAGAAATGAAATTACTTGACCCCTCAAGTGTTTAAGAAAAATGGATTCACATCTAAACCACTAAATGTAACAAATAACCAAACTTTGAAAGATTATAGAAACCATTGGCCATGCAAATAGAAAGTAAGAGATGCCCAGATAGCCATCACAGGCTATGGGTTGACCCCATAACCATAACAAGGCACAAAAAATGGGTGTCACAGAAATAAGAGTTCAGCTGTAAAAATATTTCAAAATTTACCAAAATTAATGAAAAATTAGTTTAACACATCAAATATTTATTATATTAATTAATTTAAAATAAAAATAATTAGAATATAAGTATTTAGAAAAACAAAAAGGGTATGGTTAAGGACAATTAAATTTGATAAAAGTACCTGATACATGGAAGGGACTTAAAATTATGATATAAAATTATTCATAAAATGATATAGATATAAAGTTGCAAATACAAAATAGATTCTATTTATAGTCTATTTCAGCGATTTGTCAGCTATTCAAGTAAGTTTATAGAGATCGGTTTGACTGGAGTTTAAAGGATAATGTGCATTTAATTGGGAAGATTAGAAAGTCACAAGATCTTAAAAATATAAAATATTAAAATGTTTGTATTAAGCATAGTACCATTTGTTTTAACATTGCATGAAGGAATTGTAATGAAAGTTGGTAAATGAGCATGAAGTCGGAAAGCAGGCACTAAGTGTACACCTAGACTCAGATTTTCCTTAAAATTTTTTCTTTAAAACGATAGTAAAGGTTTTGATATTGGCTACCCGCACGATGACATTGATTTCTGAATACGCCATTACCGATTAGTACTTCACGATTTGCTAAATCATTTTTGAGGTACACAACCTGTGTGAATCTTAGCTTTGGATTAGCCTTCTGAAACCAGTTGCAAGCAACACTAAAAGAAGACACTTCAGTTGTCCCTTGAGAAGCCGTAATATCTGTTATATTTTCAATAATTTCATCAAACAAGGTAAATGTATTTCATCCAGGATGAAATTCATTCATTCATTTTCATGTAAATGATATTTTTTTATTGGAAGAATCCTAAACGCATAAAACAAAGAACAATGCCGTTTATTAAAGGAATTACAAAGAAAATAACTGGGTAGTGCTGAAATAGAAATAACCATAAATAATAGTGTTTTATATTAAAGTATAGCTCTTTCAACTTTCAGTTGTATCATCCATGCCCATAGTAAAAAATAACTTCTGGTTATATGAGGTGTGTTAAAAAAGTAAGGTGACTTTTCAAATTGCAATTTTTTTTTGTTGTGTTGTAACACATAATGTCCAGAAATGATGAGTCTTTTATAAAAATATCTTGACCCATAAACTACAAGAATTATCCAAAGTTTCACTAGAAATAATACCAGAAAATAAAAAGTAAAGGCTAACACAATTAGTTGTTAGTCGATCCTAATACTTAGCCAGGCATAACCATTGACACTAAGAATTGAATATCTATCAGCTGGAATGATTAAATAGCAAGTCACTACAAATGCTTATTTACATGAACACAAATAAAATGTTTTGTATTACTGAATTTCAATAAAACATTAGCATAAAAAGGCTCTGAGTCAAACAAATATTTCATATTATTACATTTCAACAAATAAAGTATTTGCTCACCCATGTAAAATGTCTTTTTGCTGCAGCATTTATAAAAGAACTGACAGTCGTTGTGCAATGACTCCTCCCCTGCAGCTAAACACACTAGAGATCCTTCTTCAACCTCTTTTTTACTTCCAAGGAGCCGTACTTCCAAGTAGCGTGATCCCTTAGAATATACTACCTACAAAAATATTTCATTATAAATAATTCATTTAATCTGTTACATACTTTATGCCATAGTAAAACTATTATTCACCTCTGATACATCCAAGGAGGACTGCACATCACTACTCGAAAGGTCTATGAAAGACTTTTTTGGATTTAATGCAAAAACAACTCCTCCCATTCCAAAGACCACCTTAAAATAAATAATTCCAATGCATAAATAAAATTATAATAAAAAAATAAATTTACAAACCACTGAAACATTTACTGACATTTTTTAGTGCTGTGCCATTAGACACACAGCAAAAGGTCTTGTCTGCATGAGAGACAACATCTGCTGGTGAAGTAGCTGTTTTCACTCCAAGGTTTAGTAAATCAGAAATCTGAAAACATAAAAAAAATCTATTACTGAAGTAAAGTAATTGCAAAATATATATCAATACAATTTAAATAAATATAATGGGGCATTTTTATATATAATCAAATATTTTTATTAATATTATTAATTATAAGAACAAACAAATCCTTAATTTTAAACACTAATTATAAATCTATATCCAATGATCATTTCCATTCAACCCAATACGATGACATTTTCAAAAGAAAATTCGGTATATATAAATATTCTTCTTTTTTAATCTAATTCCTAAAGTGAAAAAACATAATTGTTGTAGCAAGTTGTTCTAATTCTTTTACACCTTATCTCCTTAAACATTTATAATTATGTGCTTCTTTACATATTTAGTTTTCCTACCGCTCCTATGCCACATTAACATATTTATAATCAAAAACATCGATGTATACCAGGTTAAAGGTTTGCCATTTCTGCTTGATGATATCACTATCATGAAACCTATTACAAATAAATCATATACTAAATTGGTTTGTATAGGCACCTCTCCTTAGCATTTCTTTGGTGATAATTGTGCTGAGCTCATCTTGATCCTAACTGGACTGATCATAATTCTCCAGTTGGTACAATTGCAGACGTTTCATACTGAGGGAAAATGCCACTTTCATTTGGATTAGTAGAAATTCAATCGCAATTTGCGATGTATACACGGAGAGAATGTTAATTGAACATTACTTTATTTTTGGATCTTATTGACTTTAAGTCATTAATATTATTATAATTTATGGTACTTGTGTCTTAACGCAGCCCTGGTTACTTTTCCCTGCTTGTCCGCATGCGCGAGCAGTTACATTTTGTAACGGTTACATTTCTAACAGCTGATTTGTTCTATGTTTCATCTTGCTTACTGTGTTTTGATTATTGCTGATTTATAGTTTCTTATTTGTTGTTTATTGTTCGTTATTTGTTCTTTATTCTTTGCTATAGATTTTTCATTGTTATTATTTTAGTGTAAAATGATGCGTATTTGGGATTTGCCTTCAACAGAAGAACAAGCTATACATTTTTTGCAGGAGCGTAATATTTTACCAAAACAAAGAAAATGTTGCAATTCCCATCAAATGAAACTGTATTGTGGTGAAAGGTTTTTTTGGAAATGAATCATACTTTTTCCACGAGTTCGTATGGCGACAGCATCAGTCAAAACAGAATACAGACTGTTTTGAATCTATATTGAAGTCTATTTCGACGCATTTTCCACCTAAATGCGATTAAATTTTTATTATTTGTATTTTGTAATTGTTCATTCTTCTTTAATTAATTTTTCATCATATATTACATTTTTCAATTTTTTTTACATAATTTTGAATTACTTTTATTTCTTAATTGTTTGAAATTATTTTTTTGTACATAATTTTTCATATTTGCGATTTTTCATTACTTTTATTTCTTAATTGTTCATAATTTATTATTATTATTTTCCATTTGTCAATAAATTCTTTTGATTTGTAATTGTTCATCATTTTTCAACCCCAATAAATAGAAGGTAACTTTTAGAAATGTAACCGTTACTAAATGTAACTGCTCGCGCATGCGAACAAGCAGGGAAAAGTAACCAGGGCTGCGTTAAGACACAAGTACCTAATTTATTTAATTGTTATATGATATAATTTTTTTAAATATAACACGGAGATATAGGATCAGTGAAAAGAATTGATAAGGCTGGCCGAGAAACGTGCCAGGGTGGCTGAGATAGTTGAGGCGTCACCACGGAGGGGTGAAATACGCGGGTTCGAGTCCCGGTCCTGGCCATATCTTTTCATTTGGCAATGTGAACAAAAAACTTAATATGCTTACTAAAGTTAATTCATGTTATATTTAAAAAAATGATACCATATAACAATTAAATAAATTATAATAATATTAATGACTTAAAGTCAATAAGATCCAAAAATAAAGTAATGTTCAATTAACATTCTCTCCGTGTATACATCACAAATTGCGAGAACACGGAGACATAGGATCAGTGAAAAGAATTGATAAGGCTGGCCGAGAAACGTGCCAGGGCGGCCGAGATGGTTGAGGCGTCACCACGGAGAGGTGAAATACCCGGGTTCGGGTCCCGGTCCTGGCCATATCTTTTCATTTCAAATAAAATATTTTAAAAAATTATATTATATAACAATTAAATAAATTACAATAATATTAATGACTTAATGTCAACAAGATCCAAAAATAAAGTAATGTTCAATTAACATTCTCCCCGTGTATACATCGCAAATTGCGAGAACACGGAGATATAGGATCAGTGAAAAGAATTGATAAGGCTGGCCGAGATGGTTGAGGCGTCACCACGGAGAGGTGAAATACCCGGGTTCGAGTCCCGGTCCTGGCCATATCTTTTCTTTTCAAATAAAATATTTATAAAAAAATATATGCCGTATAACAATTAAATAAATTAGAAAAAAATGATAGTTTTTAATCACAGAAATGATGTTTTTTTTTTTTTGTTCGTTTCAGTGCTAACGCTGTCTATCAAAACAGATGACACATAAGCAATATTAATATTAAACTCAAAAACAATATTCTTAATAGAATTGTTGATTTAATTTTTAAAACTTATTATTACTAATCCCAAGATTTTATCTGTTTAAGGTTGATTGAAGCAGTTAACCGATTTTCCAAAAATCGTCTTATATAGCGATCATTTTTAAATAGACAGTAAATAGAAGAAAGAGTTAGCAGACAAAAAACAAAACAAAATAAAGTATAACTTCCATATATTAACAGGTTCATTCGTCACTACTAGCTTGATGAAGCGAATGATGATTATCGAACGGCATACAAAACTACTACCTCTCTGCAATCGATATTCAGTGGATTCTAACAATACAGCAGGTTAGATGTTTTGGTTCGGGTCTTTTGACATGAATTAACTTTAGTAAGCATATTAAGTGTTTTGTCCACATTGTGGGAAATAAAAATATTTTAATTACATACAGTGAAATGTAACATAAAGGTAAGGCAGTTTTAATTTACAGTGACTACAAACTAACACCATTAATAAACTAATATTTTCATTATAAAAGTTGAATAAAGTTTAAAGACAAAGTTTATGCACTATTATACCTATAACTATATTTTTAACATTAATAATGTTATGTTTTTCTAAAATATAGACTTTTCTAGAAACAAAATTTTCACAGTTTTTACATATTTACAGAAACTTTGCAGAATGGTGAAATATGAATTTTCTGAAGCTACAATATACAAATAGATTGCTGTTATGCTTAATTTGTATATTAGAGATAACTAGATCAGTAGTCTATTGTCCTAAAGGCTGCAAATGCCTGCCAAATGAAAATAATGTCTCAATTCAACTTTTCTGTAAATTCGTGCCATTTCATCAAAATTACTTATTACTAAACATCACATCACTTTATTTTAATGGTGTCCATAAGGAAACATTGGGATGTGAAGATTTTGCCAGTAATAACTTCAATAATTCACATATTTCGATTTTAAAATGGCAAAATAGCTCTATAAAAACTATTTCCAGTTGCAGTTTCTCGAAACTGCTAAATTTAGAAGTTTTAGATTTGGGAAAAAATGAAATTATTGATTTAAATCAGTCTCTTGCACCTTTATCTAAACTTAACACATTAAATTTAACAGCAAATCAGTTAAGTCCAAAAACCAATATCTTTCAACACCTTGGTCAAATCAAAGAGTTATATCTTGGTCATAATTACTTAACGGATGCTCAAATAAAATATATATCTCAACTAACTACACTGATAGTATTAGATGTATCATACAATTTGGTGACCAACTTGCACAATGATATCTTGTGCAATTTAACTAACCTGGAGGAGTTGAATATTAATCACAATAATTTGAGAAGCATTCATAAGCATGCATTTGAAGGCTTAGAAAAAGTCAATTCTCTTGATTTATCAAGTAATGAGTTGATTAAAATTGAAGAAGAACTTTTAAACAATTTGATTTCTTTGGTATACCTTGATTTGAGTTCGAATTTAATAAATAATCTGCCAAAAAAGTTATTCATTAACCAAAAGAAATTAAAATATCTGAATTTAAGTAACAATCCAATCCATTTTATAACAGATTTTTTATTTATTAATTGTAACAATTTAGAAACATTAGTTCTAGAAAATACTAATTTGAATACTTTAAAAAGTAATAGTTTTTTAGGTTTATCTAAATTAAAAACGTTAACACTGAGTTATAACCCTCACTTAACAGAAATAGGGAACTATACTTTCTATGACACACCAAACCTCCAACATATAGATATTAGCTACTGTAATATTTCTGTGATGGATACGTATCTAATGAGTTTAACACAGCTGAACATCTTGATGGTTCATGGAAACCCAATAATATGTGATTCTAATTCAAAATGGTTTTTAAACTGGTCAAACAAACATTCTATAATTAAAATAGAAAAGGAATGTCCTAATAATTTAACTAAACCAATAATTCACTCCAACAATCACACTAACAAGATAAAGCCCATGGTATTTGAACTTGGACATTCAGCTACTCTGAACTGTGATAATGAGAAAGACTTACCTATAGTAACATGGAAAACTCCATCCAATAATACTATGATTTCAAGACTTAAAAAAAATTCTGTAATAAGAAATGATGATCGGTTACAAATACTCGAAAATGGTACATTGTACATATCGCGCATAGTCAGGGAAGATATTGGTTTATACAAGTGTTTGTTTCAAAATGAAATCAACTCATTAAACTCAACTATGCGGATTATAGTGCAATTAGACCCTATAACATTTTACAGAATAAAAATTTTAAGCATTTTGGCAGGCATTATTTCAGCTGCAAGTTTTCTCGCCATAACTATCATTGTTCAGATGGTGCGAACAGTAATGAAAAGGTTAGTATTAAATAGATTGGCATAAAATAAGAATTACAACAGAATCATAATTTTTGTGTTTGTTTAAGATGTGGTTGCTGTACTGGTTTCCATACTGAGTCTCCTAACAGAAAACAATTAATTCAAATATTGGAATCTATTGAGCAATACAAAACACAGCAGCTGGAAAAATTAAGGGAAAACTATACTTTGCAAGTAATTAAAACAAACTATAAATACGATATTATAGGTTTTTTGTCTGTTTTTAATATATATATTATATACAATAGAATTTATGTTTATAATGATTAAATATAATTATTTTAAGGTCCATAAAATAAAAGATAACTGCCAACAACAAGTGGAGTGGATTTGCGATAGTTATCAAGGGCAAGTTAAAAATTTAAAAGATATTAGAGATTATGGAACAAGTCATTTATCTTCTATGAAAGAACAGTATTATGAGCAGGTAAAAAGAACCCATATATGCTAAACAAATATTACTTAACAAAATAAGAATTTCAAAAATTTAATATTTTATTAAAATATTTCAAACACTTAACCTGTTTTCAGTGTACTAGCATTAGTTATGTCATGTTAATTTATTATCATTAATGTTTTGGTTATGATTGTTACATTATAAAAATAATCAATTTGTTTTTAAATAACTTCTTCTCATTAAGTTTGTTTTCTTTAGAGGTTTATATACCTAAACTTTTATTTTGACAAAGAAAGTATGTGAGATTGTGAATGTGACATATCTATTAAATAAATTAATATTTACTAATTTTTTTAAGCTCTAAACTTTAAAAAAATCCTGGGCTTGCACATCAATTGAGAAAAAGTCTACATATGTGATCTAATTAAAGCAGTAATAATTTTAACAATCCTGATGAATGCTAATTATAACCATCCCGGTACATTTTTTCAAAGATTTGGTATTAATGGATTCCATTCTGCAGAAGATAGTTTAGTTATGGAATTAATTAAAAATATATTTTTTAATTTTGTATCATAAATTTATCATGTTATATAACATGAACATAACATATAACATGCTATATCATGTTCATTAACTGAAAAATCTTAAGTATCTGTTTTGTAATTGGCAAAAAAAAATTTTTTTTATCACTGAAAAATGTTAAAAAATATGTATATTTAAAGTTAGTGATTTAAAAAAAAATTATTTATTATACTTTTTAATTTTATGAAAGTGTCAAAGCTTCTTCCACTTTTATATGAAGGTTTGACTATTATTTTGTAGTAAATTGATACTGTAAAAAGTTATACTTTATTGATGACAAGACTATTGTTTGGAATCTGAACAAGGCTATTGTTAAGATTCCAAACAGCTATTATAATCTATGGCTCAATTATGATAGATGGATATTTTTTTAACAGTACATTGAGTGAAGTACATAATTTTTTTTTGCAACTCACTACTTAAATTAAAACATTTTTAATTCAACTTAAAAAAATATCTTGGTGTAGCTTATAAGATAAAGAAAAACTTTGTTTTTTTATTCGAGTTCTGACCCTACAAGCTGATAAATGCATGATCATCTGAATACATAAATTAAATTTTAGGTACAAGGTCAAATTGAAAAAAAAAATCCATCATTTAATCCTGACAAACCTATTTTCAACTATGTCTGGAAATTTATGCCCTTTATTCCATTCTGTAACTGAATGGTATATGATTATACAATTCATACCATACCATAATATATAATGGTATATATTATTGTATATAAGATATACAACTAATAAAATATAATATGGTTACAGATTATTAAATTAATTGTCTTTCTGTTCAAGGTTAAACGGGTAAAAGAATATTCAAATGGTCAACTAAGTTGGGTGAGAGAAAATTATGTCTTTCAAAGAAATCGTATCCGTAAATTCAGTTCTCACCAAGTCCTTCGATTTAGAGAATCTTATAAATATCAGCAACAGACGTTAAATAAATTGTTAGAAAATTTACCCAACCTTTACCTAGAAAATTGCCGGAATGGATCATGTAGCAAAAGTGAGTCAAGTGAAGGCAATCAAGATGAAGCAAATTATGAAGTTTATATTAAAACTAAAGTAGAAGAAATGAACCTAGAATGTCAATCTGTTTATTATACTCCATCAGAATTATCACAAAGCCCTAATACGCCTGCAAAAGATAAAATAATAAATAAAATTTATGGCACTTCTAATATAGATGGTACATATCATAGCAACAAAAAGAAAAAAATATACCTAACTGATAAATGTAAAGACAACCTAATGGATATTAATTCAACAAAAAAACTTCCATTTAGGACATTGAGTATGCCAGAAATTAAAAAAACTGTAATATGCGAGAATAATCCGGCTAGTTGTCTTTGTAGATGCCGTGAAACTGAATTATAGTGCCAAAAGAAAGAGGGAAAATTTACTATACAGACTAGTTCTATAATGTAAACATAAATAATAAAGAATTATTAGACACTGTTCACAATTCATGACCTTTTCACATAGTTAAGCCTCTATAATATTTAAGATGGTATCCATATTACATTATTCAAGTATCTTTTAAAAATCAGCTCCACTTATTCTACCTTTCCAATAAATTTGGCATATTACAAGTAATCAGTTCTCTACAGCTCTTCTATAATAAAATCTAGATTTATTTGATTACATACTAGTGTATCAAAACCATTCCTACAACACTAAGGTAGGTAGTAAGCCTAGGAAATACTCAAATATAATAAGGGCAACATGAGTGATGACATTTCAAATGTCAAAGTTAATATAGATTTGAAGAAATATTTATTTAATAGCAATAGAATGTTATTCTTTGACTTCATTATTTTGTTATTTATAATCAAATTATTTGATATTACTGATTTAATTGGTAAGTTTGTTAGCAGATATATGAGTTGGTATATCTTGAGCAAGTAGAAGCCAAAATCGGTGATCTGTACGTAGTTCAAATATAAATAAGTCAATCTTTCCAAACAAAATACTTTTAAACATTTTTTTAACATTAAAACAGAATAAATATTTACATATTAGTGCAGTATATATGTTTAAGTAGACCATAATTACTTCTAATTGTTCAAGGTATATTAAAAAAACCAACGATTTCTGGAAAAACATATATACAATACAAATTAGGTTTCTTATTTGAAAGTAATAGTAAACTTCTCCATATTAAAATTCTTAGCATTAACTGCCGTTTTGGTAACATATTAGTTTGGGCATGCATGTTTAGTTAACAATCATTGAAATACCGAATCCTGTTGGCCTATTCTAAACTGAATTTTTCATAAACTTAATAGTGTCATAGCACCATTATCAGGCAAGGGTAGGTTTGCCATACGTCCAGAACTTCCTGGACATGTCCGGAAATATCGGTCTAAGTGGGGGGAATTTCAAGCCGTCCGGAATTTCTACAATTCAGGTAAATAAATAAATAAAAAAATCAAATAAACTCAAGATTTTTATTAAAAATCAATTTTAGATTATTATAAATTATTGTTAAATTACAGTTGGCTCTCTTCCAACTTTCATAAAAGGAATATTTGGTTTTCATAACTTCAGTAAATGTGCACTGTCGTTTTCTACCACTTGACGCCATTTTCGTAATCTTTAACATAAATTGATACCACTATTAAAAGAAATGTCGCACTTTTTGATTAGCCTTACTCAAAAACGGATCTAATTGAATCTGAAAACAGACAAAAGACTAAACAAAGGGTAGGCGTAGGCACAAAGAGGACTTGGAGGTGGAGGGGTGAGCTGTGGGGAATAAGGTAACATCCATCGCCCGCCTCCATTCATTCAAAGGCACATACAGTGTAGAATGTACTCTCACGAGAAAATACTAGAATTAGCTCTGTTTTCTCACAAAAGGACATTAACATTATATTTAAAAGAATGTCCGGAATTTTTATTTTTTGATATGGTAACCCTAGGCAAGGGGGAGTTTCCACCGATAACTGGTTTGTTTTTTCTCCTAGAAATATAATTGTTACACTTTATCATTAACTTCCTTGGAAGTTATTTGTAACAAACATAGTGATTTTTAATTAATTAGAAATAGGGAGAAATTACTTTTGCTACATATTGGTAGACTTAAGTGGAGGTGGAAATAAAAATATCACCGTTTTTCAATAATTTATACCCAGAACTACAACCAAGCGCACATTGAGAATTTAGGATAGAAAAAACTTCATTACTGAAATCAATTATGAAAATGAGGGCCTTACATGAAAATCTTATCATCTGAGATGTACAAGATACCCTATACAAAGTACCTGGAATACAAAATGTAACATACTTTTAAATTAAGTATTTCAGATACTAGATACAAAATACTTTCAGGAATGGTATCTGAAATATTAGATACAGAAGACGTATCTTTTAAATAATTTTGTAAGAAAACAACATTTTATTGAATTTAGTTTATGTTTTTAACATGAATCATTAATGAATAGATTGTGTTGATCGAGCAAATGGGACAAGACAAAATATAATATTTTTAAGGTTTTAATTGAGACTTAAGTCATCTTCTTCAAACATTTTATCACTCATTTTTCTTCGATGAGGCCTTATAATCATACTCATAATCAGCTCCACAGGGGCAGAACTTGGCAACAGGTGTTATATTTGAAAAATATTTTTTTTTATTGCTATAAAATTGTAGGATAAGCATTTAAGCTCTTAAAGCTGGTATCTTTATTATTTATGTATAGCAGTGTTCCTAATGTTATGTGCTGCCAGTAGACTGTGTTTTCGCCACTTGCAATAGAGGAATCAGAATCCTGTAAAAACATGTAATAAGATTCATCTTTTGACTTTTTTTATATATCACCTTCAATATTGTCTAAAGCCTCCGATTTTTGTTTATCGAACTGATTTATTTTCCGTGTTTCAGTCTCGAAAAGTTCTTTTACATATTATTTCCGCTCTTTTGGTACCCGTTTCAATTTGTGATGTTACGACTATTATGTGACACTGCGGCTAATATTGCATCATTTGCTGCAGGCTCTAACTACAAAAACGCCTATTTAGATTTTCTTCAATGACATCTAGCAGAGAGCTGCAGTATTTTAGACTTTTCACCCTAAGAGATTTGATGATATGTTGAATTCTCATTAGCTCAGGTAACAGACAACCATAGTAAGTGTCTTTTTCCCCTTGCAAGCTTTGAATAGCTTCTGCTATTGGCTTTTAACAGTTCACATATTCACTTAAAAAGTGAATTCATTTTCCTTCAACAAAGGTAATTTTAATATTTTAATGGTATCACTAAGACGGTTCTGCACTAAAAGATCTTGTATGGAATTACAATAGGAGCTACATCGAGCTGCGCATGGAGAAGTTGGAGAAAGCATCATGCAGTCTCATATAAAAAGTATTTTTCAATCTTGCTTCTTTGAAATTTGTATTTTCAATCAAATGCAAAGTGTGCATAGCGCATCTTTCATGTCCAGGCAGAAGGCAATCACTTTCAGTTTGTAAGTCTGATGAAGCATCAGGAAATCTGTAGGACAAGCAGTGAATCATCATCTTCATCTTCATTAGCTTCATCGAGTGATGTTTCTCTAAGATCTTCTTCATAAGCATGTGAAACATGTTCATTTTTAACTGTCTTTGAATCAGACTTCCCAAATAATTCAAAAGCCTTAACCAAATTTCAACCGATATCTGTAACTGTTTTGAACAATTTCAGGGCATGGTCTGAATGTATATCTGCTACTTTATCATATGTGTGAGCCCCTTTGAATCTTCATCGAAGATTCCATTCATTGAAACAATGGCAACACTTTTCCTCTCAAAAGTCTTACTTTCAATCAAATGGACTGTAACTCCAAAATAACTTCTTTTAGAGGAAGACTAAACATCAGCTGTAAAGCACATAAATTCGCCAGTGTTCAACTCTATATTAATTTTTTTCTTAAATTCATTGTACTCATTACAAATTTTATTTTTAGCTGTACAACGGCACATAACTTTTGGAGGCTCGTTATATTGTATCTAAGGTGACATTTAAAATAAAAATAATTTTAATATAATATAATATTAAAATTAAAATAATTTTAATATAATATAATATTAAAATTAATATAACCATAGAATTTTGTCACATTTTGTGAATAAAATGCATAGATAACTATTACTAAAAGTATTTTAGCAAACAGTATTTACAAAATACTAAGATACCAAAGAAAAGGTATTTAAATACAAAATGAAAATACGTATTTTGTATCAGTATTTCAGATACTTGTGTCTCAAATATGTCACATCTCTGGGTATCATACGAAATGCAAGAATCACCTTAGTGTGAACTTTTTTTTAATTTTTTATAGAAGATTCATTAACTGTTGTGGGAGCGGAGTGGCTCAGTGGTAGAGCACTGAGTTGCCATGCCGGAAATCCTGGTTCAAATCCTGCTGTGGGCATGACTTTAATTTAGTCTGTTTGCAGCCGGAGATGGATCATATAGGATCTAGGACCCTCCTGGGGCTCACCCCGCCCCTATAAAGTATTATAAAAATAGGGTACCCAAAATAAGGGGTGAAAATCTGGTGGTTGAGCATGACCTAGGACAAGTCCCCTCCTTGCAGAACCGTTATCCATGAAACAGTGCAGTCCCTACCATGTACTGAACCCCAGACCCTTGAACGGGTTGTAGTGATGCAGGGTTTTTTTTTTCATTAACTGTTATATACCATTACAAAGCTTCCTATTTTATTAATGTTTAACATGTCTGAAAAAAGTCTTCAGAGCAACATCAGATCAATATGGTATAACAATAATCATTCATTTTTTACTGATTTTAAAGTTAGACTTTAATAGAGATCATGTGTTGATTGATATTTTTTTTTATATTCTTTATTTTCCAGATCGGCTATTCCTAGCCTTACATGTTTTTTTAAAATAATGAATTTTAAACTTTAACAAAAGGTAAAAGTGTGGGTTTCGTCTCATGCAAGAGACCCCCCTAACTGTATATTATCAGCTTATTTGCAGGAGAAGTTATAAATATATAATAGTTTTTTTTCATATAAAATAATTATAATGTAATTACAAACAGAACTATAGTACAATAAAACAGAAAACTATAAGGAAACAGGAATATATTACAATTTTTTAAAACGATTGGATTGTTGATTAATAGATTAAGAAGTATGAATCCATTATTCTGTAAAAGAAAACTCAAATAGTTTTGTCAACTTAATTAAAATTAAAATCAGTTATTCAATTTTTTTTATTGAAAAATTATTAATTAGTCAAAAAATTGAATCATTGGTCTATTTTTCTTTATTTGAAATAAATTTGGCCCTACATTGTTAATAGTATTGTACTCTAATGATTTCTCATACAATTTTTTTGTTGTGAAAAATCCCTGTATTTTAGCAAAATCAGTAGAGCTTTACCATATTTTTAAGACATTTATAAGCAATTGAATTAAGGAGATTAAAAATAATAGCTGGAACATCAAAATAAAATAATTGTAGTTCAAAAATTAAGTACAGTGGTCGTCAATTCTCTGAACTAATGTTGTCAGGGATGGTCCGGATAATAAAAAATTCGGATAATCAAAATTCAATAAAAGATAAATATATATATATATATATATATATATATATATATACATATGTATGTAAATAATATGTATGTATGTATATATACATATATATGTAAATAATATGTATGTATGTATGTATATATATATATATATATATATATATATATACATATATATGTAAATAATATGTACAATGTATGTGTATATATATATATACATTGTATCATCTAGTTAGATATTTTAAAGAAATAAGTGTAAATCACTGATAGTGTTATACATGTAACTATTAATTGCTTCTCTTAAATAATTATTGTTAACTTATTTTAATTTTTTTCTTTCTCTTCTACTAATCTGTTTTTAAAATATTGTTATTAGAGGTAATTTGCATTTTTTTTGCATTATTATTTTTTTTTTTACTCTTTCTCACTTACTAAATTATTTGTGATAATTAATTAATAGTAATTATTTTTATACTCAAAGGCATAATAGATTAAAATACCTGTATTGTAATTCTAAAGGGAATTGTCCCAGAATAAATAAAGACATCATCATTATTATTATATATGTATATATATATTTATATTTATATAATAATAATGATGTCTTTATTTATTCTGGGACAATTCCCTTTAGAATTACAATACAGGTATTTTAAGCTATTATGCCTTTGAGTATAAAAATAATGAATAAGTTCAAGACGGCAATTCAGTCAGTGTTAACCCAGTTATCGTGTGAGTCATTTCATCGTAAATTTTCCTTTTTTTTTTTATGTTTTGTTCCTGGAAGTATATAAGTGGTGCCGAAACCCGGGAACTTTAAAGATTTTTTTTTTGGTGTAAACACAAAAAAAATAAATAAAAAAATTGCTTTATCATTTTTTTTTTCTATTTCTTCTCTCTCTTGTTGCCATAAATAATAAT
The DNA here is from genome assembly GCA_037127475.1 of Arma custos. Taxonomy (NCBI): domain Eukaryota; kingdom Metazoa; phylum Arthropoda; class Insecta; order Hemiptera; family Pentatomidae; genus Arma; species Arma custos. Next base: position 58,850,226 of record CM073761.1, read on the forward strand.
AACAGAACCGAGACAGAGAGATGTTCTTAGGCCAGCTACATTAACGCTTGTGCTACCGCCGCAACTACCAACACAGGCAGAACTGGTGGACCCTGAGTTCCCGCCTTTGCTGACGACTAAGCTCGCAATGGCAGTTGCGGACCTAGCAGTGAGGGAGACGAACAGGATCGCAGAGGAGACCAATGCGCTCGAACGGATGAAGTTAAAAAGGGCTAACGTACAGGATGTAAGAAGAGAGATCTCAGATCTGGAAAAATTCAATAGTGATATGGGGGAGCTGAACCATTTCTCAAAGGCAGTGGTGGTATTATGATCAGTATCGAATCCCAGGCTGCTGAGGATCTCATAGACGAGCTGGATAGTAAAAGGCTACGGGTAGCCTTAGCACGTCGGGTCAAAAGAAGCGTACTGAACCTAATAATAATAATAATAATAATAAATTCTTTATTTATTTTGGGATAAGTCCCTTTAGAATAACATAACTGTACATTATTGTGGGCTTTAGAGGCTTAGAGTACAAAGGAAAAAAAAAAAGTAGAAAAGTAAATCTATAAAGCTGATTAAATAATAATATATAAAAAAAATAACTTCTTATGATAATGAAATAGAACCTAAATAAAATAAAAATAATTACTAAAAAGAACTTATGCCTTTATACATACACACATACACATATATGTACTCATTCTCACACACACACATATACTCATATATGCATACCAAACACACATATATACACATACACATTTTATAAGATCAATAAACTTATTTTTACATTTTTTTATGATTTACTGTTGTATAGTAGATTTCACGTTACTTCACATAAAAAATAAAAATGAATTAACAAAATAAATAATATTCTATTGATAAATTTATGTATGTTCTTCGGGGAATTGGAGGGATAGGAAGTAATCAAATAAGCGGGATTTGAAGGTAGGAAGGGTCTTGGAACAACGGATGGAAGAAGGGATAGAATTCCACAGGGTACAGGAACGATCTGTCGAAAGCAGAAGTTCGATGGGCCTCTATAAGTAGACAGAGTTCAATACAGGCGGATGAGGATACCCTGTGGAGGTTATAAAAGAAAGATTGAAAAAAGCATACGGAGGGGGGGGGGGTTGGGCCCCGGAAGAAGACATACTGGAAATGTTTAGGGAAATGAAGAGACCTAACCAGTCGAATGGGCAATATGCGGTAAGTCTATTTGCAAAATTAAATAGGATCAATGAGAAACTGCGAGAAGTGATGGATACAGGCGCAGTGGAAGCATGGATGATTTTCATGACCACGGTCCTTAAAGTGCAATTGGCAAGAGACACATGAAATAAGGACTGCGCGCCTATTTCTTGGAATACCCCCAAGAAATGGTAGATTCTAGTAAGGAAGAAGCACACGACGAGCACGAACCAGGATGGAGCAGGGTGCCTTTTAGGAGAATGCAAATAGGCAGGACTCGGAAGACAGAGAGAAGTAGAGTTCAATAGGAGAGAGAGAGAGACTGCAACTCCGGGAAAAGAGACAGGCACTGGATAGAAAGAACTGGTGTAGGGAGGAAAGGAAATGCCACGGGTGCGGCAAAGTGGGACACCTGGTGGCTAAATGCCCCCGCTCCAGGTGCGATGAATGCGGAATGGAAGGGCACTTTGCCTGGCAATGCCCCTATATAAGATGGTGAGAGGTGGACAGAGGGGAGCCCATGGAAGTAAATGCACAGAGGATGGGGAAAAGGAGGCGACCGTCCGAGTCAACTATATATGCTGAGGAGCAGTGTTGGTAACAGAAGGAGAGGAGGTGCACAGTAAAGGAGAGTAAACCAGGAGCCGTAGCAGGAAGAAGTTTCAAGAGGATTGAGGGGAAGTCGAGCCGCCGAGATAGGAGGATGAAGAGTGGAGAACGAGGAGAATGTTGGCAGAGAGACAACCGCACAGTAATTGATAACATCGAAGGAGTCTATGGTGCGTTGCCCATCATAAGAGTCTGGGAAGGAGTGGTGTCTCGTGGATTCGGGCAGTTCAAGCACTGTGATTTGTCGGAGCATGGTGAAGGCCCTGTGTGCAGGAGAAAGGATACAGGAATGCGATTGTAAATTAGTCACTCTGAATGGTCCCTGTAAAGTAGAAGGGGAGGCCGTGATTGAATTTGGAAGATGGAGTTCCGAAGGGCGCATGATCGTTCATGTGGTGGAAAATATGCCTTGAGAGTATGGGGGTATAATCGGATGCGATTTAATGTGGCGAGTGAGAGCCAGGATAAGGTGTAAAAACGGGCAGTGGATTGTGAAAACAGGGGAAATGGTATATAAAGGCTTAAGGGTACTGAGGAACGGTCAGGGAAAGATTGGGGCGATTAATCAGTAAAAGGGAAGAATGGCGCCACGCCATTAAGAAGGAATTCGGGGATATATTTTTTAATGAAGGGGAAATCCTCAGTGTTACAGGGCAGACTGTACACAAAATCCCGTTAAAACAAGACCGTGTGACATATGTTAAGTGTAAACAGCATCTTGCAATAATTCACTTTTCGCTTTTTCCAAAGTTTTATGACTGGAACTGCCCGCCTCACTGTAAAGAGTATTTGCCTACCTGCTGATTGAATCAGGATTATTTTTTATTCTCATTATGGTTGATTTACCAACACCAAACTCCATAGCTAATGTCTGACCTGATTCACCTTTTTTTAGCCACGTAATTATTACCAATTTGTCTTTTAATGAAAGAACTACATGTTTTATTTTTGTTGACATGCTGCAATTTTAAAACAAAAAGTAATTACAAATACGATGTACGCCTCACAAAGTATGATTTAAAACTGAAGATGAGCAATATATTACCAACCAAATAAATATGGAGGGATTCAAAGAAACAAATGAAATTACCTAATTAGGTTTACAGTCCTTAGTAAACAAATGCGTATTGAAGTCTAAGTTCATTTTTTTGCTGTTTCCGATAAATGATTAGGGCCCCCCTTATTGACATATCTACCATTGTTTCACAAATAAATCGTAATTTAAGTTCTGTATGTAAATAAATAATGTTGGCACAAGTAAAAAATAAGTATCACCTCTCTAGGTAGAACAACTTCTACTTGAAGCATAGATAAAACAACTAAAACTTAATAAAAACTGGCAATGAAAATTTTTCCTTATAAATTAAGATTTCGAATGAAAAAATACAGGTCTATTTGACTTTCGTTCTTGATAACATTGCTTTATTTGCATAACTCCATTAATAGGAGTAGTATACAGGGTCTACCACCAACAGATGATAATTCAAATGGTCGAATGCCCTAATCAAATAAAAAAAGAAATTGTAACTATCAAATTCTAAAATGTTTTTTATTTGGAAGAAAATGAACAAACACTCTTGTTTTTAAAAAAAAAAAAAGATAAAGATAGCATTTTTTTGGTGGGATAAAGTAAAATCTGACTGCTGAATCGTATTTGTCCTTAAATTTTCTAATGAAAAACTTTTTTAATGTAGAAAATCCATATGGTACAAAAAATTAACCGATTTAAAGGGAAAAATAATTATATATTTTCATTTTTCATAATATATCACTAGTCTTGAAGTTTCTACCAACATCTAGTATAAATTTCAAATATAGTTATCCCAAGAACATTCTTTAGGAATTGAACATCCTCAAAGACATTGTTTATATAGATATAGAATTATGACAACTATAAGTAAAAAATATAAGAGGTGTAGATCTTTGAACAGTTTCTCAAATTAAAATAAACATTTCTTAATAATTATAATAATAATCAACCATACTACAGAGAATGGCTGTGAAGGGACCAGCAAAGATACTTCAATGGTTCTGGAAAACATAGAAATAACAATCAAGATTGAAACAATAATCATGATAATAACCAGGACCAAAGAATCTATAAAAGTTATAAGCGTTTTTGAGATCAAACCACAACCAAATTTTCAGATTTTACAAGCAGACCCTAATGACAAAGCTTCAAGAACAAAGATAATAAATTCGCTAACACTAAACTAAGGTGAACAAAATTACTAAAAAAAAAAAAAAAAGTTTAGCAATCATTTGGGCACGTCGTCACTTCTGACCCTAATATACCTGAGAAAACTGTATACATTCCAATTACAAAACACTTGAATATTTAAAAACCTAAAATTCCCGACTAATCCATTGGAAATCGTTGCTAGAGGATTTTGAGTACAACATTAAATATGTCAAAGGGCAGCCAAGTAAAGTAGCAGATCATTTTTCTCCTTACCACATCAATGAATGAAATACTGGAATTGGATATTTTTCATATGGAAACCTCTCCCCTACATGTTCCCAAAAAAAATTATAGAATTATGTATTTATTTTTGACCTCTATCAGGACAATTTTCTCCTCTTTTCTATTTTACTGATATGAATTAGCAGTGTAGATTTTTACACTTACACTAATATGTATATATATATATATATATATATATATATATATATACTAGCAAACCCGGCGAACTCCGTTTCGCCACCAGATGGCTTCGTTTTATGTAACATTTCGTTTGGTGATTAAAAGATGAAGAAAAATTTTTTTTTGTTTTATATTTGAAAAGGAAAAATTTTATTTCATTTCACAACAGTAATGAATTCATTTCGATTACAAAAATGAAGTGTTATTTAGTTGAACTTCTCTAAGTAAATGAAAGTGAATCCAAAGTAAATACTGAATCGAAGCGTTATACGTGTCCGCAAATTATCCGTTTCATTGAAGTGCTCTTTGGTAAACCACATTTTTTGTTTTTTGGTCTGACGTTAACACAAACAAAGTGGATGGTTTCCCAACTCGTGAACACGCAACGTATAACTGCCCATGTGAAAAACAATGATTTTCTAAATTTATCCCGCAAACACTAAGCGATTGGCCTTGCGACTTGTTAATTGTCATTGCGAACGCAAGGCGAACTGGAAATTGCAATCGTTTGAAGTCAAACGGAAGACCAGTCGGAATCATTGGTATTTGAGGAATACATACATTTTCACCTGCGTACTTGCCGTTAATAATGGTTGCCTCAATCAAATTCGGCATAAGTCTTTTTACCGAAAGTCGAGTACCGTTGCAAAGTCGCGGTGGATTCAAATTACGCAATATCATAATAACTGAACCAACTTTGAGTTGCAAGTTATGTGGTGGAAATCCTGGTAACTCCAGAGAGTTCAAAAACTCCGTTGGATAATTTACTACATCATCGGGATTTGTTATGGAATCAACGGATTTGTATGTCACCAAATCGCCAGCAATTTTTGATTGAATGGTGAAATTCAGTGCGTGTACATCATTATTCTTTGCGGCAAGAATTGCTCGTTTACTTAACCAAGCATAATTCTGATAATTCTCACTAATGTTTGGGAAAACATTTTCAATAAGAGCTAATTGAGAGTCTACAAATCGGCAAAAGTCGTTGGTAAGAGTAATTAATCCAGATGTCGCATCAACTGGGACTTTTCCATTTCCAACAGCTAACAATTGTTTGGAAAATTGTGCAGCACTTTGATCATTTTGAAGTTGAACTCTCATATTAGTGGTTAGCGATAATGTTTTTACGTTATTCCATAAAGGCGATGCCTTCAGGCAAGCATTCAATTCATCTGCAGGCGTTCCACGGGGAATTACTGGCAACGTCTGCCTAAAATCGCCCGCCAACAATATCATCAAGCCGCCAAAGATGTTGTTATTTCGCCGAAGATCCTTCAGTGTGAAGTTAAGTGCTTCAAGTGATTTCTTATGTGCCATTGTGCACTCATCCCAAACAATGAGCTTGCATTGCATTAACAATTTTCCCATTGCACTGGATCGGGAAATATTGCATGTTGGAGTATCAATTGCGTTTAAATTGAGTGGCAACTTAAGCGCAGAATGTGCAGTACGACCGCCATCTAGAAGAGTCGCCGCAATTCCAGACGATGCTAACGCCAATGTCACATCTTGATCGAATAGTGGCCAAAATCAATGAAATGACAAATGTTTTCCCTGTTCCTCCAGGTGCGTCCAGGAAGAATAGACCACCAGTATTATTGTCCACCGCTTGCATTAATGTTTTGTATACTTGTTTTTGCTGTTCATTCAGCAACGGCACATTATTTCGAACGAATTCCTGCAATGTATCAACATTGTATTGCAGCTTTCGATTTAATTCTTGGTTGAATGCATCGTGCATCGATCGATTTGGCGCAATCATTCCTACTTCAATCAGTAGCTTGTTTGCAATAGTCAAGCATTGATCCTCAATCAGAATCAATCCTTCATTGTAGATTTCATCGGTTATTTGGATGTCAGGATTATTCGTTTGAATGCGCAAGCGATGCAAGATATCTTCACATATGTCGTCTTTGTATTTGTTCCATAACTGAATTGGTTGTGAAGGAAAACATGTGGTGATGATAATTGCGAACAGCGTTCGTATTTGGTACGCATTTGATCGATTTGATACGCAACTGAATCCGCAAGTGTTAAATCCCAATGAGAATCGTTCTCCAGCAAACCCAATAGTTGACATGCTTCTCGATATGTTTGGCATTGGTGGCCATTCACAGTTTTCAAATGCGCAAATGATTTTGGTCCACGTACATTTACCAACAGCAGTCACAAATAAAAACATTCATCATTTCTAGGATGAACAGTATACATGCGACCTAGTGCATCAGTGTGGCCACTGGAACTGGGGTTCCTTGTTTGCGACGTTGGAATTTCTTTGTTGATTGATTCCAAGTGTAATACTTGGCATTTCAACGTACATCAGCGTCGCTGCGAATGGATCTGCTTCACACATTGCAAAGAAGCTAGTCAATGTTGTCGATGGTGGTCTCTCAGCTCGTTGTGCCGCATTAGACTCAGTGAAGTAAACTCTTTGGCCATTTTCCAAATGCACTGCTAAATGTATAACTGTGGGATATCTTTCATGAATTTGAAATAACAATAATCGCCACAGTGCTTCATTAGTACTGACGTATCTGCCGACGCAATACCAAACACAGCCATGTCGCTGCCTTTTGTGACGTACTTGCACAAATATTTGATTGATTTGGCCGAATGACAACTCTCAACGTTTGCATGTGTTTCGAAAATTCGTGATAGCAGCGGCCAATATGGTACAATGAATTCATTTCCGATCTCAATCTCTTGATTTTGAACTTTAACTTTGATAGTTCGACCATTATCTTCTTTTGAACGCTGACGATAAACTGGATATCCATCGTTCCCTGTGACTGTTTCAGCAACTAACGGTCGCGGATATCGTTTAGTGCACTTTTCATCAGCCATGCAAGGCGATAATGGATTTAATGCACCGCACGGTCCATGCACCATCTGTGTCGTCACAATGTTGTGTAGATGGGGATCAGTGACTGGATCAGGAATTTCAGCTGATATGATGTCATCCACTTCATTTGAATGTAATTTGTTCAGCAACCAAATTAGGATATGAGCATGCGGTAGTCCACGCTTCTGCCATTCCACCGAGTACATATAACAACGTGTGTCACCAAAAACTCGATACTTAGTAAGCACATCCATCTTAACCTTGAGTTTTTGCTGAAATACTCTGGCGATTGTCATGGCGATCTTGCGGTTTTTGGCCCGGTTCCAACTCATGTTCAATTTCCGTCCACTTCGGATTGCATGTGAACGTAATAAATAAATCCGGAGTTCCATAATTTCGCACGTACGTCATAGCGTCTTGAGCGTATTCGTGCATGTGGCGTGGGCTTCCGATATAAGATGATGGGAGAATCGTCAGACGTCCAATATTCTGAACATTACCATCTGAATGAATAGCATCACGCAAGTGTATATAGTCCTCAGATCGTAGCTTTGCCTGATTGAATCGGATGAACGCTAAACGTTCGGTCTCGACTTTAACATACATGTCAACAGCGAATTGCTGGAATAGCCGACGGCACTTCAGAATCACATTCTCCTCAAGTGTACGAATCATCATACGATACGCATAGTAATTCATTGCGCTTAGATTTTTATTCGTTGATACGCCTGAAAATGCAAAATTGAATGCATTGTTAATGGAAACCAATAATAGCAATAATTAGTGTGTGAATATTGTACCTGTAATTGGATCGACCATCTTCAACGTGATGTCGTATCCGTCTTGCCCTTGCCAATAAATGATTGGGTATTGTAACGCATCGTACAAACGATGTGTCTTATATTGCTTCTTCGCTGAACGACAATGTCTCGCGATTTAGTTGGATCGCCAACAATAATTGCAGCAACATCATTAACGGTGGGTGCATTGAATCTTCGCACATGTTCACCTATTGGGGTTCATCTGGTGTTGGCACCATTGAACCATGCAAATGATATATTTGTCCTTGTATCTGTAATTGCAAACAATCATTTGCTGAAGAATACGGTGTAACTTCTGATCGTGTGATGGTGTAGTGTGTGGTGTATATGTAGTTGTTATGTGTTGCAATTCATTGTGTTGGTGTGAGTGATTGGTTATGTGTGTTGTATCTTTTACGTTGCAAGTCGGCATGAAGCCGCCTTCTCGAATGATATTAGCTCCAAAGGAAGTCATGCGAAAGCAGTTATTGTATTCAAGGATGTGTTGAACAAAATGGCTAGAATCGGGATCACTTCCATCGAACAACTTGCGCAGCACAATCCAGCCGCTTCTCTTTTGAACTTTAACGCATTGCAATATCGGCATATAGTCGTCATTGGTCCAATATCTAAATTTTCATCATCACTGTAGTTCACAGTGGGATCATATTGGAATACCAAGCGATTGTATGATGCCAATGATCTTCGTGTGCTCACGTGTTGTCTCAATCGGGCATTTTCTCTTATTATATTTTGTCTTTCTTCGCTTAAGTTCTGTGAATACACTTGTTGCTGGCTTGCATGTCTTGTGCGGCGGCCGATGTTCGCACGTCGTCCTCTAGGCATTTTGGACTATGGACAGAGTGGTGAATTTAAACTCAAATACACGATCCACATAATTTACACAGTTCAACTTACCACCTTAAAGACAAATGCCTGCTGTTGAAATTGAATAAAAATTTGCACAATACACGTGATTGATTTGATGGTTTCCAATTGAAATGTTAGGAAACGAATAACTTATTTTTTTTTACTTTTTTTTCACAATTTCACACTGAATACAATACCGGTTTGTCACATGAAATTAACTGAGCAGAGAACAATGAGTAGCTGTCAAACAATGTATCACGCACCGGCGGCATCTACTTAAAATATTGGTTTGTAGTACATGCTGTGTATCAGAGATGGCGCTGTATGTGAAAAAAGATTTTCCCGCTTTTCTGTTAAAATTTTTCCTGAATTTGCAATTTTTTTTGCTATAAACCTCACGGAGCCCGAGACCTTTCCAACGAATGCAAAACCGTGGAAATCTGTTTGTGCGCTCTGGAGTTTTAGCGTCAGGAAGGAAAACCCGACTTATTTTTATATAGTAGAATATCAATAAAATAGAATGGAAGAGGGGAAACTGGTTCAGAACTATTTATTAGAAGCCAATGTTTCAGCCTACAGAGCATGTCTTCAACAAGGCTGAATAAACAAGATACAAAATATATTAAAATAATGTAATAGGATTAAACAATAAAATAATATTTAAAAATGAAATAATTGGAATAAACAAGACAAAAAGAATTATAATTAAGAAAAATTAACTACTCATTACTATATTAATGTTTTTTAACCTAAATATCATTTTTAAAAATATATATCCTATTAATTCAGTATAATTTCTTGACTTCACTAATTTTGTATCTTGTTTCTTCCAAATTTTTTTTTAAATTATTCTATTTTTAAAAATATTGTGCATGTTGTTTATTCAGCCCTGATGAAGACTTGCCATGAGTGTCAAAAGGTTTGTTTTTCATGAATGTTGCTTAATATTTAAGAATTAATTTTTTATCTCCATCCGGACCATTCTCTCCTCCAGGATATTTATATGGTCAACCAATAAAATACTTATTTATCATACCTTTTCTGGTGATCTGTTCCACACAATTATTTCCTTTCCCTCTTCCAGCAGTTTTTGAGCGATTCTTTTGCCCATTATCCCTAAACCGATAAATCCAATTATGTTGGTAGGATCTGTTTTTTGTGCAGATGAAGTGCCAGTTGCTTCATCGCCAGAGTCACTCTATAAAATAATGAAAAATTATTAGATTAGCAATGTAGATAAACAGAGGATTTCACAAAAGGTTCTGTTACACATTAATTTAAAGGCTAAGAGTTAATCATCTTGCTTAGATTGAAGTGGAAATTAAACAAGCAAGAATCAATCTATACGATAATAAAGCTTAATGAAGTAGATGGTTAGAACATAAACATAGGAAAGCTCGCACCAATGTAACCCAGATTAAAACCACCAGAGTCAATTCCAATAGGAACAACCAAGAAGGAATTGGAAATGAATCCTAAAAAAAAGAGTTGTGAAAAGGAGTCACAGCTGGTTTGGAGTAAAGAAACTTACAAGAGACAGATATAGATGATGGAATTTTATGACAAACTTGTCTCATTTAAAAGATTTTAGGGTCAAGTTGAACATATCAACTTATCATGAGAGCATAAGGTGCTGACCAAACTTTTCATGCAGCTTTGACTAAAATAGATTTAATAAGGAGCTTAGTATTATACATTAAAATGCATGGAGATATGAATCACTAAGGAATTTAATTAAAACATGGTTATTTTTCATTAGCTATAACTAGTACAATATATGTATTCTACAAATGAGATTAATAAATAACTAGTTAAATGACCATTAATTATGGTAAAAATATATATAATAATTAATAAATAAGATTAATATATACACCAAAACATCAATCTATAAAAATCTGCAATTTTTTGGCCACATTAATAAAAACCAATATGTCATCTGTATGATTAATAGTTGAAGGTAATTTTTTAATAAATGTATTTAATCTAATTCATATCTGCTATGTTGTTCATAGTTATTCCAGCCCAATTTATACTTATAGTCATCCAATAGGGACACTTAAATCATTTTACAAAACTCATTATTATCTTATGATGCAGTTACTTTTAACATGAAAAAAAAACCCACTTAATAATCTGATAAGCAAATAAATTACACAATATTTTAAATCTACCAAGATCAAAGTAATATTGGTAGATGGATATGGCAGAAATGTCTCCTAGATAAGTCAGGTGGACTTGCTGAAACGCAATGAAAACGGCCCTCCAGGCTTATTGGGATGTATGATGTAGGTTTGAATTGACATCTTACATATTTTTCAGTCCAAATAATGCATGATGAATGGTACATATTTTCATGAATAAAGACAAGTAGGGAAACTATTAAGTGGTAGTACTCAAATAAAAAGTTTAACTTAAAAGGTCACGAGGCCGTCTTCTTTTCAAATGCCTCGGAGGATTATCAGGAATTGATGAGGTTACTAGGTTTGAAACTAGTGGGGTTTGAGTGGAAATAAAGTTTTTCATGAAAAGGTTGATATCGGATTCAGGCCAAATCAGCAACAAATGGGATATTAAGATCATTATGGATTACTTTGTTCGTAACAAAGTAAGGAGCATTGAGGATTTTGGATTGTAAGAATTGAATACGAGAGGAATTTGATGGCTTAGCGGAGCAAGTCCAGATGGGTCTAATGATTGTAATGTATATGAGTCTTTTGGAATTGATTGTGAGCTTAGAGCGTTTGTCTAGTAAATGTTGAAGTAGCCTGAAACGGTGAGCTGTTTTTTGTTGTTTCAACCTAGTATGAGGATTCCAAGTTAAGCGTTTGTCAAGGTGTAGTCCTAAGTACCAGACCTGTTCTACAGGAATCAGTGGAATGTTATAAAACGATATAGGAGGACAGGAAGTCACTGGTAAAGGGTAAAGGTGATTTGTGTGAATTTATTTTAATACTACAGTTTTGACACCATTTTTCAAGGTCATTGATATGGGATTGAAAAGTATGGGATGCTATATCTGGAATGGTGTTGATTGATAATAAGCATGTATCATCTGCATACGTGATAAGGATAGTATTAGGATCAGTTGGGATGTCAGCTATATAAACTGTGTAGAGGATTGGGCCGAGGATACTGCCTTGAAGAACAACCACAGATTGGGAAAAGAGGAATGAGTAGACATTTTTTGGATTTAAATTGGTTAAAAAGGAAGTTAAGTGAAATAATTTAAATTTCCTGTCAGTGTAAGAGGTTAGCTGGCCAGGGCAGGATTCGTTTAAGAAAGAGAAGAACTATTTAGTATGGAGGAAGCAGAATAATGTTTATTAACAATACCTAAGACGCTTAGTTTAGTGAAAGGGTCACTATATTTTATAAAACCAAAATGATTAATGTACATTCTCCACCTGAAGATGGTGAAGTTGAAAATAAATGTGAATTTTGTGATAAACTAGAGTGGGTATACAATAAACTACTGGGAAATAGTATAAAAATAATACTAGGGGACATAAACACAAAGGTGGGAAGGAAACAAGTTTATTATCAACCAACCGCAAAGAAAGTTTACACAAATTCACTAATGATAATGATATACAACTGACAAATTTTGCTATTTAAAAAAAAACAATAATTAAATGTAGTATGTAAATGTAGCAAAAAGATATTCATCAGTATACATGAACATCCCCGGATTCACTGACACAAAATAAATTTGATCATGTGTTGGTACAAAACAGATTACAGAATAGTATAATTAAGGCAAGGTCTTAATCATGGGACAGAATGTGGATCAGATAATGAATTAGGAATCATAAAGCTTTGACAAAAACTGACATTAAAAATATAATAGAAGCCGAAGCCATTTTTGGGATAATCTTAAATAGGCCTGTTACTTTTGTCTTAGGAAAAATGAGTGAGTACAAACTGAATCTGGTTTGATAACAAACGTCTAAGTATGAGCCAAAAAATATATAAAATTAAACACTCTTAATAATCCCAATTGATGATAGCATGGGTTAACTTTCAAAATTTCAAAATTAAAACATTTAAACACCTCAAGATAAAAAAAAAGAGTAAGAAAATAATGGAGATAGACACTGATAGGATCGAATAAAATGTAATGTACATGTACATCGGTATAAACACTTCATATAAACGGTATGAACCCGTTATGAACAGAATGAGATGAGAATATCAATTTCTTGACTAATCATATGGGCATTTTAATTAAGCTAAAGAATCACTTTCCGTGTATTTCAAATACTGGAAATAATAAACAAATCTCTACTTCTAAATTTCCAGGTGCTGAACCACTTATAGAAGAACTGAGTTAGAAAGAAGTTCCTCTACTCTCTCTCTACCACTTAGGTAGCCCGCAAGACACCATTGGGTCCACGATACTTCTTGCTACCTTTCTTCCAACCATTTGGTGAAGCTCCTCCGTTCTAAGGATTTCCTTCACCACGTGTTTTACTATGTCTGGAATTACTTTTCTCTCCCCTTCCAGTCTTAGGATAATGTCCCGGAGCTTGTTAATGTTCTCATTTATGTAGTATTTTTTTTTCCATTGAGAACGTACTTCTGTATCTTTCCATGTAGTCCTGGAGATTCTTTTGGATCGCACGTGCCTGATCCGCTGGGCTACCTTCATTGTAGATATGAGGGGAGTACTCCCTCTCCTTCCTCTCCTTTTTATTTTGGATTGGGGGCTGAGATGGGCCCCATCCGACTCTTTTCCCTCGTACATCTCACTCTCACTAGTTCTGGGAGGCATAACTTTTAAGCCTGATTTACCCGTCTCATTGAGTTTTCCAAAGAACCTAGAGAGGGTAGGCAGTTCTCATATTATAGTCGGTACTTTTTTCTTTCCTATGTAACCTTGCGCGGCTGCTCCTACCTCAGCCACTGGCACTTCAATTCCGTCCATTTTTACTTCTTGGTTTCTGGCCTCCATATTGGAATCTTCCAGTTCCTGCCTTTCCTCTTCCTGGTCGACCGGCTGACCAACCGGTTTTTCTCTTTTTTCACATTAAATTTTTCCTATTAAACTTTTTTTATTAATTAATCAATTAATTAATGATACTCCAGTCAGGGGAGATCTCCGAATCGCACGAGTGTCCCTCGGGCCTCAACCAACACTAAAGCACTTGTAGCTTTCCAGTTCACTAGAGCTAAGTTAAAACATGTCTTACCTGCTCAGTGTCTGAGAGCCTACTGATAGCTGTTGGGCCAGTGGTAGATGAGGATAATCTCTGGGAGCCAATTCAACGTGCGTCCGCTTCCTTTGACTGCTGGAGCACAACTCAGACAGTACCACACTTACTGACGCTATCAAAAGGGACTTGGAAGAGATCAGCCACAATGTCACAAACATATTAGCCGTCCTACATCCTGTCGAAAAGTTCCCCCTACCATTATTTTTTGTAGATCTGGAACCAGCCAGAAATAATATTGAAATATTTGATATTATTAGGCTGGTCTATTCAGTCGTTTGTTTTGAACAGCCAAGGCAAAGACCTAAAATTGTGCAAAACACAAAATGCCAAGCACTAGGACATACAATAGCATATTGTCACCGTCCAGCCAGATGTGTCAAAAGTGCTGGAGCACATGCAACAGACACATGTAAGAAAACAAGGGAAACACCTGCAAAGTGCGTGCTAGACCCAGCAAATTATAAAGGATGAATGGTGCATAAAAACCTCCAAAGGCTAAGATCCCACCATGCAGCATCAAAAAGTCAAGAAATAAATTATAAAGAAGAAATAGAAGTACACGACAATCAAGTTCTTAGTCCCAAAATCCAAAAAGCCTCCAGAACTCCCATCCTCTTATCGTCCTATCTCCCTCTTACCCATAATGGGCAAGATCCTCGAAAAACTCATTCTAAAACGTATTTATCCCATCCTAGATAGTAACCGCATAATCCCAGACCACCAGTTTGGTTACCGAACATCCCACTCCACTATCCAGCAATGTCATCGTGTGGTGGATGTTGTCTCCTCTGCATTGGAGCGTAGATTGTACTGCACGGGAGCCTTTCTCGATGTAGAACAGGCTTTTGATCGAGTCTGGCACCCAGGTCTCCTTTACAAAATCCGACAATTCCTTCCTCCTACATACTTTTTAATCATTCGCTCCTTTCTAACTGGCAGAACATTTAAAGTAAGTCATAAAGGTTCCTACTCATCCCTCTATTCCCTGTCTGGTGGCGTTCCTCAAGGTACCATCCTCGGTCCTATCCTTTACACAGTATATACAGCTGACATTCCAACCCATCTTAACACCTTCATCTCCACGTATGCTGATGACACATGTGTGTTATCAGTTAATAACGACCCATATATTGCATCCCAATCCCTTCAATTACACCTATCAAGCCTCGAAGAATGGTGTCGGAATTGGAGAATTAAAATCAATCCCAGCAAGTCCCATCAAATTACCTTTACCCTTCGTCGAAAACCCATGACTTCCTGTCCTACTGTATTCTTTAATAGTACTCCACTTATCCCTGTTGAACAGATTCGCTACATGGGACTCAACTTAGACAAGCGTCTTACTTGGAACCCTCACACAAGACTGAAAAGACAAGAAACAGCTAGACGTTTCCGACTACTTCAACACATACTAGATAAGCGCTCAAAGCTTCAGATCAATTACAAAAGACTTATTTATGTGACTGTTATGAGGCCTATATAGACTTATGGAATTGAACTATGGGGCTCCACCAAACCATCAAATTCCTCTCGTATCCAATCCTTGCAATCCAAAATCCTTCGCAAAATCCTAAACACTCCTTATTTTGTCACAAATAAAACCATCCATAATGACCTTAACGTTCCATATGTTACCGATTTAGCCCATTCCAGATACCTATCATTCCACAATAAACTTCAAACCCATCCAAACCCACTAGCTTCCATCCTTGCATCCAATTCCATCCCGGACAATCCTCCTAGGCGTCTGAAGAGAAGATGGCCTCGAGACCTTCTATTATAGAACTTTATTAGAGTGCTGCCAGTGGGTAGTATCTCTACATGTCCTATCATGTATTATTTACTCTTATAGCAATTGTACTAGATGTATGTATTACAGTTGTACAACTCAATAAAATAATCAAATAAAAAAAAAAAGTTCTTAGTAATCAACAGCAGCCATTGACCTCAACATATATTAATCCTCCTCAACAGGGACAATCAGCCGAAATCAGTAGCCTCAACATCAACAAAACAGGCAACAGGCGCATCTAACCTTAGAATCCCAGTCAATGGTTCCCAAATCTCATCCACCTCCACAACCTCCACGCCAAGACATCCCTTCTCACCATCTTCCTCTATGGGTGAAACTTCCACCTCAGAGTGAACCACAATTCCATCGCAAACTTCTCCCATCATAAACCTCCAAACCCAAACACAATTGACCCAAAGTTGATGCAGCTCCCAGTATTCCAAGAAGGGTCCAACTCCCAGCCAACTTTCCAAGACACAAAGTCCAGTAGACATCAACACAATCCTTTTGACCTTCTTATTAGAACTTAATAATACAGTCGAACCTCCATATACCGAACCTCGATATAGCGAATTCCTTGATAAATCGACGTTTTTCTTTTCCCCTTGAATCTGCCTATCTTTCCTACGTTATTTTTACCTCCACATATCGAATGATTGGTTTAGAAGACCTTCCAAGATTCCTTAGCTTATACCGCACCTCTACAAAACGAAGTTTTTGTAGGAAAATCTGTACATATCGAAGTCAATTCGTTAAATATGAGCCGTTTAGCCTGAGCGCAGCTCGTTCTGAGAAGCATTATCATTCTTAGAACGGCCTTTTTTCTCAAGTAATCCTGTAACTCCCCCACTCACATTTCAGTTTCTGCTAACACTTGTGCAATAGGTTTCATCTTCTGTCGTACAAGTTAAGTATTGGATGATGCATTGGACAAAGTGTCATTTTCAGGTATACAAACTACAATTTCCGATTTTTTTCAAAGCTCAGCTTAATTTTTTTTTCACAAACTCAATATGTATCTGTTTTTTAAGTCTCTTGTTTAATTGTTAAATAATGACGAAGTATGTTTTTTATTCCAATTACGTATTTATTTTTTTCTCACTTCCTTTAGTTATATTTGTCATAAAAATTCTTCATTTCAATATTCAAAAATAGCTATCTTAAGCAATGTAATTGGCGTAAATTGTATTGTTGTACATATATGTACAATATTTTAATAAAATAGGTAAATTTTTTCTATATTACATTGAGTATATACATATTTTATTATGAACCTTTACCTCTATATATCGAAGTCAGTCAGAAATCACCTCAATAAATCGAACCTCGCTATATCGAAATCCTCGATAATTCGAAGTTTTCTTGTTCCCCCTGAGTTTCGATATACCGAGGTTCGACTGTACCATCAAACCACTCATTTCCCTTCTAACCCGACTCCTTTCCAAAATTCCATTTAATACCCCACGATGAACACCAAGCCCCTAGCAATCACACTGTGGAATGCAAATGGCCTACATGACCATTGAGACGAACTTGACTTATTTCTTCATGACAATAACATAGACATCGCCCTATTGACTGAAACACACTTCACAAAACGATCATATTTTTACATTAGTGACTACACCACTTACAGATCAGATCATCCTGCCAATACAGCACATGCCAGTTCTTGTATCCTTATCCATAAATCCATACCTCATTCTCTTATTCCTTCTACTCCAACTGACGCTATTCAATCAACTTCAGTGACCATTTCAACTAGTCTCCTCCATTTAACATTCTCAGCTGTAAACTGTCTTTCTGGTAACTCCCTTTCTTATAACCTCCTCGAATCCTTATTCCGATCCCTCGGACCGCGTTTTATTGCCGGAGGAGAGTACAACGCCAAACATCAACGATGGGGTTGTTGAACATCCAATTCCCGTGATGTTTGAGCATCTTATCCCAAATTTCAACCTCTAATAGTTTCTCTATCCTCGCACCCATAAACCCTACTTATTGGCCTAAATTGCTCAAAAAACGTCCAGATATTCTTGATAAATTTGTTTCCTCACAGATTTCCTGAAATCAAACAACTATAAAATCCCTGGATGACCTTTCCTCTGATCACAGTGCAGCTTTACTTCAAGTACATACAATTCCAATTCCTAAGCCCTCTCATCCCAGACTGATTACTGGACATGTAGACTGGGATTAATTTTGATTGTATGTGGAAAATAATTTAGACCTCAAAATTCTGCTTTGAGGACAAAAGAAGACATCAATTTTGCAATATACAAACTTACAGAAGCAATACGAACCAATATAAAAGATAACATCTTACCAAGTAAAAATGTTATCAACAGAATAACTGGCCACTTCATATTCGCGAGTTATTAAAAGAGAAACAACGGGCAAGAGCGAAGTGGCACTGCACCAGATATCCATCGGACAGGAGTCATTATACCAAACTGACCAACAGATTAAAATCAGAGATCAGAACATTCAAAATTCGAACTTTGTACTACCGTACAGAAAACCTCAATACTACTGACAAATCCTTCTGGAATACCACAAATAAACCCCTAAAATATAAAAATTTCAACCATCCACTTTTAACTGAATCCCAAATCTGGTCAAGATCTGATGAAGAAAAATCACAAATTTTTGGCCAGCACTTATTCAAAACATTTAACCCTCATCCAGATATCCTTAATCCAACCCACTCTGAATGCATTGAAGCAGAATTAAGTATTCCTCTTCAGTTGTTCCCTCCTCCTAAAGCATTCCATCCTTCCGAAATATCAAACTTTATTCACAGATTACCCGCCAACAAAGCCCCTGGGCACGACCTAATCACATCCCACATTCTAAAACGCCTTCCTCAGAAAGCGATCCTACTCTTTACATATATATACAATGCCGTACTCCGCACCACTTACTTTCCTGATTTTTGGATATTACCAATAGTTATGATACCTAAACCTAAAAAACCAATAGAACTCCCATCTTCTTACCCTCCTTATCTCTACAGCCTTTGATGGGCAAAATACTGGAAAAACTCATTCTGAAATGTCTTCATCCTATCATAGAATCCAACCAAATAATCCCAGATCACCAATTTGATTTCCGAACATCACACTCCACTATCCAGCAATTCCTTCGTGTGGTGGATGTTGTCTCATCCGCATTAGAGCACGGAATGTACTGCACGGGAGTTTTTCTCGATGTAGAGCAGGCTTTCGATTGAGTCTGGCATCTGGGTCTGCTGTACAAACTCTGTAAATTCTTACCTTCTACTTTTTTTTTTTTATTTGGCATTGGATTCTTTCTTTCATCCATACAGCCAGCTAAGTATTATTATTTGGTGCACTTTAGATGCCAACAGCACGCGGTTTTTCCCCAGATGGTTACCGCCTGTTTTTCCCGACGTTGCTTAACTTCGGTGATCTGACGGGAACCGGTGTGTTCAACGTGGTATGGCCTACCTTCTACTTACTTCCTTATTATCAGTTCCTAGCTCAGTAATAGAACCTAAAGTAAACCATAATTTTTCTTACTCTTCCCTATTTACCCAATCTGCCGGTGTTCCTCAAGGAAGTATTCTGGGTCCCATCCTATACACGATATATACAGCTGACATCCCAACCCATCCAAGCACAGTCCTCATTACGTACGCTGATGACACATGTGTGTTATCAGTAAATAAGGATCCATTTGTTGCATCCCAATCTCTTCAATCCCATATTTCATAAACCTTCAAGAATGGTGTCAAAATTGAAGAATTAAAATAAATCCTAACAAAATCCCATCAAATTAACTTCACCCTTCGTCATAAACCTATGAATTCCTACCCTACTGTATCCTTTAATAATATTCCACTGATCCCTGTCGAACAGATACGTTACCTAGGGCTCCATCTGGACAAACATCTCACTTGGAATCCTCATATAAGACTGAAAAGACAAGAAACTGCTCGACGTTTTCGCCTACTTCAACATTAACTGGACAAACGCTCTAAGTTCCCAATTAATTACAAAAGACTCATTTACATGACAATTATCAGACCTATTTGGACATACAGAGTTGAGCTTTGGGGCTCTACTAAACCATCCAATTATTTACGTATCCAATCCTCACAATCCAAAATCCTTTGTAAAATCCTCAATGCTCCTTATTATGTCACAAACAAACTCATCCATCATGATCTCAATATCCCATATGTTGCTGATTTGGCACAAACTATCCTTCCATGACAAGCCCCATATACACTTGAATCCGCTAGTCTCTCAACTTGCTTCCCATACTATTTCTGATAACCCTCTGAGGCGTCTTAAAAGAAGATGACCTTGAGACCTTCTACTATAGAACTTTATTGGAGTGCTACCAATGGATAGTTTCTCTACAAGTGTTTTTATTTTTCATGTCATATTGTTCATATTAGCAGATTTACTTGTTGTAATATTATTTTAGTTGTAAATATCAATAAATTAATCTATTAAAAAAAACTTTTTCCTATGTAGTTAAACACAATGTGATAAGCTTTTGCTTACTATTTTCACCGGATATGCCATAATTAATTAAGTCTTATGTATGAACATGATAAAATGATAAGCATGAAATAGTTGCCTGTGTACAACTGAACTCAACCCTCGCTTTACTTTCTGGCATGAAATCTTTAAAAAACAAGTTTCAACATATATGAGCCAGATCATCCAGAATGTAAAATCATTGAGAAAAATTGATCAGTTAAGTTTATAATTTATCAGTGGGAAATTATTAGAAAGAAAAAAGTATTTTCAAAATAACTCATAAGATTAATGAATAGAGAAAATAAGAAAATATTTTATCACTTCCTACAACTACTTTTTTTAGACAGTAAGATTTGTAAATAAGAAAATCATTTAACTTTCCTCACTCACCAGTTTTTCAGCTTCTTCTTCTTCTACTTCTTCTTCTTCTTCAATACTATATTCATCAGAGCCCTCTAGGCTTGCTTCATCTTTAGGAAAGATGTCAGCAGAAGCTGAATGTGTTTGGCATATAGTATCAAGAGGGGTAGTTGTATCGGGATCATTGAAATTTGAGAGTTTTCTTTTCTTGTTCCCTTTCTTAGGGGAAGGTAAAACCCTTTTCAATTCCCCGTTATCATTCTGGAATCATAATGTGGCATAATTTATAACAATATAAGAACTCCAATTTAATACAGCAATGAAAAATATTAGATATTACAAAAAACAACATATGACCAACCAATCAAGTTCTTATCTCTTTAACATTCTTCCATAGAATATGTATAAGATGTGGGTGGGAGCTTGCTAAGGCTTCCATAAACAGAGGTATTGGGTCGTTTCATATGTAATGTTTCAAAGGACACGTTATTTAGAAAACAACTTTATGAAATCAAAACATTTACCCTCATGAAAAATTCAAGGTTTATTTAATATTAATCGTTTCAAGGTTTTGTGATGAAGGTGAGGTTTTGACTTGAGTAACATTTTCAAATTTTCACTCTTAAGGAAATTGTTCAAATTTCTAAAAAAAAAAATGGAAATCTGGTGGAATATGAGTATGGTGAGTCAGGTGAATGTGGGAGGACTTCTTAATCCAGCTCTTTTAGTTTCTTCACTGTGTGTCATGAAACCTGAGGTCTGATTAAATGCAGGTTGTTTTTTTTATAAGCTTTTGTCACTTTATGTCAATATGCCTGCAATACGATGTTGATGTGATAGTTTCACCTCTGGGCAGAAAGGAGACGAATTATTTATGATTTACTTATTTATTTATGAATCAATCTGTATCACTATCAAAAATATCTCAAAACAACACCGAATAGTCCATTCGTTACAACATCCTTTCCTGACCACAGTGGTAATGTTTCTTGCAGCTTGGGCTGTTAATTGTTTAAGTTAAAACTCATAAAAAAAATTACACAAAAATCACACGTTTCCATGGTAATATTTTATGGCATACTAACAAAGTTTTTTCAATTGTTGTGATAGAAATAGTTTAAAAAAATATAGGAATAATAGCAGCTAATTACAACCTATAGATATAAACATAGTAAACAACAGAAGTCCACTAATTCCACTTTAAATTATAGAAAGAGTAAAATTTCATATGAAACTACCCAATATGTTGGCTTAATAGTAGTTGTATGAACATTCAATAAAAGCAAGGTGTCCAGTGATATCACATGAAGACAATAAGAGAAAAACAAGGTAACTCAATTTTTCCAAAATGTTCAGGAAAGCAAATTTACTGCAGAATCGGGGTCATTATTTTTATTAAAATCCATGCCGATTACTGATCCTATCTGTCTGACAATAACGAGGACGTTGGAGGGGCTCAAAGCCCAACTTGAGGAAGTCACCTTACCCAGGCACTGTTTGAATAAAGTAATTTTTTCAATTTACAGACATACCTTTTCAACCGTTTTGAGCCATTTAAACTCTTTTTTCTCTTGTTTTCTCCAAACCATCATGTTCCCCATCAAAATATTAACAAGAAACCGCTATTAAAATTTTTTGAGAAAAACATTGAGCTATCTCTTTTTTCTTCAGTAGTCTTCATATGAAAAAAATTCAAGCATCATTCAAAATTTTCAAGTCTAAAGAATTGAAGAATTTATGCCAATTAATTTTATTAAATTTAAAATAAAATCAGGGCCATAAAATATTGCATTTTGTATTCCAATAATGAAAAAACTGTTTAAATGTATGGAAAGAATTTTTTTCTTTCCAATTCTAAGAATTGGACAACTTGACACGTTGCCGCAAATGTCCGATCTTTGGCGATATGTAGGCAAACGATGGCTATAGCTGTCCTGCACATTTTAATTGATAAAAAAAGAGGTGTAGCATGCCAGACAGAATATTTATTGTCCTTTTATGTGTTTTCTCATGCTTTACCGCTTCGAAACATTTGGGCTTCTAGAGACAAATGACGGCTATAACAGTCGACAGTTTTTTTGTTAAAACTGTAGCCAAATGTGATAATTTTCACTTCCAAAAATACAACTTACACTCTATTTCATCTGGCAGTCATAAACAATTGAAAAAAAAATGTGTTTCTGAGGACGATCATCAAATTAAAAGTGTGCGGCAACGTGCTAAGAAGAGGAGAAAAGAGGTTCTAATTGAGGAGTAATTTCCAGTTTAAAACATAGGTTAACATTCCAAATACAGGTATGTATTTTTTTTTTGCTATTTTCAGGAAATTTTTTTTTAAAGATAAGATGTTAAGGGTGGAAGTTAATGAAAATTATCAAATAGTAAACATATTTTTATATATATATATATATACATATAACATCTCGACCCATTTTAAAGGTCCCATCAGAGCATAATAGGGTGGGGAAAGACTATCAACCATACGGTCAACCATTTACTGTTCAAATAAAAGGTTTTTTTGTCTTTAATAAGTTTATAAGAATGGCACTGAATGATTCCCAGGATTAGAGTTAAAATCCAAGGGAAATTATCAGAAGAATTTAAGGGAAACAAGGACTTAGGCAAGGAAAACCTCTCTTATCAATGCTATTTAACCTGATTTTGGAAGTAGTAATCAGACAGATAAAAATGAGCTCAAATATCATGATTTAAAATAGATCAACTCAAGATCTAGCATACGTCAATGAATTCTTTTAACAGCCATAACAATGTCCAGTTTTAGCCAGGGCTATGCAAGAGTCTGAGGATGCAGCAAAAAATTTTGATATGCTCTGTGGAAGGTCTTTAAGTTTAAGTTTAACTATCCAAGAAGATTAAAATCATAATCTACAAGACAATCATATGCCCCAATGTAACATATTGCAGAGAGACTAGGTACTAACAAAATCAGCCAAAGATTTCCTCCGAATATCAAGGACAATACATGGCACAATCAAGGGAGGTGAGAATTCAGAATAAGAAACAATGCAGAAATGATGGAACTGCTAACAGAATCAGACCTCGTCACAGGCATTAGACAGAGAAGGGTTGGCTAGTTAGGTCATATTAAACTCATGGATCCGAAAAATGAGAGATAGATAGATAAATAGATGATGTATTTCAATTAGAGGGAAATGATATATTTCAATCAATAACTAAATACTAATTTGTTTCTCTCTCTTAGCCCTGAAGATGGCCTACATTGTAGGCCGAAACGTCGGCACATAATAAATAAGTTATGCTTATTTTGGTGTTTTGATTGACTGCACCCCCAACTATTTCTTCCTTAAACTAAATACTAATTTAGATAAGAAAATATAATGACATACCTTGGAATTTTCTGAAGACATGAAATCTTCAATTCCATCAATCTTGTGTAATCTGATGGTGGGATAGATGTTGGCTATCCCATCTCCATCTGTGATGGCAGACTATTGAAAAAAAAAGTAGAATATTGATTAGTGCAAACAAATAAAATAAGAAATATTATAAAAAACACCTAAATTTAACACTTGAAAGTTTTCAGTGAACTTTATATCTTTTTTTTACAATGAATAAATAATTCTCTTTTCTTTAAGAAAATATCTTGAGTTATTTGATTACTTTAAATTGTTTATTTCTTCATTTTCATTCATTTGATCAACAAATTTTTAGATACTTTAAAACATCCTCCAAAATAAGGATGATATCCAAATATATCCACCATGATAGTAAATGTATTTGGGTTGTAATGGTAGTTATATTAAGTTCAATGAGGAGGAGATGAACATTCACATCATTTATAGTGGAAGTTCACATATCCTGCACTGGAAGTTTCGCAAATTCAAGATCATCAAGACATACATCACAAAAAATTCATATCAACAAACATCAAATGCAACATATCAACAGTCTAAACATACTCATCAATCAGAGACTTCATCCTCACTCTAAGATATTTTGATATTTGATGTATTTTATTTGTTTTTTTTTTTATTTTGTATGTTCTGATAATGACCAAATAGTGGTTATATACAGGAGAACCTTGATTATATCTCAGGGTATGGGACCAAGATGGTGACAGATTTGGGAGTGAGACATATGTTCTATATATACAGGGTGTTTCAGGGTTAAATGGCCAAACTGAAAATTTGAACCAAGGACCTCAAAACAAGAAAAAAATTTCCTATGAAGGTATGTCTGCAAACGCTTTGTTTAGGAGATATTCACATCTAAAGATTCCATTGTTACGAATTATTTAGGCATAGTAAATAAATAAAACTTATTTTATTTGTTCTAACTACTTTATCTATTAAATGTAAACCATTAACGTGTATGTAAAGGAGATAGTTGGGGGGTGCAGTCAATAAGAACACAGAATAAGTGAAGTACTTATATTATGTGCCGACGTTTCGACCTACAGTGTAGGTCATCTTCAGGGCGAATGTTGGAGAGAGTGGCCGTTACATATAACGGTTGGTACGTATATTGAGTACGTAATGGTTTATTTAAAGCCACTCTCTCCAACATTCGCCCTGAAGATGACCTACACTGTAGGTCGAAACGTCGGCACATAATATAAGTACTTCACTTATTCTGTGTTCTTATTGACTGCACCCCCCAACTATCTCCTTTACATTAGATCATCCAGTCAACTATTTTCATCTCATTCGTAAACCATTAACATTCATATTAAATGTTCAAAGTGATTTCCTTGAGCATTCAGACAGGTTCGGCATCTTTCTTCAACAGCAGCAGTGTCCAAACTGAAAATATGAACTAAGGACCTTCATTAAAAAAAGAAAAAAATATTCCGTACAAAGGTATTTTTGCAAACACTTTGTTTAGGAGATAAATTTAGATAGAATACTAATATGACCTTGTCTCTCTAACTAATACTAATAAAACAAACTATGGACTTTAGGATTAATACTGTTTGGAATAGAACATCAATAACAAATAATAATAAGAATAGAACTATCAATAACGTTTATCAGTTTGTTTGAGGCTTTCGCAGAGTACTCACTCATTATGCCTTCTATTTATACTAATGCAGAATATACCGATATGGTGTTTGTGTACGGTTTTTGCAATGGTAATGCCAATGCTGCCTTTCATGAATATTCCATGCGATTTCCAAATAGAAGATTACCTAGTAAGTCTACCTTCAACTCTACGTTTCAACGTCTTAGAGACACTGGTACATTTGCTGTCATAGCACATGCTGATGGTATTTTAGCCCCTTTATAAAATGAAGAAAGGAGTGCAACTGTATTACAATATTTTGATGATAATCCATCTGCCAGTGCACGAAGAGCTGGAGCAGAATTAAATGTTATGCCAACTACAGTATGGAGAACTCTCATTGCAGATGGACGTCACCCATATCATTAACAACGGGTACAAAATTTATTACCGCAAGATTTACAGACAGATCATTTAAAATAAATAATTTAATATTTTTTTTTAACTATAAGTTATTCGTACATCCAAAATTTCAGATGTCTAACTTCAAAACTGACGGATTCTATACAATCTTTGAACCCTTATTATATTAAAGGGGAAACCCTTGGGGGTGGAATTATCCAAATTTCTTTCTTAAATTATAGATATCTGCAAATTTCAAGACGCTAAGTTCCTGATTTGCCTTTAATTTTGTACTATAATGGATTCTCCACAGAACACAAAAAACTGTCTAGGGGCGCACATGCCTCCGCCCCCCCCCTAAATCTGCCTTTGCTGTAGCCTATGTGTTATTATGATGTATAACATATTACTCAATA
Organism: Arma custos; assembly: GCA_037127475.1. Classification (NCBI taxonomy): domain Eukaryota; kingdom Metazoa; phylum Arthropoda; class Insecta; order Hemiptera; family Pentatomidae; genus Arma; species Arma custos. The sequence continues at coordinate 58,876,853 of CM073761.1, forward strand.
AGTTTCATTCAAATTCTTTCAGTAGTTTTTGCGTGAATGAGTAACAAACATACATAAAAACTTTTGCATTTATAAAATTAGTAGGATAGTAGGATATCAAAACAATAGTTTCACTCATGTTCTTTCTGTTATTTTAACAACTATTATCATTTGATTTGCCTTTGATTATGTACTATAATGGATTCTCCACAATACCTAAAAAACTGTCAGGAGGGCACGTGCCCCCGTGCCCCCCCCCATAAATCTGCCCTTGCTGTAGTAGTTCTTGTTGTGTTATTCTGATGTATAACCTATATTGTATGTATGTATAACCTGTAAAGCTTCATCCAAATCCGTTCAGTAGTTTTTGCGTGAAAGAGAGACAAACATACAAACTTTAGCATTTATAATATTAGTAGGATGAAGCTACCTTCACAAGAAGAGGTATCTTCAATCAGAAAAATAATCATCTCTGGTTGCATGAAAATCCCCATGCAATTCGTCAGTATCATTTTCAGCACGAGTTTCAGTGCAATGTGTGGTTAAGGATAATGGACAATATTTTAATAAGCCCGCATTTCTTACCACCTCTACTCAATGCGGACACATTTTTGGAATTTCTTAAGAATGATTACCACAATTTAGTTGAAGATATTCCACTACAACTGAGAAGGAACACGTGATTTCAATTAGATGGTTGTCCTGCACATTAAGGAAGAGTTATACGACAATGGCTAAATGCTAATTATCCTAATCAATGGATTGGCTGTGCAGGACCAGTGGCTTGGACTGCTCGCTCTCCAGACCCGACACCACTGGATTTTTTTGTTTGGGGTGACATTAAACAAAGTCTATGCAAGGCCAGTGAATGACCTTAATTCTTTACCAAGAAGGATAATTGAGTCTTCTGAAACAATGACACATATCCAGTGCCGTTCTGCTACTGCTGCTGTTGAAGAAAGATGTCTAGCCTGTCTGAATGCTCAAGGAAATCACTTTGAACATTTAACATGAATGTTAATGGTTTACATTTAATAAATAAAGTAGTTGGAACAAAGAAAATAAGTTTTATTTAAGTTATGTGTATGTAAATATACTAGTAGAGTTAGTTTTAGGTTAAGAGTTAAGCATATGTTTTTTTTCTCGGAGATAAAACTTATGATATAAAAAAGATAAGAGCTGTTTAATCAATAAAGGTTAGTTGATGTGATTATTTCAGTCTACTATTAACTGGTGCCGAAACCCGGGAGTTTGTTTGTTCGCGTTTCCTTAAAAACTAAGAAGTTTTTAAGTTTAAGTTTTTTTAACTTAAGAAGCACTCGTATGATGGCTGAATCAGACGAGTTAATTAAGGAACGCGCGAAGTTCGAATTCCAGTTGGCAAAGGCGGCGGAAGAACATGCGCAATTGATGGCTCAGCTCACGGAGGCGAAAAAGTCGGCACAAATAGAGTTAATAAAGGTACGTACTCAAAATTCTGCCTTTATACACGAGGTCATTGGCCAATTAGAGCCATTCACAGGTACGGTTGGTGATCTGGATCACTTCATAAAAGGCGCCGACCAGATTAGGACTCTAATTGTATCACAACAGGAAAATGGTACCATATTAGCGTCAGACGTGAAAATCTTAGAAGCGGCATTGGTCGGTCGTATCTCACGACGTATCCTGAACGCTATACAGGGCGATACAACTCATTCATGGGACACGTTGAAAGAACGATTAAAGAAGCTGTACGGCGGAGGGCGCTGGACTCCGGAAGAAGACGTATTTTATCTGGTGAATGTGAAGCGGAATCAAGGGCAGTCGGAGGGCGAATTCGCTGAAAAACTTTTAGTTCTCTACAATAGAGTGGTAGAGAAAATGGTTGAAGCCTTTGGTCAAGAGGAAGGCGGCCGGCGATTGGAGTTTGTACGTGGTCTCCTGAAGGTACAGCTGAACCATTATATGGACCGTCCAGGTTCTCTATCAAGTGACAGAGATTTCGTTGAATGTGCCCACGAGTTGGCAGACGCGCATAACAGGAACAAGGCACGGCGAGAGAAGTGCGATGGAGAATGGACCGAAGTGAGATCCGCAAGAAGACATTATAAGAGTCCGCCCAGGCGCAGCAGTCGACCTTCCGAGGACCGACCTAGCAGAGGGTTTGAAGAGAGGAGGAAACGACCGGAGCGTCGGTGTTATGAATGCAATAGGCCCGGTCACGTAGCAGCCCAATGCAGTCTGACGCGGTGCTACGAATGCGGCAAGAAAGGACATATGGCACGAGATTGCCCGAGACGGACTTCTAGACCACACAGAAGAGAATCCAGGCCTGAACCGATGGAAGTCAACAACCAGGAGTGGCGAGAGAAGCGGACTCATCGGAGGAGCGGCGACCGCTATTCCAGCGGGGAGTCGTCGGCAGAGGAGAGCGTTAGTTCCCAGCACAGCACGCCGGCAGTGAGAGAGCATGAGGTAAGAGGTGGAAATTCGTGGAGGGGCGGTCTTTCCGGTTCAGAGGAAGGTCCGCGACAGCAACGACGAGAATGAGGAAACGGTATTAGGCGGGGCAACGGTTCGGGGGGAATAATTATTATTAACGCTGTGAAAAAGGGGGAACGAACACGATTGCCCGTGGCGAGAATGAGGGGGACAGGGGTTAGGTTCCTTGTTGACACTGGGAGTACAAATTCACTAATTAGTAAAAAAGGGGCCAAGAAACTAGGACTATGGGGAAGACACATACAATGCCAGTGCAGTATCGCTACCGTGAGCGGGCGGTGCACGACCTTGGGGGAGGTGTACGTCAATTGTACAGAGTTGGCAGGACGGGATGTGGAGGTTAAGGTTCACGTGGTGGGTACGATAATGCCGGGGTACGACTTCATTGTAGGGGGAGATATTCTGCGGTTAGCTGGATTGAAATTGACAGTGGATCTGGGGAATTGGCACTTCAAACTAGGTGAAAGGTCATATCAGACCACTGTTATGAGCGGCGGTGGCGGTATAAAAATTGGTGCGGTAAATTGTGAAGAGGCACCCATTAAGGATATCGTAGAGCTAAATAAAGACCTCTTCTATGTGGAAAATGAGATTTTGTCCACTACAGGGAAAACGGTCCATCGGATTAGATTAAAAACGGATATTCCGGTGTATGTCAAAGATAGACGTTACCCGCAGGCGTTGAGGGATATTATTAAGGGACAATTGGACGATCTCCTACGCCAGAGAATTATCAGGCCAAGTAATTCTCCTTTTAATAGTCCGTTGTGGGTAGTTGAGAAAAAGAAAGACGAGGACACGCAAACGGAGAAACAATATAGGGTCGTGGTCGATTATAGAAAACTGAATGAAGCAACAGAGGACGAACGATACCCGCTTCCTCGCGTGGAGGATATTCTGGACAGATTGGCAGGCGCGGCGATTTTTAGTACTCTGGATTTAAAAAGCGGGTACCATCAAGTAAAAATGGCTGCCGAGGACATTGGGAAAACCGCGTTTTCTTGGGAGCGGGGCCATTATGAATTCGTAAGAATACCGTTCGGGCTGAAGGGGGCCCCACTGACTTTCCAACGGTTAATGGACGAGTTCCAGAGAGGATTAGGAGAGGACTTCGCCCAAGTTTATATGGACGATTTAATTGTCTTTAGTCGTTCCGAAGAAGATCACTTGAGGCATCTTGGGAGGGTGTTTGACAGAATCCGCGAGTTCGGCCTTAAATTATCAAAGGGAAAATCAAAATTTGGATTACCAGAGATACGGTTTTTGGGACATGTGGTGTCGCGAAAAGGGGTACAGCCCGATCAAGAAAGGGTGAAAGCCATCCAAGAAGCACCATTACCCACCAATGTTCGGGGGATTCGCAGATTCCTAGGAATGGTGAACTATTATAGGCGGTTCATTCCAGGAATTGCCGAATTGACTCAACCTCTGACGGAGACCCTAAAGAAGGGGAGACGGTTTTGTCTAGGGCCCTCCCAGGTCGATAGCATCCATAAGTGCCGGAAAATCTTGACGTCACAACCGCTGTTGGCTTTTCCGGATTTTCATCTCATGTTCAGGATCACCACAGACGCGAGTGAGGTTGCTATTGGGGCGGTCCTGTCGCAGAATTTCGCGGAGGGGGAAAAGCCGATCGCTTTCGCGAGCCGGAAACTTAATCCGGCTGAACAACGATATAGTGCTATTGAGCGTGAACTCTTAGCAGTGGTGTGGGCGGTTGAGTACTTCCGGCCATATGTATATGGGCGTCGTTTCGAGTTATTGACGGACCACAAACCACTTGTTTATCTAGCCACGCTTAAGGAAACGTCAGCGCACGTCTCCCGTTGGAAGGAACGCTTGGCACCCTATACGTTCCAAGTTATTCATAAAAAAGGGGTAGAGAACGCGGTGGCGGATTGGTTGTCGCGCGATCTGGTAATTAATGCGGTAGAGGAAGAAAGCACGTCGGCCGAGCCATTTGCGGTGCGTTATTTGTTGGATTGGGCGGAACAAGGGCCGGAGATTCCACTAATACGTCAACAGTCAGAGGAGAGCTCACCAGAAAGAGCTAGGGAACTCCCAGAAGTTGATGAAATCATCAATGATAAGCGGTTCCAAATGGTTATTCGGTCAAAACAAGGCGTGGGCACTGAGTCGAGTGCATCAATGTATGAGGGGTTATCGACGGTTACGATTCGTATTCCAGCGACAGTAGATGACGTCGAAATAGAACGGATTTTTTCCGAGTTTTGCGTACCGGGACGCCGTGGTCATATTTACGTCGGCAACAAGGTTCTCCTTGATAAAATCAGACGGTTGTGGCGCCAAGAACGAATCGGGGTAGGTGGTTCTCTAGTGCGTTGCCTTCGGGAAGTAGAAACGGTACCCGATATCACAGTACAGCAACAAGTCATTAGGGATCACCACAGTGGCAAAACGAATCACCGAGGGATCGACGAGACGTTACGTGCATTGAAACGCATCTACTTTTGGAAAGCGCACGGTGAAAGATTTTATAGATCAATGCTCCGTATGCCAGCGCGCGAAATATGATCGACAGCCACCGGTGGCAGAACAGGTAGTCACCCCCACGGCGATGGAACCTCTCAGGTCGGTGCAAGTAGACCTCTATTCTAATGAGGGACAATCCTGGCTCACTATTCTGGACATTTTTAGTAAACTCGCCATGACTTACCCTATCGCTGAGAAGACCCCGAAGGCTGTTTGGGAAGGCATCCTCCAATGGTGTGCGACCTATGGAGTACCCGAGGACGTCACTTCTGATTGCGGTCGCGAGTTTGATAATTTGTTGATTCGCGAAGAGTGTGCCCAGTTGGGGATCAAGTGGCGGCTTAATACTCCCCATCATGTTAAAGGCAGGGGGGCAGTGGAAAGGTTACACAATACACTGGGAGAACACCTTCGGCTATTGAAGTTGGGAAGAAATCTCGATTCCTATGACGCTATGCCGCGAGCAATAATTGCATACAATCATACGATCCATTCGGCAACGGGATTGTCCCCAATAGAAATTGTATTCGGCCAGGCGCGGAGGGATAGGGGTGACCTCATCACAGTCAATAATGAAGAATTACGTGCCATGCTCCATCAATCACGAGTCACTCGTAAATCTACGTGGCAAAAGGTACGCGAAAAACTAATCCGAGAAAAGACCACCAGGGTGCATAAAGCCAATGCTCGGGCCGGGGTGTTTACCAAGGGTCCCCTGCCATTGGGTACGATTGTTTATAGACGATTACGCACTGCACGAACTAAAGCCTCGGCGCGATACGAGGGTCCGTACAAAATCGTGACTGTTCGCGAACACAACCTCTATACGATTCGGTTGTGCACTATCCATTTCGCGTTCGGACAGTTCATCTGGAGGAACTTCGAGTGCCTCATGCTCTGTCACCTGTCCCACCTGCGGCTGCTACACCCGAGTCAGGTTAACTTTTGCATGCAAGAGACATTTTTGTTGTTTGTTGTTTCATGATTACTGCTTTTATTTTTGTTTGTTCCTTTGTTTCTTTTCTTTACCTATTTTTTTTTTATGATAGTTCCTTCTATACAGGAACTGGAAGGGGGGAGTTATGTGTATGTAAATATACTAGTAGAGTTAGTTTTAGGTTAAGAGTTAAGCATATGTTTTTTTTCTCGGAGATAAAACTTATGATATAAAAAAGATAAGAGCTGTTTAATCAATAAAGGTTAGTTGATGTGATTATTTCAGTCTACTATTAACTTATATATACACACACACATAAATTGAACAATATATTTCAAATATTCAACATTATTTATATACTTGTAACTTATTTATGAACTATTAAGGTATACACATGCAGTAAAAATATTTTTTTTTAAAATAATAATAACATACATTGATGGCTAAAAGCACAATCATTGTATGTCCATTTTTTCCCTCTTGAGAAATTAATATCAATTTAAAGGTGGAGTTTAGCGTTTTCCTCGTGCACAAACGTGGTATGCCCCTTCTTAATAATCATTAAATGATTATAAATGGGTTCCTTAATATTGCAACTTTTCAAAAAACCTGGATGATCACAGTCATTCAGCAAAACAAGATTTTCAAGAATTTTTTTTTCGGTGGCAACGTTTTAGTGCTTCATTTACGTGACGTGTTAGCGGGCAGAAACATCACTGTCAGAAGTTTAAAGGGTTTCGATAGGATGAGCGGGTGCATTATCTAGTAGTAACAAAGCTTTTATTGGAAGCCCTTTGTCATCTAAAAATGATATTACTGCTAGTACAAAACATCATCAAACCACGTTTTAAAGATATCTCTGCTCATCCATGCATTTTTTTGAGCATATTTTATAGGGAGTGCATTAGTATTTACGTTTTTAAAAGCTCTAGGCTTGACTGACTTACCTACAACTTGTAGAGGCAGTCGATGTTCTCCATGCATTTGCACAAACCATAATTGTTAACATTTTTTTTTTATAATTATTGGTCAGCTATTTTGATTTTTAAATATTTTTATTTTAAAGAGAAAAGATATGCCCCCGGCCGGGATTCGAACCCGGAACCTCTGTCTCTCCGTGACAGCGCTGTCCTATCTCCGACCAATTGAGCTAACCGGGTCACCTGCCAGCAAGGGACAAATCTTTTCTCTTATCCAATCCCATGTCCCCGTGTTCTCGCAATTGTTTGCGATATAAACTAAACACGAGAACAAATGTTCTTTGAACATTACTTTTAATTTTTGGATCTTGTTGACTTACGTCATATTACATCTCTTTAAAATAAAAATATTTAAAAATCAAAATAGCTGACCAATAATTATAAAAAAATATAAATAGTAATATGAAGTAAATCAACAAGATCCAAAAATTAAAAGTAATGTTCAAAGAACATTCGTTCTCGTGTTTACATTGCAAAAAATTGCCAGAACACGGGGACATGTGATCAGATAAGAGAAAAGATTTGTCCCTTGCCGGCAGGTGACCCTGGTGGCTCAATTGGTCGGAGCGCTATAACAGAGAGACAGAGATGCCGGGTTCGAATCCCGGCCGGGGGCATATCTTTTCTCTTTAAAATAAAAATATTTAAAAATCAAATAGCTGCCCAATAATTATAAAAAAATATAAATTGTAATATGACATAAGTCAACAAGATCCAAAAATTAAAAGTAATGTTGAAAGAACATTCGTTCTCGTGTTTACATCGCAAAAAATTGCGAGAACACGGGGGCTTGGGATCGGATATGAGGAAAGATTTGTCCCTTGCCGGCAGGCGACCCTGGTGGCTCAATTAGTCGGAGCGCTGTCACGGAGAGACAGAGGTTCTGGGTTCGAATCCTGGCCGGGGGCATATCTTTTCTCTTTAAAATAAAAATATTCATAATTGTTAACCTTTCTTTTTGGATTTTATATCTGGGAGAGCAGCAGTCTCTGATGATGAAGCGAGAGATTTTCGAGGAAGGGCTTTCCAATTTAGCCCGCTTTCATCACAATTATAAATTTGATTGTAATTTAATTCACGTTTTCGTATCTCCTATATTAATTTTTTCTTTAAATTCTATTGCTGAAACACTATTTGCAGTCAGTTTTTCGCCTTCTATTGAAAGTTGTCGAATGCCATGCCGAGATTTGAATTTGTTCAACCACCTTTCACTAGCTTTGAATGTTGGGTCACCGCATAAACTTTGATTAAAATGCAGGACTTTTTCTTTGATTATAGGACCTATTAGTGGTAGTCCCTGACTTTGTTGCTGAACAAACCACTGAAACAATGCATCATCTAACCTACTGTTTGTGGTAACTTTCATAGTCTTCTTTTTATTCGCATCTCCATCCCACACTTCCATTTCCACAACAAAATTTTCTATTTTGTCCCCGTCATATTCATATGACTTTAGCAACCAAACAATATATACACATCTTTCTCAAAACTGAGGTGACAGTTAACAGAGAGTGACGGTAAATAGAGTCACTCTATATATATCTCTGTATACAGAGTGTCCCGAACTTAAATGGCAAAACTTCAGGAACTTATAGGGGACCGAAAAACTAAGACAAAAAGTCCTTTAGAGATTTGCTCATTTTTGCTTAGTTTTAGAGAAAATCACAAAAAAAGAAACAAAACAAGTTTTCATTTTTATACTTATTTATTTACATTTATATTTATGTTATGTTCTTTTTAATGTAAATATTGCTCAAAATGTTGTCCTCTTGCACTAATGCAAGCATTACACAAAAATCATATCAGCGTATTAGAATATGTATGCGGCATTGTGGCTGATGCTATTCACACAAAAATATCTGAGTAACTAACTGAAGACTGATTTAGGAATTATAATCCTAGAAGGAAGCCAAAATGAAAACAAATAAAAGAATGTAAAGGATAACATTGTTTACATATCTCCATACCTAGCCTGACGAACTTTGAAAGGTGATAATCGCTACTTGAAAAATTTTGTTTTGTTTCTTTTTTTGCGATTTTCTCTAAAACTAAGCAAAAACGAGCAAATATCTAAAGGACTTTTTGTCTCACTTTGGAAAATAACTAAAATGGAAAATCATTTTAGATAGCTTTAAATAAGAAATTATACAAAATAGTGCTGAAATAATAAATAATTTACATGTTATTATAACATATAAGAGGGTAAGGAGGAGTAAACATCATAAATAAAAAAACTAAATATTTCTTTCTTCCATTATCTCCCTTTCTTCACCCTTTTGCTTGTATTATTATGTCTGATTAAAACCCATTTTTTTTTAAACATAATTATTTTTATGTTGACTTAGGGAGTAAAGTAGCTTCCTACTTGGGGTGATGGTTCACTGAGCTCTAGGATCAGAGTTAAAAACCGTGACCTGCACAGCAGCTGTGAAAAGACTGTGGGATCTGAAGACCCTACTGGGGCTCACCCAGCCTCTTTAGAGTGGGTATCGTTAAAGGGGTAAAACCTGACAGTTCAAATACTGGTGAATAGCATAAGATCAGAAACTGTAGAAGGAACAGGTATTTTGTTTTAAGTTATAATGCTTTTGAATCTTAAGGCTTCTCGTTTGGTATTTATTTTAACGAAAAATTAAAATTATAATGAGAGTGGTAGCTCTGTTCGTAAAGGGCTGATTAACTGATCAGTAGATTCCCAGATCAAGACGCAAGATGGTGGCAGGATAAATTATTTATTTTGTTCTCAGCCATGGATCAATTCTTAATACAAAGAATTAAAATTATAAATTTAATGAAAGTGCTTTAGTTGAAATTATTTTGCACGACGAGGTAACCATACTAAAAACAATAACCTTAACTTCGTGTACTAGCAACTGTGAGCTCACTAGACACAGTCACCAAGCACAAACTTCGCAGATACACAATTGACTGGGGGCTAGGTAAATCTGGACTGTTGGCTAATTAGGTTTTGAATAATCGGCAGTTTAGTGTAATCGATAATTATTCTATAAGCACATGATAAATAAATAAAAATTCATATTACAAATAATTTCTTAAGATATTTGAATGCATGAACCCATTTTATATTTAAAATAAAACCTATAAATATAAATTAATGATTATTAAACTGATTTTAAACAATTTTTTATATAAATTATAATGCATTTACCTCACTCTTCCTGCAGTACTCTTCGATCTCGGAGCAAGCCTTTTTGAATTTAATTGATTTAGATGTTTTGGATAACTCTCCTTTGTATAGATCATACGGTTTTAAATTTTTCAATTCGATGAACCCACTTTAAAAAAAATATGAAAACAAAATTAATCAAACTATAATAATAATATTTAACAAATAAAAATTAAAGCTAAAAACTAAGATATAAACAATTATGCATTCAACCTTATAAGAAACTCGTTTATACCATAGGATACTTGTACGAGTATATTCCTAAATGAGTCAAGCTATCAAATAACTTAAACATCTTCGAAATATGACATAACATGAGTTAAAAGTGTTCAGAACCAAACTTTACTAATTAGCCCCACTCTAAAAATTATAAGAGCTACATTACCAGATTTAAGAAAAACCCAAGATGTATAGGTTATATAACAAATAGCAGAGTGGAAAAAAAAATGTTAAAAACGACAGCTTCAAAAACTTTTAATGACAAAAGGAAAAGTAATAATAGCTTCCAACTACAGAAAATAGAGTCAGGTAGTATTATATAAGCTAACTCATTACTAAATAATCTGAACCAATAACTTATGGTATACCCTAGCCAATGAACAGGAAAATATTTTCACTCTTTCTTGCTTTCACTAGTAATTCTAATAATGTAAGCCAATTTGATGCTGTTATTCTATTTTAAACAAACATGCAAATTCCTTATCACTTAGTCACAGCAAATTTCATTTACTCCAAAAATTACAGCACAGATCACTCTGAGGACATGGCACACATAGAAAACAGAAGCACTCATTAATTTAAACAGACATCATGTGTTAGTGAGCTTTTATAGTTTACAATAATTGTCACACAACAGCACTTTAATAATTATATTGAAGTTTTTTTTTTATTAACCATTTTTAACAACTTAGTTGTTTTACGTCTCTAAAAGGTCTCGCCCAGAGATCTCGATTCAGCCAGTCTCCTTCTTTAAGACCCCTTGCTATCATGCTCTCCTCTACATCCTGAAACCATGTTTTTTTGGATCGTCCTTTTTTTCTCCTTTCTATAGGGCAATATTCGAAGATTATTTTTAGCCATCGGTCCTCTTCCATTCTTTTTAAGTGGCCATGCCATTTCATTCTTCCTGTTTCTATTGCGAAGAGGATCGTTGTTCCCTGATCAATCAATTGCCTAATTGTTCTATTAGGGACTAAAAAGGTTAACCTCAAAACAAAAAAAATGATGTTCCACTCGTTGGCTGAAAGTCCTATCCTCTATGGATCCAAAGCGTGGACTCCTGGAGACGCTGTTGTGCTATTTCCAGAATATAGCACGTCCCTATAGAATATATTGAAGTTTGTTACAATAATAATATTCTACATATAATCCATCCTTTTATTATATGTGTTATAATACATTTATTCTTTTCTCCTTTTAAGTAGTTAATAACATTTGCCCGTCATATTCAGGAAGACCTCAAAAGAATTAAAGAATTCTACAGTTTACTTGAGAGATCTTTACATCAATGTCCTAAATTATAAATGATATTAAAATTTTTGGTGGTGACATGAATGCCAAAGTCGGACGTGAACCTTGTTACTATCCCACAACTAGTCAACACAGCCTACATGATTTGTCTAATGATAATGGACTTCGGCTAATAACCTGATGGAAGCATGTGATCTTACAGTTGGAGAAGCGTTATTCCTCCACTGAAATATTCATAAGGGAACATGGAGGTTATTGGCCAGAGTGACCACAAACCAAATCGACCATATCCTTGTATCTTTATATAACAAAACAACTTCATGGATGCCCTAGTCTACAGAGGAGCAAACGTAGATTCTGACCACTAACTTGTGAAAGTTCATCTAAGGTAGTTAATGTCTCGAAACTAAAAGATGAGAATATACAGAAGAGATATGAGGAATGCGTAGATGAACACCTTAGGTTATTGGAGGTCACTCCAAACTGCAGCATTGACTAGCACTGGAAAGGGATAAAAGGTGCTATTTCAAAGGCTGTGGAGGAAATTCTGTTCAGTTGGGAGTGATTTGTGAGCATCTGCTCCCATTCTCTGAAGGAATCGTTGGACCTTACCAGTGCAGTTTCCGTAGAGACAAATCAAATTTGGACCAGGTTTTCCCACTAAGATAGGTGCTAGAGAAGAGTAGGGAGTTTAATATCCAAACTCACCATTAATTTATTGATTTTAAAAGCGCTTATGACAAAATTGATCGAAAAGAATTCTACAGTTCCCTAGAACTTGGGATATCTAAAAAGCTCAAGAGAATGTGTCAGGTTACCATGAAGGGTGTAGAGTGTTATGCTAGGGTCCAAGCCTGAATAACAGAACCACTTTTCTCGGGTAGGGTTGTCCATCAGGGAGATGTGTTGGCCTGCCTTCTTTTTAATTTTGGCCTTGAGAAAATCATAAGGAGCTCAAATATTCAAGTTGGCGGTACAATCTTTCATCGAACTGTACAACTGCTCAGATTCGCTGTTGATATTGATATCATGGGAAGAACATTCCAGACTGTCTCTGACACATTATTTGTCCTTTCTGGGGCTGCTAGACAAATGGGATAGGTCATAAATAAAAGCAAGACAAAAGATATGGTAACTAGAGAACAAGCGGAGCATGGTTCGAATTGAAAACTACAAAATCGAGAAAATTCAAAAATGTTTACCTCGGCTACCAAGTGGATGTACAGAACGATATCTCCAGTTCTCGCATCAGCAAGTCCAGCAGGTGTTTTTATGGACTACATCAGCATTTATGCAGTAACCAACTTTTGAGAACAACGAAGATACAGCTCTACAAGACCCTAGTCTCAGTCATGAGCTACGTCTCTGAGGAGTGGACTCGAGCAAATTGGATGAATCGGCTCTGGAAATTCATGAAAGAAGCTCTTCTAATTTTTGCAGAATAAAGCAGGGTCAAACTTGGCAAAGGATAACCAATCAGGAATGGGGTGGCGAGATGGGATTGTCCAGGATGATCGTGCATTGCTCGGAGTGCGGGAGTGGATGGTGGCCTCACATAACTGGGAAACCTGGTATAAGCTGATAAAGAAGGCCTGGACTCAGCGATGAGTTGTTGCACCACTTTTGGATTGGATTGGATTGAGGAAGAACTAGATAGGATCAGTGCCAGGGCTAAACCTCAATAGATTGAAGTTGAATGCTACAAAAACTTGGTTCCAATAACCTTCTTAAATCCATTCAAAACTTTCTCACATTAATCTTAAACGATCACCCCATCACTTTTGACCAAAACCTTTTTTGGAAACTTCACATCCCCCAAATATCCCGACAGTCAATAAGCTCCATTTCCTGATAACATGTTTTGTCTTTTACTTTGAATATTATTGTGTGGTATACAGGGGCCTCTTCAAGATGGTCGAGGACAGATTGAAGCAAATCAAGAATTGCTCACTGCCACTTGAGCAATTGGCAATTACCACTTGAGCATACCTCAGGAGGTCTCATGTGCCCCACTTTTAAGAATTTAATGAAGTGGCTCTTCACTAGACAATATGTTCTCAGTTCATTCATATCGATATATGAATCCAACAACTCTCAACATCCCCTGTATATCTACAGCCTCTTGAAATACATATTTTCAGTCTAATTCCAGAAAAAAGATATTGCTTTTGTAACCTTTACATTCATTCCCATAGAAACAAAATTTGTTTCTCGCCCACTCCCCCAAAGTATGGAGATTCCTCCATGCTTCTTTCTATTCAAACCCATTATTTACCAACATCTCAATTCCCAAATAGATGCTCTCTAATTAGTTATAATCATTAGCTCATATCGATAACTATTAAATTACTTTTAATTTTCTTCTTTTCTTATAACTTTAATATTTTTATACAGTATATCTGTGTTTATTTATTTTATTACTTTTTTCTTATTTTATGGCATTTTTTCCTGACATAAATAATAACATACATTCAATAATTTTGATTTAAATAAAAATAAATGACATCCTTGTAATATTAATTTAAACACTGCAATTTTGGCAGCCATACAGGGAAAACAAAGTCCTTTCTTCTAAACAAATTTAGTAGGATCTGGAAGTCATTAAACCTATTCATTCTAGGTCAGAATAAGTGAGACATCAGCGAGGAATTACAGTAAATTTGTTTGATTGTTGCCAGATCTGTAATGAGAGCAACAGTACAGGGATCATCATAACAGAAACAAACATCCTTTTGTTGGGTTAATCTTGGATAATTTCTTAAATGATTTCAATTTGACCATAATTAATTATAACCAGCAGAGGCTGGATTTTCATAATAATAATGTCTTTATTTATTCTTTGACAAGTCCCTACAGAATAACAATACAAGTAAATTTATTTTAAGGACTAATTGTTGGAAAAAATCTCACAGGAAAGTGCCCCTTCTAGCCAGATCAACATACTACCTTCATTAAATTAAGTGCTGCTAGACTCTGCTAAGGTTTTTCTCCAGAATTTCGAATTGGTATACATTACAGAAAGGGAATTTTCATTCCGTATCAACTATTAAAAAAGTTTACATCAACAATCAATCAGAAATTTTATTGTGCAGTTATATATGTTGTATCCAGAATACATAAGAAACCTGAATATGTTGTTTATTTAAGTATATGTAAGCATTGCTTCTATCAAAGCTTGGATTCAAAAAAAGAAAAACTAGAATTTAATACTTCAATCACTACAGTTATTAAAATATTATACAGTGCTTATTCTTTTTTTTTCAAATATAAAATCATGTACAACATAAGCACATGATGTGGCATAACATCCATTTAAAATATCAACAGCTTACAGACTCAAGATCTAAACTAAGACACATTATTTGTAGTACATTATCTAATGACAAAAATGCATTATCTGATCCTCTTCCAGATTATATTTTATCAATTGAGAAAGTTTAAAACTTATGCAACACTTGATTAAATTAATAAACAAAAATTAATCTAACTTACTAATTATGGGTTCCAAAGAAATACACGCAGGTGCATTTCATATCAAGCTTCAAGGCGTTTACTTCTAATAATTCATCGGGTGGATGACTTACCTAGAAACAATCAATTGAAATCAAATCAATTTTAAATTAAGCAATTAATAAATGAACAAAATTATGTATCGCAACATTTCATCTAAATTTTCATAACTATGTAAAACAGATGAGAAATTTTTAAAAATATATTTTTATTAATACAAAAAAACAAGAACATGAATTAAACAAATGTTAAGACATTAATGGAAAAAATCTTCAAGAAGCCTTAAGTCTCAAAAATAACATAAACCAAAAATATCTGTGAATAGTCGTAACAAGTTTTTTATTTTATGTTATCTAAGAAGCCTACTTGTTTAGAATTATATATATAATAATAATAATTGAACCAATAAATAAGTGTGGTAGCTCAGTTTGTCAAGGGCTGAATTACTGATCTGTTGGTCCTCAAATATAGACAGTCAGAGGAAGAATAAATTATTTAAACCTGGCATTTGAGCATGCTCTCAGCCAAATCATCTCCTTATATAACCATTGGTTAAAAACAGTACCAACCATGCATACACATCTGTTCACTTTATGGAATTAATTTTGGATTATTATTATATATTTTTTTATGAATAATTATAAATGAAATATGTAGTTTAGGAAAGTGCCTGATTAGGCCAAGCTAATCTCAGATTGGGCTTTATGTCTAAATTATAATTAAGAATTAATGGAATATTGGATGAAATAAGGAATAAAGCTCACCATTATTCATCATTTCAAGTTATCTTTTCTATGTCATTTGAGTACAGATTTAACAAGTTAATATCATAAAAAGTAAAAAACATGTCTTTTTGTATGCTTTTTATTTTATTTTATTTGTTATTGGTTAAAGATTTTTGGTCTATCAAAGGAAAACTCATATATAAAACCTCCAATGGCCCACCTTTATTATGTGGATGCTTCTTTGCCACAGTTAGTGACCAAAGATAGAAAAAGCAATGTTGGAGATATGGTAGTTCTCTGAAGAGATGATGAACTATTGAGTCCAATTATAAACCTTGCCTTTATAAAATTTTGTATTAGTAATCACCGCTTGGGCTATGACTTTAATTGAATTATATGCATCTTGAAAAAATGCCCTTCCTTCATAGTTAATTTATTTACTTAGTAACCTGTATCTGTTCAGAATTCTTATAGAAAATTAAATTATAATGCCAAATCATATTGGTGAAAATATCTGAAACATTCATAAGATGGCAATCACAAAATCTGAGATAAATCAAAATTTGATTTTCCTCAAAAAAGAAAAAAATCCATTTATCAAAAATACCATACTAAATGTTGAAATTGATTAATCTAACTATAAAATTAACTTGTGCCTGGAACCTTATGTTTAACTGATGTGATCCTGTAAGACCACACAAATTCAATCAATGTATTTTGCGTGTTCCTTTCCTATTCAGTAAAAATGATAAGGAAGATTTTCAAACAATTTATACACTTCTCCTTGTTACTTATCATGAAAAAGTAAATGGGTTACAGTGGTTCAAACAATTTTTCAATAACATACTTAATATATATGGCAATAGTTATCTAAAAACAAAAATTTATTATTCTCTTTTCAAAAGTCAAAAATGAATGATGAGTGACTAACAGGATGCCCTACAGAAAAAATAATTTCCAAGCTTCTACAGGTCAAAAGTAGGATCCTGAGCAACATGGTTTGAGAACAGATACAAATTATGTAGCAAATGGCATACTAAGTGAATTGTATGCATCAGATATCAGAAGAAATTTGTTTTTATTATTACCAATATTTTTCATTTGTTAGAATGAGTGTAAGTGATGCTCGAACCAACAACCTTTCATTAATTACTAATAATACGTTACTACAATAACTTTGCAAAGTAGGAATAATGAAGTTGAGGCGCTTAAAATTACAGGGCACATTGAGAGGATGAAAGATGGAGAAATGCCAAAAGTACTCCTGACTACCCCAATTCATGGAAAAAGAAGAAGAGGGAGACCTAAACTGAGGTGGACAGATGGTGTGACAGGTGATGCTTGAAACATCATTGGAGTTAGGAACTGGATGGCATCGTCACAAGACCTGTAACGGGATTGTAGTGCCATTACAAATATATATATATATATATATATATATATATATATATATATATATATATATATATATATATGTAATGTGGTAATCTAGAGTTAGGTTAAAATAACTTTAAGCCGTATTGATTCCTAAAAAACAATTATATTTGGTATTATTTACAGCACTATTTACAACAAAATAAAAGTAAAACAATTGTAAATAAGAATCTTACCTAAAAAACAATCGGTTTTTAAAGATAAGTTAATCAATTTCTATAAGCAATCTTTATAACTAAACAGATCACAATGTAGCAATCACAATATGTCTGACTGACGCTTCTTAAATACAAAAACATGTTCATGTTCTTAAGATTACAGCATGGTTATACCTCAGTTACAAAGCAAAAGGGAATAATTCATTTTACATATATATATATATATATATTTTTTTTTTGCAAACTTGTATTTACTTAGGATAGTAATTAACTACTTTTTTAAATCATACTCTTATATTATAATAATATCTAATGTATCTAACTTTATTTGTTATATATTAAAATTAACTAATGTATCAATATAATCGTACTTAATACAATGATATAAACATTGTCATTATTTATTTTGGCATTGGCATTGGATACTTCCATCCCTATAGCCAGCAATATATTTATTTGATTAATTGTTAAGTTTGATGCCAACAGCACGCGGTTTTTCCCAGATGGTTACGGCCTGTTTTTCCCTGGCGGTCACTCATCCAAGTACTAACTACGCCCGACGTTGCTTAACTTTGGTGATCTGACGGTGTGTTTAACATGGTAAACATTTTCATTAGAATTCATAAAAAGTTTTTGCTCTCTAATGTGATTATTGTTGTAGTTAACTACTTTTTAGTACAAAATAATGAAATTGTAAGAATTGTGTTGCAACTTTCTATTTTTAATGTAAATATGAATTGTTTAGCTGTCAATTTCATGGTTTTGTAACGAAAGCATTTAGTGATATTAATTATATACATTTTTGAGCGATTTGAATAAATATGTTAACAATCTACTGCAGCTAGTTTCATTTTACGAATAATTGGTTGTTTTTCCTTGACACCTTTGTTTCAAAAAACTATATTGATTGTAATGAGCATTTCCTGTTGAGATTTTCAAATTGTGTTAATAGTTTCAAGTATTTCATGGCACTGTTTCTTCTTCACAATTTAACAAATAATCTTTTTTTTTTTTAATGAGGAAAGGTTAATTTGTTTTAACCTTGATCAGAAATCAGAATCAAATAGTATATCTTTAGCTGTAAGTGTCAAAAGTGTAATAACAACAACAATTTAATTTCATAATATTAAATAACAGCATTGATAGAATATAAGGCATTTTGAGCAGAATAAGAAATTATAATATTGCTTGAAATCAGAGCTAAAATAACTTCCACTTTTAGCTTGAATAAGAAAAATTGTTTCTATTATTATGAAAATTCTTGTTTTGTGCTTAAGTAAGAACTCGGTTGTTAGGTCTTTAATTTTGAGTTCTATGAGATTTGTTTTATTAATTTTTCAGTAAAACATTTTAGATAAATTATTATTAATTATATTTATACATAAAAAATAAATTATTTTAAATTTATTATTGAGATTTCCACATAAATTTGGAAAATAGTTTTTACAAGGTTTCATATCTTTAAATAATTGCTTCCTAGGCGTTTTATTAAAAATTAAAACAGTTTTCAATTGATAATAAGAATGTTATTGATTTCCTATTTGTTTCAAATTTTATTTATACTTACGGTTTTGTGTATGTGTTAGTTTCTGCGTGCTCATTTAATTTTTTTCTTAATAAATAAATGTTTTGGTGCTTAAAAAATAGCACTGTGTTTTGTGGCTTTCTCATGCTTGAAACATTAATAAATTAAAATGTTCTAATTAAACTATCATTATCATAATTTTTATTAGGAAAAGTTTTGGGAAGAAATAATATTAACAATACTTTATTAACAACTTTTTATTGTATAAATGCTTAAGAAATTCTTTGTACAACACTTTATTAACAGCTTTTGTAAAACAATTAAATTAAAACATTTTTAAAAAGATCAATAACTGCGTAATATACAACCAAAAATGAAAAAATAGCAGTTCACTAAAACACAGATATGCAGACTTCATTTAGGTAACATTATAAATAAACTTAACACTTTTTAGTCATAAATATATTAAAATGCAATTAGCAATCAATAGATGAGAAAAACAAATAGTTACAATACATAATTGAATAGATTCAAAATAATAATCAAAACAAATATTAATCAGACCAATTAGATCATAAAGTAAATACCATAATTACTTGACATTTCAAAACAGGACAATTGAGTAATGTATTTACTCTGAACATTATAAATATAAACAGAGATAATTTGTGGTCAGAAAATAATCGGTGAATGCCTCTTTCAAATGCCATATGCACCATACACCTTCAACTATCTCTTCACATATTTGTTTATTTCTCTGGAATAACCCCACAGTAATATTTTAAAAAATAATGGATTAGATGTAGATATATTGACTTTTGAAAAAAAAAACACTAAATGGAGTGGTGTGGTGCATTGTCAAAATAAAAATAGACAATGTTTAATTTGTAATCATTCCAACTACATATAATTGATTATTATTAATCAATAAATTAGTATTTTTAAATAATTTTGGATTTCTCTACCGTGTATTGTGTCTGGATATTGAATTAAAAACAAACAATTTTTTTTTATAATGGATCGGGTCTATTTAGAACCATTGCAGGAGTTTCCTACTTTATCTCAATTTTTTTTACTGTGTTGTTTCATCTGGAGTCGTCAGAAAATGGAGTCAGGAGGGGTTAAATAGGGCCTAGTCAGGTACAATTTAAGCAATTTGTATAAATATCACTTGCTTGGTTTCCTTCTGACGATCGGGAACAATCTGATCTGATTTAGGAGCAACATAAGGCATTTATCTAGATGGGAGATACAGGTAGTGTGTAACAGTAAGTGGAATAATATTAAAGGATGATGTGAAACAGTGAATTTAAGATGATGAGTAAAATCAGATGGAATTTATTTCCCTCCGTAGGGCATGGGTTGCAACTGATTTGATCATTATTAACAGTTAACACAGATATGTTGTCAGGACAGTAAGGTATCACAAATCAAAGAATATTTAATTGTATATTTTATGAGCACAAAATTATAAATCAGTTAAGTAGAGTGTCCGAAATCCATCATAATAAAATGTGCAATTTTTCTAGCTTTGTCAAAAACTGAGACACTCACTCATATTTAAGTATGTAATACTCACTTATATGTAAGTATGTAGCTTCGAAAAAAGTTCTTTAAGAGAAAAATCCATCAGACATAAGTCGTAAAACATAAAATTCTGAATGTATTGAGAACATTTTTTCTTTTAAATTCAATCAAATACACTTCTCACTAATCAAAAGAATCTTGATCTTTAAGTTATTTGGATGGGTTAAGAAAAATCCTAATTTATAGCATCTATCTAGTACATTTTTCCAGGGAGTACGATAGTTTGATGGCTTAAAGCTATCAGTTGAGAAGTCACTTTTAGAAAAGGGGAAAATTATTTTTCTAGGGATTACTACCACCAAAAAGGGAGTGGAGCCCTATAAAAGTGAAGTAGATGCTACAACTCGGATGGTGGTTACACGGGATGTTAAGAGGAAATGAGGACAGATACACGGAATTATTATTCAAATTTATTATTAATTACTAGAAATTCAGGAGGAAATACCATTAGAATCACTCTTATCGGACTAGCAGGTAGACCATTTTTCCTGGAGGGGATATAAATGGAATATGATGGTGGACCTCAATCTGTCATATTCAGATTCTGCTACCTGTGTTCAGCAAGGTAGCAGCGGCTCATCTAATCCAAGAGAAGTCAGCGAAAGTGGCTTCTAATGAGGTCATGAAAATTGATAGTGCTGCAATCAGGGCAGAAGCGAAGGCGCTCAACATTGCATGGAGAATTAATACCTCTAGAATAGAGGGGACCCCCCAGGTATGGGGGGTACGTACACCTCAAGAGTAGAGACTTAATAGAGTATGGATAGAACATATAGTGACCATTTGCATATTTACTAAATGGAGAAAGGATTACACCCTGATGTAGCAATGGGTAAGGCAATCACAGCACTCGGGTACTAGGTTCTTCCCCCAAGAAATCATTAGGATAGGATAGAGCAGAAGAAATATTTAGCTTCCAGTAAGAGGTCTTACAGAAAGCACAGGTCTTACTCTGGGGATTTAACCTTCATTCATGCATCTCTACTTCTAAACCCTGTCCTGTCCCACCACTTAGGTCATTTAAATGTTTGCCCTGATGCCATTGAGGTGCATTTTCCATTTTCTTGTTTTGGTTGGACAACCTCCCAGTTCATAATCATTTAATATCCCCATAGAACATTAACCTCCTCCTTTTCATACTGATAGAAATCCCTTCCAACGTGTCATAGAATTCTTGGTTTGATCTCAGTTGACACACGCATGCACGCACCCACACACACACACACACACCACTGTGGGAGTCTGTGACCCATATGTGGCGCGTCCCCAGGTGGCGGTTAGGGGAATGCTCGCTAGATATAGAGGGCAGGAGTGAAATAAAATACCTCCAGCGGACCAAACAGACTAGGGGAAGGAACTCCCAATAATAAACCAACCATGGGTAGTCAAGAGGATCTGACATACATAACGGTGCAGGGGGTCAGATCACCAGTACCGACGAGAGTGAACAAGCGGGCTCCCGGACGTCGTTATCACATGACCGCAGTGCTGGAGTGGTGGTCAACTTGGATGCTGTGGCATTCAATACTACAAGTCTTGAACATTGTCGAGAAGATTTGACGAAGCTAACTGGAGTGGTAGATGACCTACAGAAGTACATCCAACAAAGGCATAATGCCCATGGTGAAATAAGAGAATACGTCGGTAAGATACAGAACTACCTCAAAGCGATGAAAAGCAAACTATGGGAAAACAGCGGAGAGTGTGAAAGCAAACGTAGGCACTTAGACAGTGATGCCATTACCAGGCACATTCCTATCAAGGGAGAAGGTTAATATGCCTCCATCTTTACCAGCTGGATGCCAGGAAGAAAGAACAAAGGTGACTAAGATTAAACAGAAGTCAAAGGCTTCAAAGAAAGAAGCATCTAGGCAACCAGTGGCTTCAAAATCACAACTGGAGCCCACCCGCATTATGGGGAGAACAAATGCATCGACAAAAGGAAGGATGCCGGATTTGGAAAACCATAAATTCCCGAAAGATGAGCAGTAGGAAACAGTTTCCAGGAGGAAAAAGGACATCGGGAAGGAAAAGCGCCCTAAACCACCAAGGTCGGATGCTTTGATCATTAAGATCTCGGAGTCCAGTACCTATGCGGATAACCTCCGGAAGGTCCGAGACGACCCTGCCTTGAAAAACCTGGGTGTAAATATCTCAAAAGTACATACAAATGAGGCTGGGAATCTATTAATCCAGCTGGATCGGAAGTCTGGTGGGGCCCTGCAGACCATGAAGCACACTCAAGAGGGTGCACTGGGATCAGATGCTAAAATTAGAGCGTGGACGCAGGAGTCACTGATTGAAATCAGGGACTTGGACGCACTTACGCCAAAAGAAGAGATTGCTGAGGCTCTCACAGCCCTTTTAGATGGAGAAGTGATCCAACCTAGCGCAGTGTGATCGATGAGAGTAGCGTATGCTGGAACACAGACTGCAGTGGTTGCTCTCCCAGTTCTACTGGCCCAGAAGGCTGTTTCGAAAGGCAGGATCAGAGTAGGCCTAGTAATCAACCGTGTACGGGAGAAGGTGCGACTTCAACGCTGTTCCCGGTGTTGGGAATTCGGACACTTGGCCAGAAGATGTCAGGGACCTGACAGAACAAAATGTTGTCGAAAATTTGGCAAAGAAGGGCACTTAGCCGCCGACTGTACACAGAGTCCTAGCTGTGCACTTTGCGACAACAGGCACTCTTGTGGCGAAAATAAATGTCTGGCATTACACCATGCATTGCAAGCGCAAAGGAGACAGAGAAATCATGCAAAATGAGGATCTTACAACTCAACCTCAATCACTGTGAAGTTGCTCAAGACCTTCTCTGGCAGACTGTGAAAGACTTAAGGATTGACGTTGCCATCCTTAGTGAACAATATAAAAATCTGGATAGCGTCTCCTGGATATCTGACACCACAGGACGAGCTGTGATGTCTTCAATTCCTGCTTACGCGAGGGGTCTTTTCCCCCACCATGGAAAAGGCAACGCCTGGTTCTGATCCCAAAGAGCAAAGAAAGACCATCAGAAGCTTCGACCGATCGACCGATTTGCCTGTTGGATACAACTGGGAAGGCTTTGGAGAAGATAATGGCAAATAAGCTGCAAGAATTCACAGAAGATGGGGGCAGGCCTCTCCAGGAACCAATTTGGCTTCCGGAAAACAAGATCCACTTTAGACGCTATTGCTTTGGTGGTTGAAAGGGCCAAGAAGGCTGTAGCAGGGAAGAGATGGAGGAGAGGCGCTAAGTGCTATTGGGCAATAGTCACGATGGATGTAAGGAACGCCTTTAACACAGCGAGATGGAGCTGTATTCTGGATGCTCTAAGGGCAATGAAGGTCCCTGAATACCTCAGGAGTATAATCTGTGACAACTTCAGGGACAGGACCTTGATATGTCCAACACAGAACAGCTCGAGAAGGATTAAGGTGACTGGCGGGTACCCCAGGGATCAGTGCTTGGACCCCTCCTGTGGAATGTTATGTACGACGGAGTCCTTAGGCTTAAACTACCAGAGGGTGCTGAAATTGTGGACTTTGCTGATGATATCGCTGTGGTGGTCGAGACAAAGTACAAAGAAGAGATCGTGTTAAAGGCCAACCATTGTGTCGCATTGACTGGAGATTAGCTGGCGTCTGTAGGGTTGCAGCTAGCAGATGATAAGACAGTTGTCCTTCTTGTAAGTAGCAGGAAAATAAGAGAAAGTATCACCTTGAGAGTGAGTAGGCAAGAGATTCAGTCCAAACCTTACTTGACTTATCTCAGGGTGAGAATCGATGATCGGCTCCGGTTCAAGGACCATATTCAGGGGATTAGTGATAAAGCAGCTCGAGTGTACACCGCACTGTCACGTTTAATGCCCAACATAGGCAGACCCAGGAACATCCGCAGGGTGCTGATATCCAGTGTGGTCCCATCCATTCTGCTCTACACAGCTGCGATATGGAAGGATGCGCTGGACACTGCTGCTTATAGAAGACTGATGGTGTCGGTATATCGACGGGGTGTGCTAAGAGTGATCAGCACGTTTCGTACAATGTCATACGAAGCGGTCTGTGTGGTGGCCAGGATGCCACTGATTGAGCTTATCGCTGAAGAGAGGAGGCGCTCTTATAACAGTGCTGACCCCATTCCCAGAGACGAATTAAGAAAGCAGACAGTTAGGGAATGGCAACGTCGTTGGGATATGGCATTCAGTGGAAGGTGGACGCACAGGTTGGTGCCCCACATTGAGGCTTGGGTGAATATGACCATGGGGAGGTCGACTATCACAGCACTCAGTTTCTCTCAGGGCATGGTTGCTTTCGAGCTTACCAGCATAGGTTTAAGCTCGATGATACAGGTGAATGTACATTCTGCCCAGGAGCGGAGGAGAGCACATATTCTTCTTCTGTCCCCGCTTTCAAGAAGAGAGGATGGAGTTCCGATGCGTCTGCGGCTCAGATCCCACTGCAGTTAATGTTATCAACCTTATGCTGATCAATCAGGATTATTGGATAGCAGGCCAAAGGTTAGCAGCACAGGTGTTACAAAAGCTAAGAAAGGAAGAGAAAGAAAGGCGAACCAGGAGGTAGCTGAAATCAATCAATGAGGCGGCACTCAGCTACCCCCCCATGATGTAATGTCTAACGGCGGTTCCTTGGAGGGTGAGACACAGGTATAGGGAGGTTGGTTTTAGTGGGTAAAAATCCCACACACGGATGGGTACAGGCCTGTTCGCGCCTTTTGATTTCCAGATTTCCACCAACCCTCATAAAAAAAAACACACAGGCACGCACATATATACGAGGGTAAGTCAATATTTATCGGGAATTTAGTTATATTTTTGTTTATGTTGGTGGTAATGTCATTTTGCATTGATGACACATGCTTTGTTTATTAATTGGTATGTCTATGCAAGTTTCAAGCTGCTAGGTTAGTTTCGTTATCGCTGTTGTGCTGCTAATCATGGCTGCTCCACTTTCTATTTGCACCAACGAACAGCAATGTTCATTGATCCATTTTTGTGGTTGGATGGCATATCAGGGGCTGAAATTCATCGAAGACATTCGGTACAGTACGGGAACAGTGTTTTGCTACAACAGAGTGTCTACGAATGGATTGCAAAATTCAAAAATGGTCGCACAAGTGTTATGCACGATGAAGGAGCTGGATGACCGTTTAACGCCACAAATGAAGAAAACATTAAGCATTCACTCGAAATGGTGCTCTTAGACAGACGAGTAACTGTTGACGAAGTGGCATATCATCTGCAAAGTAGTCATGGTTCTGCCTACGAAATCATCCACAGCAGACTTGGGTTTCATAAAGTTTGTGCAAGATGGGTCCCAAAACAACTCACACATTTGCATGAATAAACATGCTTAGACACATGCCAAAAACATTTGGATCACTACAGTAACAAATGGAACAACTTCTTAGACAGGATCATTACTGGTGACGAAACATTAATGGTGAGTAAGAGTAAAATATAGGAGAATATATATAACAAAAAAATTAAAGGGTCACTGAAAAAAATACATAATTCATTGTTTTGAAGTATTACTGATAGATAGGAAGCTGTTATTTGTGATGGAGCAACGACATTTTTTAAAATAAATTATAAAATAATCAAATTTTTTAAACTCAAATAAAATTTTAAAATTGAAAAAATCCTTAATTCTAAACTTTATGCTCCAATTCTTGTGTTGCCACTATCAATATCAATGAACACACATGAGCATCTATTACTAAATACAAATGATAAACATCATTTAAAGCAATTTTAAATTAGAAAATCATTACATGAAGATTCACAATCTATATTTAACCCTTTCGTTATAGCATAATAATTATTTATATTAATTATTTAGTCCTGATCAGACTTGGCAGAGCAACGAGGCTGGTGCAACGATAGGGACTAAAAACAAGAATATCAAAGTAAGATGCCTGTCATATGCAGACGATCTGGCTTTAATGGTGGAGACTGAAAGCGAAGCAATAAAGCAATTGAACACCTTAAAGGAAATAGCTGAAAAGGCAGGTTTACAGATATCGTTTGATAAAACAGAATTAATGACTACAGATAGAAACATTCAAAAGAAAATAGTAGAGACAAACTACGGCAGAATTAAAGTAACAAATAAATTCAAGTACCTGGGGGAATTTATATTTGGCAATGGATTGGAGAAGGAAAGCATAAAAGAGACAATAACTAAATTGTAAAGACTAAGCTTTGTGAGAAGCAAGTTATATAATAAAAGAAGCCTGTCAACTAAGGCGAAGATAAGACACTACAATATGGTCATCAAACCGGTGATACTGTACGGAATGGAAACCACTTCCTTCCCCAGCCTAGGGAAATGTTAGGGATAAAAAGAATAATTTACGGCCCAAAGAAGACACAGGAAGGCTATAGATTGATACCTAATAAGGAGATATGCAAAGAAGTGAATGATTTGGGAAACAGACATTAGAATAAGAAGATTAAGATTCTACGGACATATGGTGAGGATACACCCAAAGAGATTAAATAGAGAAATCTTCTATAAAATGAGAGGGTAAAAGAGTGCAGAGGGGTACATCAAACAGATGAAGAAGAAAATGAGAGACTGAAAATAACAGACCACGACTGTTTCGATAGGGATGATTATGGGAAGAAACTAAACGAAATTAAAGGATAAAGATAGTTGGGGGTGCAGTCAATTAAAACACCATGCATACTTATTTATTGTGTGGCGAAGTTTTGACCTACAATGTAGGTCGAAACGTCGGCACACAATTAATAAGTATGCACTTATTATGGTGTTTTAATTTACTGCACCCCCAACTATTTCTATCCTTACATTAGAAGTTCCAGTCAACTAATTTATTCTCTAAAAGAAATTAAGGTCCATGCGGGAAAAGGAATAGTGTGGACTGAGGAAAGGGTGGGAAGAAAGAAGGGGTATGAAAAGAAGTGAAAATAATGATATTCGCGTGGTCTCTAAAGCTGTTCCGTGAAAAAAAAAAAAAATCAGAATAAAATTTTTCAAAACCAGTTCACACAAAAACCAACATTGCAGACTTCACATTGATATCACCTTTGACTACTTTATCATATATTTTGCACATTACACATTTCTTAGTAGACTTATTCTCTTTGTCATGCTATTCACATGGAAAATGTCTCGCAGTAAGACCCATGTTAATAAGAATGTTCCCCTTTTCAACTTTTATAGACAAAAGGCATTCCATATAAATCTCAAATCATTTTTCCATATGAACCCAATAAATGGAAAAAATAATTCTTACATCATTTTAAATTTTTCCAATAGAAATTAAATGTACTTATTATCGTATCACTTCTTACACAGTTCTCATAGAAAAATTATAATCCATACTTTATTTTTATGATCATTTCCTTTGTTCGCTAATAGATTTTTATAATGAAAAAATCTTCAGAATGAAAGATTGATAGCATCTTCATCTCCCTTTAGTAATGCTATTTCATAGGTAGCTAATATTTTGAGAATCAGAAACTCACTTCTCCTTTTTAAAAAGTTTTATCCATACTTCATATATACATCTTTTTTTTAAAATGTCACTGGCATTAGTACTGTTTTTGTATAAATAAAAAAAATAACAGAGTTAAACTTGAGTACCAGTTATCAACAAATAGAGAATGACCTTTTATTAAATTTGGTCTGAGTAGCTAGACCACAATATTTGTATCTATGTTGATAATAAGGGAGAGGTACCCATTTTAAATTATAAAGTGATTAAACTTAATACTCATACGGTTGTTAGAGGAAAGGATTATGGCATTTTATGGTAACTTTCTAAGAATAAAACCTATTGAGGAACTGCATTTTTATAAAGAAAAAAAAAACAAAGCAGCCTGGTTTTAAGAAGTAGAGAAAGATTTACAAGAGATGGAGATTACTGGTGAAGATATTCAAGAATGCAACAGTCACAGGATGAAACTGAATGCCTATCAGGGTTTTCAGGAAAACCCTAAGAGGAAATAAATGGCACAAGGTAAAAGCGAGAAATATCGGCAACATATGAAGGAGCAATGGGTGAAGATAAAGGGTAAGAGAGGACAGCTGAAATGATAAGGTCCTAACGGGGTGAAAAATAGTATGATATAATCTTATAGAAAACTCACCATAGACAACAATATCAAATAGAAGCAATATCTAATACAGAGATCAGAGTATTTTATTAACAGTATCAACTAATGCATGTTAGTGAGAGTACAATAAGATTGAAGTTGAAACATTTACTTCTACATGTAATGATTCTTAAAGTATATAACGTACATTTCCCATTATTGCATTCTCTTTTCCATACTAAAGCTCATGACAACTAGTATTTTTGGAAAATATTTAAAAGGGAAACAAATGAAAATTTTAAAAACTTGTTGTGACTCAACATGAAGCGACAACCAACAGAATAATTACCAACTTTTTTACATAATATTTCTTTTAACAAAAACCAAAAGTATTTTTTAACAAATCTGTCAGAAAAGGTTTAAATTCTTCGGGAACTGTCATCTAAATCATATAAAAATCTTATATGTAAAAACGTATTAAAAGTAAATTGAAGAGTATTGACTACCATAATTTTTGCTCTTACTTTACAAGTTATTTTCCAGCATGGTGGATCGTCAGATTTTAGAATCTCACTGAACATAGAGTATCAAAGTAGACTATGAAGACTGACAGTAATGAACACATTAAATGATTTATGAGACAAAACATTATTAATATCTAGTTTCATTGACAATCATGTTCAAAAGCTACGATGGAGATCAATAAAGTATAAACTTTGATTAAAAAAGCAAAAATCAATCTATTAATGAGAGGGCAGAAATAAAGTGTGTGAGGACTTTAGTAACAAGTAATATAAAAAGTTGAATATATTTATTAACTTCTTTTTTTCACAAAAGTTTAAAAAATAAAAACAAATATAACTTTTTGGTATCTGTTCCGCAGGTTTTTACTTCCAGTTGAATTACAAGTTTTGTTTGTTTAATCGTTTTATCTAGCTTTAGTATGAAAAAGAGAATGTAATTAATTATAGGTAATGAGTAGATACTGGTAATTATTTCATAAAGAAAAAAAAGTTTCAACAAACAATTCAAAGTATAGATGATATATGAGATGAAAATGGTTGACTGGATGATCTTATGTAGAGGAGATGGTTGGGGGGTGCAGTCAATAAGAACACCGAATAAGTGAAGTACTTATATTATGTGCCGACGTTTCGACCTACAGTGTAGGTCATCTTCAGGGCGAATGATGGGAAGCGTGGCCGTTACAGATCGCGGCTAGAGTGTACTCATAGTGTACTCGCGGCGAGTACACTCTAGCCGCGCTCTGTAACGGCCACGCTTCCCATCATTCGCCCTGAAGATGACCTACACTGTAGGTCGAAACGTCGGCACATAATATAAGTACTTCACTTATTCGGTGTTCTTATTGACTGCACCCCCCAACCATCTCCTTTACATATAGATGATATATGTTAGTTGAAACATTTACTTCATGTAACATGTAATGATTCTTAAAGTATATAACGTACATTTCCCATTATTACATTCTCTTTTTCCATACTAAAGCTCATGATAACTAGTATTTTTGGAAAATATTTAAAAGGGAAACAAATAAAAGTTTCAAAAACTTGTTGTGACTCAACATGAAGCGACAACCAACAGAATAATTACCAACTTTATACATAATGTTTCTTTTAACAAAAACCAAAAGTATTTTTAAACAAACCTGTTGGAAAAGGTTTAAATTCTTAGGGAACTGTCATCGATCAAATCAAATCATATAAAAATCTAGTTACAATTATAAAATCAAACACTTTGACACAAAATAACCAGTTTAGGTTCGTTGTAGGAGATAAAACAACTTTCTAGTGTTAATAGCACAAATTTTTTAGAAATCGAACTAAGTGTTAGAATCAATTTTTAATTTTTAAACAATAAACCCTAAGGGAAGAGAGACAAGAAACACATTATGTTTTTAATATACAACTTACTAAATATTTTTAACTTCATCAGTACACAATAGCAATTAATACACCTGGAGGAGTATCATTAATAGATTAATATACTTAATAAGTCAGATGTTTCCTTAGAAGTGAAGAAAAATAAAAACAGCATTTTTAAATTTCTAGAAAAAATATGATAATTCAGCTATTAAGAGGTTTAATTAGGAAATATTTTAAACTGTACTTACGAGGCCAGGCCAAGGAGGGAATCCTTTCATCTTTGCCCTAAAACAAAGCAATATTAAAGTGATTTCCCATTTCAATAAAACAAATAAAGAAACTAAAAATAATTGAAAGTTTTGATTAAATTTACCACACAAGATCTCCATTATTAAATGTCATTGTTTTGTTAATAAGTTGGATAATAAAGTTCCTACAACAATCAGCTTTTAACTGTTAACAACAATCTTCCGTTTAGTTGAGAAGCGCGGAATCTACGACTATCCAAAGAGGTAGGTCGATGCTGTTTACATATTAGTTAAGCAAACTTGTACTAAAAAAAAATTGAATGATTAGAACAAACAGAAAAACTGCTGTAATTATAGTATTACCACTTTTTCATTGAAGAAGAGAATTCTAATAGCTTACTAGAGTAAAACAAGTTCAATGCCGATTTTGATAAAACTAGGATATTCTGCTTCAGGGCAGGATATACCACCACCAATATAGATAGGATATAGCACCACTCAATATGGATTGTTTTCAAGGAAGAAGGTAATTATAAAATCTCAAACCGGTCGAAAATTAACTGAGGAAGAGTTTGAGGGGAAACACAATTTACTTCGCCCCAATATCGGATACTACTTAGGCATGTCAGATATGGACGCCGAAAATTCTTTAGATTCATTATTATTCTGGTTTAGATTGGTACATCTCTCTACGATTACTTTATTGTCAGAGGATATATCGTTGTATAAAAATAAAGCACGCATTTGATATAATAGAATAACTGTATTGAAAAACATAATAACAAGCACAGAGGCAAGACAAGGTAAGTATATATAATACAGAACATAGGAAGTACTATGTCGTGCATGTAAGCAACTGATCAGCTCAAGTGGAAACCGGCGATGAGAATGATAGAGGCATATAATTGCATGCAAATTATTATTATAAAATCACATTGTGATATTTTCTAAATAAAAATCTATTGACAAAGCTTCAACTCCAGGAAATTCATTCGTTACTTTTACCTATCACGATTCGAAAATCAACCTGTTACGTTAATAGGTGCGAGAGTTATGGTAGTAACACTGAACTCACTTTTTTAAAAAGGAATTTATTGAATAAAAAAACTTAACACTTGAACAAAGGATTATACAAGAATAGCTTTACGACTTGAACTCTTAAGACTAATTGCTGAGGATAGGCGGGGATTTATATAGATTAAGTAGGAGTGGGGAGAGAATTCTAGGAATCTTAGTGCAGGTGGCCATAACTCCTCTCGGCTCAGTTTGAAGTGTCCTCACGAAATCAGAAAAGAAGATATGCGGGGGTAAACTCGAAGTTCTTGTGGAGGTTATGGTTCCGGAGCTGAGTCATCGACCTCCATAGGTTCAGGTTGCTGTTCTGGAAAATGAGCCAGTTGATTTGGACGGTGATACAAGTGAAGAAAACAGCGGCGGAG
The DNA here is from genome assembly GCA_037127475.1 of Arma custos. NCBI lineage: Eukaryota > Metazoa > Arthropoda > Insecta > Hemiptera > Pentatomidae > Arma > Arma custos. Next base: position 58,908,960 of record CM073761.1, read on the forward strand.
TGTAGCTTGATACTGAAGAAAAATGAAGATGAGTAAAATAATGAAGATAAGTAGAATTAACATAGTAGAGGAATCATGTTCAGGTGAAGGAAAATCTTCAAGTTCTTCTAGAGAAAGTTGGTGCAGGTTGATAGTGTGTAGTTCGTCAAAAGTGATATTCAAGGCTTTAGGTTCATCTAAGGATAATACGTTGGATACATTTAAGGGTAAATCATTTTCTGTATAGGAAAATGGAGATGGGAATTCAGGAATGGATTCAGAGAGTTGTAGGCTTAGAAGAGAAGTAGGGCGTAAACCTAAATTAAGGCTAACATTATGTCTAACAATAATTAAGAGAGATTGATTAAAAACTAAGTATTTGTTTACAATAGGAATATATGTAATAAATGATTTAGGATTAGCTAATTGGTATTGATTACTGTTATTATTATGATACAGAAGGTTATTAATACATTTGTTATTAATATTAGAAACATTTGTACAATAGTAGTAATCTAAGATTAGGATAAAATTTCCTGTATACAACTTAGTAGTACGTAAAATAAAAGAAGGTTGTACATAAGTAGTAAGTACAGAGTTATTAAACATATATGGATAAGATAATAAAAAATAAGTTTCTATAAGAGGTGTTTCTAAGGGAAGTTCTACAAAATAATGGAGGTGGGTAGAAGTTAAAGAGCAATGTACTTTTCCTATTTGCCATAGAACATATGGTGAATTTGATAATAACCGTACATGTTGGGTGTCTATAAGTGATTGGATTTCGGAGGCGGAAATAATTCTATTATGAATTACATTTGATTTACGAAATTCTAAGGATATATCGATGCCATTAATCTTATTTATTAAAAGAGTTAAAGTGGAATATAATTAGGAGTAATAATAGCTGTTATGTATGTCGTGTGTGACATTGGCAATTAATAATTTTTTAATTTTATAATTATGAGTAATAATAGCTGTTATGTATGTCGTGTGTGACATTGGCAATTAATAATTTTTTAATTTTATAATTATTTGTTCTGATCAATTTCATTTCTTCATTAATTTCATCTATCAATTTACAATTTAGTGAGACTTGAGTTTTGATATTATTTTCTAAATGTTCGTTAGTTTCGAGAGTGCGTATGACAGTATCGTATCGCTCTTTGTCATTAGCGTCCATGTTACCTGTTATCCATGATATAGCGGTGTTATCCATTAAATAATCCACGTTTGTTTCGTCTGGGAAAAGAGTTAAAAAGGATATGGTCAAGTTTGTCTTGTGCATAATTAAGATGGGATTGTAAGATCAATTTTTGAGAATTGGTTAAGAGTGACTGAATTGATTCGGTGTAATGTTGTTTAATAGATTTAGTATAGGGGTTGTATAGCGGTACAGTAAGGGCAATGTTAGTCAATTCTTCCTGGATCATGGTTAAATTGATGGAATGCATGTACGTGTGATATTCTGTTAGCATATATGAGTTCTGTATAGAAATTGGAACAATGCCAGATCCGTTGGATAAGTCTGTTATCTTATATGGTGTTGCTAGTCCCAGGTGTAGGAGAAGCGAGAGAATCATTTTCCGGTTCATTCCTGAAATCATGTCGTTCATATTTCGATGGGCGTTTTAACTGACTAGGATGAATTTCAATTTGTTTTTTGTTAGATTGGGCTTTTTGTGTCACGGGGTTATATGTTACTTTTTTGTATTTGGGCTTAGATTTGTTTCTAGTATGAGTTTTAATATAGATTTGTCCATGTGGTATTTCTAAAATTTCTCTGTCTTCATTTAGTCTATTAGTTCTGTCTTCCTTTTCTGTTTGGATTAATGTCTTTATAGTATTATGAATAATTTGTTTTTCTCTGTGATAGTCGTTAAGGAGTTGGTCATAAATTAAAGGTTCTAGCGTGGGGTTCAGTTACTTTTCCATAGGTGATTTCGTTGGGTGATAGTTTTGTTAAAGAATTGGGAGTATTGTTACATGCAATAAGGGATAATTCTATAAGTTTTGAAAGAGGTAGAGATGGTTCTTGGTCTTTGATTATGTTTAAGATTTCGATGAGAGTGGAATGTGCGCGATTTATTAATCCATTGGAGTTTGAATGATTAGGGGTGGTGAAATGTATATGAATATTGTTATATTGTAAAAAGTTTTCCACGCATTTATTGGCGAATTCTGGTCCATTGTCCATTGGAATTTCCTTGGGGATTGGGAAAAGACTTAGGTAATTTTGTAAGCTTTTAACGATAGAAATGGCGTTGGTAGTTGGTATTAAATAAGCATATAATTTTTTGAGAATGCGTCTATTATGGTGAGTATGGATTTGTTGTTATAAAATAAAACATCAATTTGTAATTGCTCAAAAGGTTTGGAAGGGGTTTTTATGATTTGAAATTTAGGTTTAGGAGGGTTCCTGTCGTATTTATATTTTTTACATATTGTGCAGTTATTAATGTATTTAGTAATGTCAGTTAGCATTCCAGGCCAGTATAATTTTTTTCAAAGGGCGTTATGTACGTCGTTTATTCCACGATGGCATGTCTTTCCGCAATATTGATTTATTATGTGTTGTATCTGTTCATCTTTGTCTTCTTCGTCTAGTACAAAGGTTAAATATATACTCCATAGGTTTTATGCGGTTCTAAATATTCTAAACAGGTTTGTTCGAGATCATTGTTATAAGGCCAGGCGGTATACCAAATATGTCTAGTTTTAGTTCCAGTGAATAATTTTTTAGTTTGATTTTTGTTATGGTTTCCTCTTTCAATAATTATTTGGTTTTTCTCTATATTTATTATTTTCGTAGGATCGTCCACTATGTAGATTTGGTCATGCGAGTGAACTGTCATTATGCTACTGTCATTGTAATTTTCGTGTATGGATATGTCTAAGTTACGAGCCAATTCTTCTGTGTCGTTAGTGTTAATGTCAGGATTGTGTCGTGAATCTAGGAAGTTATCAATTACTTCTTGCGGGTTTATTTCAATATCAGTCACAGCGTTTAGGTCATGAATAGGGTTTCGGGAAAGTGCATCTGCTACAAGGTTTGTTTTTCCTTGAACGTACTTGATGTCAAAATTATAATCCGATAGTTGACATTTCCATCTTAATATTTTGGAGTTGGGTTCTTTCATATTATAGAGATATTGTAAAGGTTTGTGGTCTGTTTGTATTAGGAATTTTCGTCCATAAACATAAGGTCTAAAATATTTGCAGACCCATACGATAGCTAATAGTTCCTTTTCTATCGTACTTAGGTTTTGTTCATGCTTGTTTAAAGTCCGTGAAGCGTATGATATTGGTAAGTCCTTTTTGTCCACTGTCTGTGAGAGTACGGCTTCTATTGCGTAGTTTGATGCATCTGTTGTGATAGTAAATGTTTTGTTGAAGTCTGGGATGATTAGGATAGGATCATTTTGTAAAATTGTTTTAAGTTCATTTATTGCGTTTACATAGTCAGCGTCATTAATATCAATTCTATGATCTTTCTGCAATTGTTTTCTGATGGGTTTTGCTATTTTTTCGTAGTTTTTAATCATTTTTCTATAATATCCAGTAAGCCCTAAAAATTGTTTAATTTGTTTTTGATCCTTTAGGATGGAGAAATTTTTGATGGCTTCTATTTTTTGGGGTTAGGTTTGATTCCTTCTTTTGTAATGATATGGACTAAATATAATAATTCTGGTTTGATAAATTCAGTTTTGTCTAATTGTAGTTTTAGATTATATTTCTGTAGTAGTATAAAGACACTGGTTAAATGTTTTATGTGCTCTTGTAGGTTGTCAGAAAATATTATTATGTCGTCCATGTAAACCAAAGTATTGGGGAGATTAGCAAAAATAAGATTCATAGCTCTTTGAAATGTAGGGGGGCATTTTTTAGGCCGAAACGCATTCTAAGGAATTCATAATGTCCGTCTTCTGTACTGAAGGCAGTTTTTGGAATTGATTCTGGGTCCATTTATATTTGGTGGAATCCAGAGGATAAGTCTAGAGCAATAAAGTATGTGGCACGTCCTATTTTTCCTAGTAGGTCTTCCATATTGGGTAGGGGGAATCGGTCGTCTATTGTTTTTTCATTTAATTTTCTATAATCTATAACCATACGGATTTTCCTTTCTCCTGAGGCGTCTAGTTTTTTCGGAACCACCCAAATTGGGGAGTTATACGGGGAGTTTGATGCTTAAATAATTTTATTTTTTAGTAATTTTTCAATTTCTAATATGACATCTTCTTTATAAATCTGTGGATACCGATAATTACGGGTGTATACTGGGTTTTCGTCTGTAGTCCGAATAGTATGTTTTAAAAGGTGATGCTGTCAAGTGTTCGTCTTTCCGTTTATTTGAGGAAATTGGCAAATTAAGTTAATTATTTCTTCCTTTTCTTCTTTATTCATATGGTCACCACGAATGAGGTTTTCAATTTCATTTTTGTTTATCTTATATTTGATATTTTTATTGTCTATGATATCTACTTCATCTATGACCATAGGCTCGGGACAAATGGTCATGAGCTCTGAGGCGTAAATGAGGCATTTCATTTAATTTTCTTGTATGGGGTATAGCCCTTCTTTAATTATATAATTGTTTTCTTTTTTTTCATTAAGCAATCCTTTTGTTAATTTTTGTTTATTGTTAACTTCAAATTCAACATAATTTAACCCTTTGTTTAAAGTAATTTCATTTTTCGTTTTTTCGAAATACAGTGGTATTTCCTTATATATTAAAACATTATTCTCAAAATCTAGTTTAATTTTTAATTTCCTTAAAGTATCGTTACCTAATAACGTATCGTATTTATCAGAGAATTTTAATAAATATACTTTAATGTATTCATCTATACCTAAATAGTTTTGCAAATTTACCAAAATATATTCTGCTCTGTTAACTTTTCCAGCTGGTGTAGTTACTATGAAGTTTTCGGTTATTTGTGGCACTTCAGGTTTTACGATTTCGGGGTTTACATAATTTTGAGAGGATCCGGTATCTATCATCCATGTTCTATTTTTGAAGTCTTTATAATATGGTAGAGTTTTATTGAATAGATTTAATTCAAAAGTCTGGTGTTTGTTGGACTTACACAGTCGTTTTGACCTTAGCCTGTATCTAAAAAAAGGTCTGCTCTTCTTTGTTCCTGTCTTTCTTCCTCTTCTTGTATTTGTCTTTCTGTCCTTTCTGCTTGCTCTTGTTTTAGTTGGAATTCTCTCAATTGTGCTTCTAATTGCTCAATTTTTTGTAACAGGTCAGGCGATTCATTAATGGGGACTTCTTCATTTATGTATATTAATTCATAAGGAGAGATCATTTTTTTTTTGGATTGGGTCTATTCCAAGTCCTCATCGATACGGTATTTTGGGATTCTCGATTAGGATTTGGTCTGTTGGGATTATTGAAGGGGTGTCTAGGATCGTTAGGGTTATGTGGTCTCTGTCCACTAGGTTGTTTAGGAGGAAATTGAGGTTTTTGGTGGAATGAAAATGGTTGTTGCGTTTGATGAGAGAAATAGGGTTGTTGCGTTTGGTGATAAGGGAAGGAGTGTTGAAATGGTGGAGAAGTTCTTTGGGTATTGTTATTGTTAGGATATTTGTTCTTATTTTAAAGTTGGTCAATTACAAATGAACACTTGTGATTTAAAGTCCTTCTGTATTCTTCAAGTGTACTAGGGTTAAAGGTCATAATGTGATTAGAGAGTTGCCAAGGGAGGCATGTGTACATATGATGAATTATTTCTTTTTCTACATATGTCATAGCGGAAGTTAATGATGTACCAGTCAAGCCGTCTAGTTTTAATCTAGCAAATATGAGATGCCTTAAATTTTCTAATCTGTTTAAAAAGTCAGTGGGAGTTTCCTTATTAAATGGTTTTGTTGAATAAATTTCTGCCTTAAGGGATTCGTACGATCTACTGTCTGCGAAGTTCCGTTTTAGTATTGTCAAAAGTTCAGGTATACTATTTATTGTTTGTGTTAAAATTAGCGATTGAGCTGAACCGATCAGTCTACTCTTTACTTTATTGAGTAGGTATGCATGATTAAGATCTTTTTGTTGTATCCTTGGATCGCATACCACGTTAAAAACACTTTCTACCGTCGTTGTAAAATAAAGAAGGTCATTGGAATTTCCGTCGAAAGTTGGAATGTGGTCATAGTCTTCTCGTCTTATGTCATGATTAATAGAAGTTGCCATTTTTAAATATGAATGTAATGAATTACAATTAATGAAATAAAAACAAAGTATAGTAATGATATTTTTAAATTGTTAATTATTTGTATAATATATAACTTAATGTATAATATATGATTTATTAAAGAAATGTTTCAAATAAATGTTTAATCTTACTGAAGTCCAATTTTCTACTGTAGATACTTCGGGGTGAAAGACCTCGACGAAATCTTGAGGATATGGAATGATGAGAAGGGATAAATGATCGCTTCTTCTAGGATTCGAGTTCCTGCTGTGCGGGCGCCAGTTATGGTAGTAACACTGAACTTCACTTTTTTAAAAAGGAATTTATTGAATAAAAAACTTAACACTTGAACAAAGGATTATACAAGAATAGCTTTACGACTTGAACTCTTAAGCCTAATTGCTGAGGATAGGCGGGGATTTATATAGGCTAAGTAGGAGTGAGGAGAGGATTCTAGGAATCTTAGTGCAGGTGGCCGTGCAGGTGGCCATAACTCGAGTCTGTGACAAATAATCAAATTGAAGAAATATCGGTGAGCTCAAGGTACATATGAAGGTATATAACACCCTTTTGGTGTTAGATTACATCGAGGAACTGATGTGGATTCTATTTACTATCTTACAGTTGCTAAAATCAGGAACGAAATTTCCGTGGTCAGAAACCAAAGGGGAACTCCACAGCAGAAGAAGAAGAAGAAGAAGCTGAAGTAAACCGCTAGCGTGATACTTGTATGGATTCAATATTAAAAGAATTTACCAAGAACAGGATATCGACTGTTGAAGTAGGTTATTAAATTGAGAACTACGTGTATGAAAAATTCTGTATTGAAAGAACACACATATTATATTTGAACAGAAATCAAAAGAGTAAGCTCATAGCATAGCGTCCATAGTACTCTCTCTAACCTTACTGTAACCTTCTATTTCTAAAATGGTGGTTAACACAAACAAAGCTATATTAATATTAAATAAACAAAAAAACAAAATATTGAGAATGTTAAATATGTCCTTCAACACTCTCCCACATTAAATATATTTTGCACACACTACAACACTACACAATACCTAAATTGGCCATAAGAACACTAAGTCTAGGTTTGTGGAGTGGCTTCGTAAGAAAATCAGCAAGTTGGTATTCCGTAGAAATCCCTTCAACATTAATAATTTTTTCTTGAACCACCTCTCTAACAAAAAAATGTCTAATTCTTATGTGTTTTGTTCGGCGATGAAACTCAGGATTTTTCGCAAGCTTAACCGCAGCTTCATTGTCCACAAAAAGAGTTGGTATCTTCTCTGAAGAATGAGGCATTAATTCGGTGAATAAGCGCTTCAGCCAAACCATCTCCCGAGCTCCCTCACTAGCAGCCATCAGTTCAGCTTCTGTAGTGGAGATTGCAACACTTGTCTGTCTTTGGCTTATCCATGAAATAGGTCCCTCGGCAAACTTGCAGACCACTCCAGTTGTAGACCGCCCTGTGCTAATGTCACCTCCGAAATCTGCATCACTGTAGCCTTGTAGGAAGCTCTCTTCATTGGGCTTGTACATTATTCCAATATCTTGGGTCCCTCTGAGATATCTAAATATTCTTTTTACTTTAATGATATCTTCGCCTCTCGGTTTTTCCAAAGATCTGGACACTACTCCAACCGCAAATGCTATGTCAGGCCTGGTTGAGATCATTAGATACATTAAAGCTCCCACAGCTTGCCTGTAAGGATACTCAGAGATGTCTCTCCCAGATTGTGAATCCTCTCCAGTACTGCTAATAATAGGAGTACTCACAGGTCGACACTCGGTCATTTGAAATTTGTTTAGAATTTTCCTCACATAGGCAGACTGACTAACCTTTATTCCCTCCTTGCTCTTTTTAATTTCCAGTCCAAGATAGTAATTGGCAGGCTTTGCCTTAATTTTAAATTCCTTCTTTAAATTTTCAATTAAAGATAAAGCATCCTTTTCACAAGACGCAGCTATTAGTCCATCATCGACATAAAGAGATAAGAAAATTTTTCTATCATTGGAATTCTTAATAAACAGACAGGGGTCGGCAGTACTAATACAGAATCCAGCTTTCACCAAATACCCTTTTATCTTCTCATTCCAGCATCTCGGAGCTTGCTTAAGGCCGTAAAGACTTTTCCTTAGTCTGCATGACCTAGCGCTGCTGTCTTCAAATCCAGGTGGTTGACTAATGTATATCTCTTCCTTTAATTCTCCATTGAGAAAAGCTGTAGACACATCAAATTGATATAGTGTCATGTCTTCGTGAGCAGCAACGCTAATAAGTGCTCTAACTGTCGCTACTCTTGCTACAGGACTAAAAGTTTCTTCAAAATCATGACCTTCTTTTTTGCTTAAACCCCTTCACAACAAGCCTTGCTTTGTACCGATCTAAGCTTCCATCAGCATTAAATTTTTTTGTATAAACCCATTTACACGGTATTATTCTTTTATTTTGGGGTAAGTCAGTAAGATGCCAGGTTTCATTATCTTCATGAGCCTTCAATTCTTCCTGCATCGCAAGCTTCCACTGTTTGGACTCTGAAGACTTCATGGCTTCGTCATAGGTAGTTGATAGTTCAGAAGAATCACATGAGGCGAGAAAAATATAATCTTCAAATCTTGCAGGAGGATGAAGAGTATTCCTATCTCTAAGTTCTCTAATAGTCCCTATATCTTCTTTTTCATCCTCAAAACCAACAAAATCTTCTGTAGATTCAGCATCAGAAGACCTATCTACTTCCGGTTCAATCTCTTCAGGAACATCATCATTTATTTCATACTTCTTTTCCTCTGGAAGATGAACTGTAACTGCAGGGGAAAGAGGCTTTTCATTAAAAGTAACATTTCTTGACCTTATTATTTTTCTTCCTCCTGTCCAAACACGGTAGCCTCCAAAGTCGTAGCCAACAAGAATACCTTTTTGAGCTTTCTTATCCATTTTCTTCCTAAATTGTTTAGGAATGTGAACATAGGACTCACTACCAATAATTTTCAAGTGTTTGATACTAGGTTTCTTCCCTAACAATAATTCAAACGGTGATTTGCCAGGTACACCAGTCCTAGATGTTCTATTCAAAACATAAACAACTGAGTTAATCAATTCAGCCCATAAAGATTGAGGCATATTTCCGTGGGAATGCAGAATGGCTCTAGCTGCTTCTACCACAGTTCTATTATCTCTCTCAATGAATCCGTTTATTTCACTACTGTAGGGCATTACTAACAATTGATCAATACCATTTTTTGCAATAATATCCTTCATTCTACGGTTGTCAAACTCTCCACCATTGTCACATTGAAGAGCTTTGATAACATGACCAGCTCTTTGGCATTCTTTTAATAAAATTAAAGATTTCTCGAAAACTTCTGATTTCTCTCTAAGAAAATAAATATATCTAAATCTAGAGAAATCATCTTTAAAAAGGAGGTAGTATCTATATCCTGAAAACGATTTTTCAAAAGGTCCACAAACGTCTGCATGAAATACTTCTCCAGGTGCAGAAGCTCTTTTCCTTGTTCCGTGTTTAAGCTTATGTGCCTTCCCATAGACACAACCTTCGCATAATTCAGTTTTCAATTTAATACCAAGCTCCCTTTCAACAACTTCCTTTGTATGCCTCTTATCTTGGTGAGCGAGTCTTTCATGGTAGAGCTGCAAAAGTTTTTGAGGATCCTCGTCTGAAACAACATTATTTACAGGCTCTGTATGAAAAATATTGAGTTTGTATAGGCCATTGTTTATCTCACGTTTTCCAGTTATAACTGCTTCATTATTCACTTTAAATTGACATGTCTCGGCAGTTGAACTAAATTTACTTTTAGGACACCTATCATGAGCAGCCAGTACAGAAAATAAATTTTTGTGAATAGAAGGAACAAACCACACATCCTTTAGGGTAATAAATGTCACAAGAAGTACGGAACTTTACATCCCCATATCCTAAGGCATTAGCTTTGTCACCGTTAGCTGTGGTTACCTGATGTGGAGTATCAAATTCTTTTAAAAATTCAAAAAGTCTTTTATTGTTACAAACATGGTTTGTAGCTCCATTGTCTACGTACCAATTAGAACTATCACACTCAGACTGAAAAACATGTGATACAACCAGTGTTATATTATTTGATTGTGACTCCTGAGATTTAGGAGGGCACCCATCTTTCTTCCATTTTAAACACTTTCTAATAATGTGGCCTTCCTTTTTGCAGTAATGGCAAATAATTTTATTTCTAAAATCCTTTTTCATGTTAATATTTTTCCTAGCAATAGCAAAAGCTTCCTCATTGTTCTTTTCACCAGTATTCTTATTGATATCCTTAAGAGCCCTCTCATGAGCACACAATTGTGTGGTTAAATTGTCAATAGAACGTTCTGCTTTTGGCATTAATCGCCATGTTGATTTAAACGAAAAATATTCTGGTGGCAAAGTATCTAAAATTTTACATATTAAAAGAATTTCTGGCAACTTTTCATCTTATAATTCTATATTTAAATTGTTCCAAATATTCTTCAATTTAGATAAATGGTTTGCCATATCATCAACAGGATTATAATTTAAATTAAAAAATTGCATACATAAATCAAATGATTTATCTTGTAAATCCCCTTCAAATAGTCTATGTAGCTCAAGCCATACCTCTCTAGATGAGCTGAACCTCATAACTTTAGTTAAGGTTTCTTCAGTCATATTAGTTGTTAGCACTAAAAGAGCCTTAGTGTCAGCACTCTGGTATAACTCTAATTTATTATTAAAATCACTTACTAAGACTTCCTTGTCTTCATCAGGTTCTTTGGGTTTTGTGAGCTTACCCATGACCACATTTTCTCCACCAGGAAAACTCCTTAACAAAACAAGTACTTTATATTTCCACGTAGCCCAATTTGACTTTCCTTCAAGTAATCCAATATTAACTTTAAGATCCATGTTGAAAATCTTCACACACACAGGAACTTAAAAAAAAATCTTTCACTGGTTAATATTGTACACAAAGTCTGCTCAGTTGGAAACTTGCTGGTCCCATAACCTGTTGAAGTAGGTTATTAAATTGAGAACTACGTGTATGAAAAATTCTGTATTGAAAGAACACACATATTATATTTGAACAGAAATCAAAAGAGTAAGCTCATAGCATAGCGTCCATAGTACTCTCTCTAACCTTACTGTAACCTTCTATTTCTAAAATGGTGGTTAACACAAACAAAGCTATATTAATATTAAATAAACAAAAAAAACAAAATATTGAGAATGTTAAATATGTCCTTCAACATCGACTAACGGTGGGTCAGATGGAAGGAGGTTATGAAAGAAATATCATAAGCACTTCTATGTCCTTGAATAATAACATAGAATGAAGCCATGTTTAATGGACTGCAATGAAGAAGCTTTTCTTGAACATTTTGAAGAAAGCCAAGGAACACAATATGAATACCCACCATATATTTAGTTATTTCTATAAAGCCCAGGATAGCATAACATCATAAAATATCTATTCCAGCGTTTAGTTCAAATTGGGAATTTGAAATATTCGAGTTCAACATGTGAAACTATCATGTGCACGAAGGGGTGTGTCAAGGAGTCTGTCTTGTAAACATTTTATTAAACTTGGCTCTGAAATACATAGTAAAGAAATCGTCGGTATATAGAATAGAATTAATAAGCTTACCATTGATCTTAACTCCAAGATTTTTATCATGCACAATTCGAAAAGTATATCCGAATGGATGTTGAATGATGGCGCGCATAGGGTATATTCCTGTCTGACCCTTCGTAGAATGCAACTTTTGTCGGTCAGTCTTCAATCGATTTGATCAACTGATTTCTGCTTCCAATATAAGTTTCAATCCAATCTATGATACGGGGACTTCTACGATCCATTCCCGTGGTTCTTAATAAGTTCCAAATTGTTCTTTGCTAACCCCTATCAAAGGATTTTTCATAATCGATTAAAGCTGCATTAATAACTTCTGATCTCGAAACTTTTGGAGAATTATATTTAAAGCATAATTTGTCTCACGGGTTCCATGTACATTCCTAAAGACAAATTGAGTTTCTTTTATTTGCATAGAATAGAGCTTATTTGGCATCTACTTCTATTTTTTTTCATTTATTATTCGCTGATAAACCTTCAGTGTATGGTTCATTAAACAAATCACTGGATCTTCGTCGCACTTATATGTCTGCTGCTGTTTTGGAAGAGCTATAAAAAAATACTTTAGTCATTCATTGGGCATTTCACCAGGAGTATACACATTGTTAAGAACGTTACTTATGATACCGACGTGGGTGGTCTTCGTGGATCATTTATTAGAAATCTGTTGGAATGTTGACTGCTTTCTTCGTTCTGGCTGATTTTATGGTATGAAGAACTTCAAATTTTAAAATTTCTGGGCCTTCATCTTAACTTAAGTTTTCCTTTATGTTTGGCATGTAGTCTTCATTCGATTGATATATTTACTACGTACATAGGCGGATCCAGGGGGGGGGCACGGGGGCACGTGCCCCCCAGACGGTTTTTTGTGTACAGTGGAGAATCTATTACAGTACGTACTTATAGGCAAATCATGTGATGATAATTGTTAAAATATATGAATACAATAAAAGAAATAACATGAGTGAAACTATTGTTTAGATATTTTAATAAAGCTTTGAAACCTTTCTATAAATACTACAAGTTTATTTCTAAGTTATTGTTGATTTTTTTGCCTGTCTGCCCGTTGTGACCCCCAGAAAAAAATCCTGGATCCGCCCTTGTGTCATATATTTCTATTTAAATTAATTTAATTGAACATATGGTTTAAATGTTAGTGTTCATTCTTATGTGAATAAAGCCTTAGATTTATTGCCATCTCCTAGCAACCAGACGTCAACAACCTAGTGAAACTCTTGAACAGTATTATCATTGTATATAACATAATTATTATAACATGACATTGTAATTTTAAATCTACAACTGCTGAAAAAATTCGAGATGATTCAATTCGTGATGCGTTCATTACTGGTCTAGCGTCTTCCCAAATCAGACATTTACTTGAAAGCGCTCAATTAGAACTAAGTACAGCTTATAACCAAGCTCGGGCTCTTGATCTAGCCCAACAGTATTCAGTTTCTTATTCTGATCCTTTTGTTAATTCTGTCGTACCTGATAGATCTAAACTCACAGATCACACATTAGAGGAAGATGACCAACGGGAGCCTCCCTCCATAGCTGCCGCTGTTATCAAATGTTTTATCTGTGGACATCCTAAACATTCTAGATCTCGTTGTCCAGCCCGTGAAGCTGTCTGTCGGAGATGTGATAAGATCGGCCACTGATCAACTGTTTGTCGTTCTTCTCCAAAAACATCCAAAACTTCTGCTTCCATTAAACCTAACACATACTCAGCTGCAGCCCCTTCTTGCCTTTCTAAAGCCACTGTGCCTATTCTAGTCAATTGTTACAGATCAGATGCTTTAATAGACTCTGGAAGTTCTCAAAGTTTTATCAGTTCGAAGGTTGTAAATTCTTACAAATTTCAAGTTATTCCGGCATATGGGAATGTCTCCATGGCATCTGCAGATCTCCTTGCTGATATAAAGGAACAAGCTATAGTCACTCTCCAACTTCAAGGCCACACTTATTCTAACGTACATTTAGCTATTATACCTAATTTATGTGCTGATTTAATAATTGGGCATGATATTTTGGGACAACACGAGTCAGTCATCGTGAAATTCGGGGGTGATAAAGTTTCTCTGTCTTTTTGTAATCTCTCAGTTGCCAAAATCCCACCTGTTTCACTATTCACAAATTTATCTCCTGAAATCAAACCAATAGCAATAAAATCACGCAAACATTACGCCTCTGATATGGAATATATTAAAAATGAAATTAGTAAATTACTGTCTGAAGACATAATTAAACCAAGTTATTCTCCTTGGCGTGCTCAAGTTCTAGTCATACAAACTGAACATCACCGCAAGAGAATGGTAGTAGATTACTCGCAGACGATAAATCGTTTTACTTACCTTGACGCTTATCCCTTACCAAGAATCTGTGATTTTGTCAATTCAGTAGCTAAGTACAATTATTTCAGTACGATCGATCTTCGAAGTGCTTATCACCAGATTCCAATTAATGAAAAGGATAGAATTTACACTGCATTTGAAGCCTCAGGGAAATTATATCAATTTAAAAGAATTCCCTTCGGCGTAACTAATGGTGTAGCAGCATTTCAAAGAGCAATGGACTCTATTATTGATAGTGAGAATTTGAATGGAATATTTACGTATTTGGATGACGTGACAATTTGTGGTAAAACACAAGTTGAGCATGATAAAAACCTAAGGAAATTTTCGAATGTAGCAAAAAAATATATATGCAATAAATAATGAAAAATCAAAATTTTCAATTCGCTCAATTCGACTCTTAGGGCATCTAATAGAAAATAACACAATCAAACCTCCTCCTGATAGACTTAAATCACTTCTAGATATGTTACCTCCAAATAATGCGGATTCTCTTCAAAGAGATATTGGTTTATTTGCATATTATTCAAAATGGATATCACGATTTTCAGAAAAAAGAAGGCCTCTAATAAACAGCAAACAATTCCCCTTATCTAAAGAAGTTTTAGAAATGTTCGAAAACTTAAAAAATTATGTTGCTAACAGCAGTGTTGCTCCTATCGATGAAAACTGTCCATTCTTAGTCGAAACAGACGCATCTGACAACGCCATTGGAGCCACTCTCTCACAGAATGACAAACCTGTTGCATTTTTTACTAGATCGTTATCTCGAAGCGAGAAGAGACATTCGTCTGTAGAAAAGGAGGCTTATGCCATTGTTGAGGCAATTAAGAAATGGCGACATTATCTCATGGGCAACCATTTCACTCTTATGACAGACCAAAGATCCGTAGCTTTTATGTTCGATTCAAAAGTTTCATCCAAAATAAAGAATGACAAAATTTTGCGATGGCGTCTTGAACTTTCCAATTTTAAATTCGACATAATCTATAGACCAGGAAAATTCAATGCAGCTGCTGATGCATCATCAAGATTTTGTAATGCTACTAGTACACTCACTAGACTTATAAATATACATCAAACACCCTGCCATCCAGGTGTTACTAGAATGTATCACTGGGTTAGGAGCAAGAACCTCCCGTATTCCTTAGAAGAAATAAGCCAAATAACTAAAAACTGTCGCGTTTGCCAGGCAGTAAAACCAAATTTCTATAAAATAGAAGGGACTCTAATCAAGGCTACGCAGCCCTTTGAAAGATTAAGCTTGGATTTTAAAGGACCTCTTCCTTCTACTACTCGCAGTAAATATTTTTTAACAATAGTTGATGAATTTTCAAGATTTCCTTTCGCTTTTCCTTGTCCAGATATGACTTCATCAACTGTTATTAAGCACTTAAATTACTTGTTCAACTTTTTTGGCATACCGTCATATATTCAATCAGACCGTGGAACTTCCTTAATTTCTCGAGAATTGAAATCATTCCTAGATTCTCTTGGAATAGCTACAAGTAGAACAACTCCCTACAACCCACAGGGGAATGGACAATGTGAGAGATTCAATTTTACTATTTGGCAAACAATCTCCCTCACCCTTAAATCCCAAAATAAACATATTTCGGAATGGGAGAAGGTTATTGATGACGCACTTTGTTCCCTTCGGTCTCTTTTGTGCACAGCAACTAACTGCACTCCTCACGAACGTTTTTTACTATTCCAACGGCGTTCTCCAAGCGGCATTTCTTTACCAACATGGCTCTCTTCACCTGGGAAAGTATTTCTAAGAAAATTCAACAGATCATCGAAATACGACCCTATTGTAGAAGAGGTGGAGCTACTAGAAGCTAACCCACCACATGCACACATACGGTATACTGATGGTAGAGAAGATACCATTTCGACTCGACACCTTTCCCTAGCTCAAGACGAACAGGCGCATGGAAGACCCTGTCTAGACAATTCGCAAGAAAACCACACTACTCGCCAAAACATTGAACCTGAAGATGGACCAGGGCCTTCTCCAGATGACCAAATAAATGAAATGAAAGAAGATGCCAAGAACGGAATATTTTACATGAGCTGACATCGATCAGGTCCCCCAGACCTACAAGAAGTAGGAATCCGCCTAAATATTTACAGGACTATATTCTTCACTGAGGCGGGAACAATGTAATATATTTCTATTTAAATTAATTTAATTGAACTTATGGTTTAAATGTTAGTGTTCATTCCTATGTGAATAAAGCCTTAGATTGGTTACTTTTTAACTGTATATCTTATTCATTACACCTTGACTACGTATTTCAATAATTTTTGGTACACCAACATTCCTTTTTCCCACACTACTAACTAAAACATTAGTAACTTTAATTGAAAGAAAATGGTCTGAGTGGAGGTCAATAAATTTCTCAAAAGTAGGATGAAATGAGAAAAACCTCCACCCGGACCATTTTCTTTCACTTGTATATACAAGGTCAACTAGTATCATCAAAGATCAGTAACTTTATTATTATGCAAGCTAGCAACGTCCCGGAAAAAAAAAAAAAAAAAAAAAGGTTAGATGAAGTGGAGGCGGATCTTCATCAGCTGGGAATCAGACATTGGAGAAGTCTTGCTGGGGACCGAAGTGAGTGGCAGGCAGTGGTGGATGAGGCCCAGGTCCTTGTAGGACCGTAGTGCCAAGGAGTGAGTGAGTGATTTGCGGAAAGTCCTCAATATCTATCTTATTAATCATAACCTCCTTTGCTGGGCTGATCAATCCCATTTTTAGAGAAGCGCTTAATTCTAACATAATTCCGGTTTGCCGAGTTACATAAAACACTCACCATCAACCATCTCCTTCTCACCATTTTAGCATGTTAGTACTTGACTAGAAGTACTAACTTTTGACTCACAATCCCATTTACTTATGTCTTTCCAACCAATTACATTACATGTTGCACCCGTATCTATCTGAGCTTTAAGAATCTTACCGTTAACCTTCACATCTGCTAACAATTTTTGTGCTTTCCTTGAAGAAGCAATACCAAGCACACTGTCAGTTTTACTGGAACTGTCGGGCTCTTTTCCTAATTGCTTTACATACATTTTACACTTATTTTTAAAATGATTGAATTTTGAACATTTTAAACAGTTTTTACCATACGCTGGACACTTTTCTTTTTCAAATGGGTGTTTTCCCCTACAATATCTACAAGTTCCCATGTTGCCTCCACTTCTGGTTTTAGTCATTTTTGTTGATTTAAATTTCTCAAATTTATTAACAATCTTATCTTCGAATTTAAAATCCGATTTGTATTCCGGTTTCATTTTTAGCAATTGTTTCTCTGTTTCTCGAACTGTCATTGCTTCATCAATCACTTTTTGAAGGGTCAAATCTTTCTGTCTTAAAAATCGTTTTCTAAAATCACTGTCTTTCATACCTACTACAAATCTATCTCTTATCATTTCATCTTTGAACTCGCAACTAATAAATCTTTCTTTTAATATTCGAATAAAATTAATATAATCCATTTGTTCATCTTGTACAGTAGAGAAAAAAAACATACCTTTCATACATGATGTTATTCTGGGGTATAATCTCAGCATCTAATCGTTTCTCTTTAAAAGAAAAATCGATAAAAATTAAAACAATTAACAAACAAATATAATACTTTAGTTAGATATCATCATTTCTCCTTAAAATATAAATATTTAAAATATGATAATATGAGAAACATGTCAAGAAACAATGAAACATTTATTACAAGCAATGTTCATTAAAAACAACAATATCTTCAGAACCTTTAACTATGAAACACTCTTTTGTTTCTCTTCATATTCCTCCAAATATCCACTGCTGAGGCAAAATCCGTCCTGTGCTGTTTTTTCTTCTAATATGTAGACTTTCGTCAATTTCTACATACATCCCTGGACCTCCAATAGTTGTTGAACTTCTCTCTAATTTAAAAGCACACACTTCTCTCATTTAATTGGAATAATCAATCACTGTTGAATGAGACATGTTAAGCTGTTCGTCACAAAACTTCACGGAAGTCAGTTCCTCCTGAAGAAATAGGAGAGCTGACTTTTCATCTCCATGGCCAGACTTCTTGGCCAGAACAAAAGCTGTAAGAGCTTACAAACAGTTTAACGTCCAGAAGTTACTAAACCAGAAATCATTCACGGTAAAGAACTATCAAACAAGACGAAACGAACGAAAAAGTAGTAACTTCAATCAGAACATCCTGCCGTAGAGACATGCTTCAAAACACCCGAAAGATTTTTATTCATAAAAGGGTAATATATACACATACATATATATATATGTTGTTTTTTTTTTGTTTTTTTTTTTTCATAACCCCTAAATATGTTTTTTTTTTTGCAACTGGGTTTTGTGCTCTCTTATGGGCACATTTATTTTTCTGAGTTCTTCTCCTTCTACTGTAGTATGACTACATTTTAAGGAGTTGAGGTGGTTGGAATTTTTGTTGTTTTAGTTGTATTTCTTATTTGTTTAAGTGCCGGGGCACAATTAATTAATATATATATGTAAATATTGTACGACTATATATATAAGATGTAAAGAATAATAAAGTCAGTTGATAACTAGCCTGTGTCGTATCTATGCCCGAAACCCTTCTTTTTTTTAAAGTAGTGTTCAGTCTTATTTTATCTGGTGCCGAAACCCGGGATTACTGTTCGTTAGTGTCATCTCTAGTAAGAGTGGTAAAAAAGTAATTATGGGTGAGAAAGAAGAGTTAGCCAAGCTCGAGTACCAGTTGGCTAAAGAGAAAAAAGAGTTAGCTAAGGAACGGGCCAAGTTCGAGTACCAGTTGGCCAAAGCAGCAGAGGAACACGCTCAACTAACAGAAGCAAAGAAGTCGGCGGAAATCGAATTAGTCAAGGTACGTACCCAGAATTCTTGCTTCATCCATGAGGTGATTGGTCAGTTAAAACCGTTCACGGGTACAGTTGGCGACCTGGACCATTTCGTAAAAGGCGCCGACCAAATTATGGCATTGATCGCAGCAAAACAAGCCAGTGGAACCATCATGGAATCAGATGCACATGTGTTGGAAGCTGCATTGGTCTGCCGTATCTCACGGCGCATTCTGAATACTATACAGGGTGACACAACCCATTCGTGGGAAATTTTGAAGAGCCGGCTGAAAAAGTTATACGGCGGAGGACGCTGGACACCGGAGGAGGATGTGTTTTACTTGATGAAGGTGAGGCGGAGTCAGGGCCAATCGGAGGGGGACTTCGCCGAAAAACTACTCGTCATGTATAACAGAGTGGTAGAAAAGATGATAGAGACTATGGGCCAGGAAGAAGGCAGTCGACGTCTAGAGTTTGTACGAGACCTCCTGAAAGTACAACTTAATCACTACCTGGACCGACCGGGATCTCTCTCGCGTGATAGAGGTTTCCTAGAATGCGCACACGATTTAGTGGACGCACATGATAGAAATAGAGCCCGTCAAGAGAAGTGCGAAGGCGAGTGGACGGAAGTCAGGAGACGCCACAGGAGTCCTCCCAGACATAACAGTAGACCTTCGGCGAATAGACATAGCCGGGGATCTGAAGAAAGGAGGAAACGGCCGGAGCGGCGGTGCTATGAGTGTAGTAGGACCGGCCATGTAGCAGCGCAGTGCAATCTTACGCGCTGCTATGAATGTGGCAGAAAGGGTCACGTAGCACGAGAGTGCCCAAGACGTACGCTGAGACCGCAGAAGAGGGAACCTAGACCGGAACCTATGGAGATCAACAATCAGGAGTGGCGGAAGAAGCGGACACACCGGCGGAACAGCGATCACTACTCCAGTGGAGAGTCCTCAGCAGAGGAGAGCAGCAGATCCGAGCGCAGCACACTGACAGTGAGGGAGCATGAGGTAAGAGGTGGGAATTTCGTGAGGGGGGTCCCCCCAGTTCGGAGGTAGGGCCGCGTCAACAACGTCCAGAATGAGGAAACGGTGTTAGGTGGGGCAACGGTTCGGGGGACTTAATTATTACTAATACGGTGAAAAGAGGAGGACGAACACGTTTGCCGTGGCGAGCATGGGGGAGACGGGGATAAGGTTTTTAGTAGATACCGGGAGCACAAACTCTCTAGGAGAGAAATGCTTTATTTTCAGCAGTGCTGTCCAACTACATTGGATTGCCTTAATACACAGCATACTGATCAATCCAATCGGACATAATGTACATTAAAATTTGATTGTTTAAAATGCATACCTACAGTACAATACATACATAAATACATAAAATTACATAAATACAATACATAAAATTACAGTACAATTCCTACTTGTCTTCTACTCTTTTTTTTCCTTCTTTTTCATATACAAGAAAATAAAGAAAACACAAAACAGATAAACGTACAATTTAAAAAAAAAAAAAAAAAAAAAAAAAAAAACAGCGTGTGTGGTATCAGCCACTATATACATGATGGTGAATTATCCCCAGGGAGTCAAGAATAATATTCTCGGCGAGCACCATCACATCCCTGCCATTGACACCCAGGTCATCGAGGAAGCTCCATGTTCTTTTCGGAATCGTTCCGCGAGACCCAAACCAGAGGCCTCTCACGGTGAACTCTCTCTCTCCGAAGGTCTCGCGGAATTTCTCCTTCAGGAAAGGGATGCATTTGTCATATATTTCCTTCTTTTCCCTTTCCACTCCACCCGCTTGGTCAAGGTCATTATTTTCGAATCTCACCGTCGGATCCAACACCCAGGCTACCTTTCCGGTCTTCGGAAATGCGACAATATCTGCATATCTTGTGGATCCCTCCTTGTCGATACAATAGACCTCGTCAAAGCAGGCGAAGTCTTTTTCCTTTAGGAGCCTCATTAATTCGTGTTTGACCCTGTGGTGTCGGCGTGTTATGAGGAGGGAGTTGTTGGGGCATTTTCCCAGCACATGGGCTGGTGTTTCTGACTCTCTGCCGCATTTGCGACAGAGGGACCCAACTTCTCTCGCCTGTCCGCCGGCTCCTGGGACTCCACGCAGAGGCGCATAATTGATGTTCAGTTTTAGGGCGTTGGTCCACTCCGACCCCGAAAGTACCTGTTTCTCGCATATGAACCTATTGGCTTTCGGTGTCTCCTTGAAATGACGGACTCCAACGCCCTGCCATCTACAATTAGCCCATTCTTCGAAAGAATTCTCACGCAGCGACTGTCGTAGAGCTCTCACGCTCCGGAAGCCCTGATCAACTCCCAGCCTTTCTAGACATTGAGCTGTTTCCGTTTCATAATTAAATGTAGACTGGAACAGGGCATCCGGGACATTAGACAGTCGCTGGGCAATTGACCAATGCTGAAGTGGAGCCTCCCATTGACAGCGGATCAGTCCCAGGCCTCGATACCTCCTTGGTGCGTACATCATGGCCGTAGAGGTGTTCGCAGGTAGCCCGATAATGGCCTTGACACTTCTGCGGATATTTACATCAATGCCTTCTAACACCGCAGGGCGTATCTTTGTTAGGGGCGCGGTTTGGAGAGGATAGGTCAGTCCCGGGAACAGGTACTGATTGACAACGTTGATCTTTTGTTCCGGCTTGAGTAGACAAGAGCTCACTAATTTGTCTAAATTATCACTTAATTTAGTCACCGCCTCCTCATCAAATACAAGCTCTCCCGAGAATGTGCATCCTAAATATTTTATTCGCTCTTCAGCCTTACATGTGTGGATGACATCTCCATTCTCTAAAGAGAGCGTAGTGGTCCGCAGCTCTCCTTTTTCAATCAAGATACCCACACTCTTGCTTGGGTTGACAGCCAAACCAATCTCTGCAAGCATCCTTTGGACGCCATTAATGATTCTTTCTGCAGCACCCTTGTTACGTGCCGAAACAGCCTGGTCGTCCGCAAATCCGGTGAGGACCACAGATTCTTGGCCACCCGCAAGTTTGTAACCAAACATCCTGGACATATCTTCGTCACAGAGGTCGCGGTATAAGTGGTCAATGGCCAGGTTGAAAAGCGATGGCGACAAGGGTCCGCCTTGAGGCACTCCTCTGAGGACATTGATCTGGCTTGTCGAGTGGGCTCCAACGCATATCTTAATCGTGTTCGTTCCAAGGAGAGCCACTATCACGTTCTTGAGGTCCGGTGACACACCTCTTGCCTCTAATGAGCTTACGATGTGATCATGACCAACGTTGTCAAAAGCGCCAACCACATCCAGGAAAACTACCGCGCCATCATTTTTCCTTTTTTTTGCATCTTTTATGATCGCGTCTATGATCCTAGCGCTGACGTGTGTTCCCGGTAGGCCCGTAATAAAGCCTCTTTGATTTTTGCTGAAGGTGATTTGTTTCCTTAATTCTTTGTCCAGAACCTTCTCTATAACGCGGCGCACAATGGAGTAAATTGTTATTGGTCTCCATGATGAGAGGCTTTTGATATCCCCCTTTCCTTTATTAACCAATATGGTTCGCCCTTGTCGAAGAGGCTCTGGAACATATCCCACCTTCAGCATGATCTCCGCAATTAATTTTATTATGTTCGAAACATCGACGCATTTTATGGTGCGGATCAAGACCCCGTCAGGCCCCGGCGATGTATCCAATGATGTCGATTTTATTGCTTTTTTAATTGATTGGACATCGATGGAGACTATGTTTGGAACCGGGGCACATTTTTCATAATCCGCACGTTTGCGGAGATTTTTACTTTCAAAGAGGCTCTTATAATGACTTTCAATATCGGCCACCTTCACAGGGCATTGTTTAGGAGCGTCGGCGTTCATTATATTCTGTACTACCTTTTTCCTTCTATTATAATAATTATATTGAGCCACTTCGTATTGGTATTGTTCCTGCCGACGACTCCTGTCCACCTTGTTCGATCTTTGTGGGTTTGATACCTTTCCAGCACCCTTTCCAGTCATCTCGCTTTTATTTTTATTTCTCATTTTATAAAATTTGACGGCTGGATGCTGTGGGCCTGGTAGCACAGTATTCATATCTTTTAGGAAATTCAAAAAATTTCTCACGGATAGATCGAAGTCAGAAGTAATGAAATTATTGCCCCGCAAGAATTTCTGGAAGGTAGCCGACCATTCGGTAATACGTGTCATGATGCCATTGGTCTCATCCTCTCCATTCATATTATTAGAGCCACTATTTATTATGCCCCTTAATTTGTTCGTATTAGCCTCCCTGGGGTGTTTCTTTGCTATGTGGGTTCTGAGACCTCCATCGCCCTTAAAGCTCAGGCCACATATGGGACATATTTTACTGTCGGTTCCCGATGGATGATCCTCTTTATTGGAATCCCCGGATGTCTTTGGGAACTTTGGCATGGCTGGGAAAACATCATCAACGGATACTGTTTTGCCCAATGTTTGGTCTTCCTCATTTTGCCACTCTACCTTAACATATTTTTTTTCGCCACCTCCCGCAGCAGCCACAGACATGAAAGAGGCAACTGTTGCTTCTTGAACGGGACCTCCGGTTCTCAGAACCCATACTCTTTGGCCTATTTGTAATTTATAATGGCTTTCATTCATTTCAACCATATAACAAAATTTCCCACTCCATGATATAAATAAATAAAATTTAAAATTAACAAATGAATAGATTAAAATATATATAACTTACAAGGATAAAAGGGTAAAAATATAAAACTAATTTAAGACTAAGTTCATAGATTAAAAAGAGCATAATTAAGTAAGTTAAAAACATAAGGATATACTGAAATACACAATTAAATTAGAAAGAGATAAATAGGTTAAATACATACGCATAAGCTAAAATATAAAGCTAAATTACTACTAAATATATAGGTTAAAATGATAAAACTTGATATATATATATATATCTATCCAAACCACTTAAAAAAAAGCAGAATAGATTAATATGTGAATACTTATACTAAAGCTAACATATTTCCACAGACATCCATTAAAAAGATTTAAAAAACTCAATAAATAGTTTAAGCTTTTCACAGTACAAGTAAAAATCACGTTAACTTGAAAATGACTGACAATAATGACGTTTTCGAGCATTAAAACATCATCTTATAAAATATAGGTTCATCTTATTTATATTATATAGTCAATAATAACAAAAACAACAACAAGAACCTGCTGAGTGCTGTGACGAGGATCTATAGTGCCTCTTGGTGGGGGGCAACCTGTCTCAACCTCCTACTGATAAGCACCCATCTCTCTCGAAATGTGGCTCGGCTTGTTGCTATCCATACAGCGATGGCCGTCGTCGGATCAAGCTCAAATTTTATTTATAAACTCTTCTATATTATATCTGCCTCTATGTCGATTTTCTTGACGATAGCGCGCCTACGAACCACAAAATGAGCTTACTTCTACTAACGGCACAGAGACGATGTTACTCGGTTGCTTGACTCAACAAAAACTCAAAAAAGGGGGCGGAGAAATTAGGACTGTGGGGGAAACAAAATCAATGCCAATGTAGCATTAATACCGTCAGTGGGAGGTGCAGTACCTTGGGGGAAATAACCATAAATTGCAAAGAATTGGTAGGACGGGATCTGGGAATTAAAGTCCACGTAGTAGAAACCATAATGCCGGGGTACGACTTTATTGTCGGGGGGGATATTTTGACGTTAACGGGGCTAGAATTATCAGTGAGTCGGGGAAAATGGAATTTTAAATTAGGGGAACGACCGTACGAAGCGTTAGTCTCAGGACTAAGGGGGGATTACTAGTTCGTCAACAATCGGAAGAAGAGGCAGGCTCACCGGAACGAGCTAGGGAGCTGCCAGAAAGTGACGACATCATTAACGACAAGCGGTTTCAATTGGTAATTCGTTCGAAACAGGGCGCGGGTACCAAGACTAAGGCGACAATGTATGAGGGGCTGTCTACGGTCACAATCCGCATACCACCGACAACGGACGACGTCGAAATAGAGCGAATTTTTTCCGAATTTTGCTTGCCGGGTCGCCAGGGCTATATCTATGTAGGTAACAGGGTTCTAGTCGAGAAAATCAAAAGGTTATGGCGGCAGGAACGTATCGGGGTGGGATGTTCTTTAGAGCGCTGCCTTCGGCAAGTAGAGACAGTACCGGATAGCACAGCACAACGGCAGATTATTAAAGATCACCACTGCGGGAAAACGAACCATCGGGGGATCGAAGAGACAATAAGAGCATTGAAAAGAATTTACTTTTGGAAGGCGATGGGCCGTACCGTGAGGGATTTCATCGAAAACTGCAGAATTTATCAACGCGCGAAATATGACCGGCAACCACCGGTGGCGGAACAGGTGGTCACTCCCACCGCGATGGAACCGCTCAGGTCATTACAGGTCGATTTATATTCAAATGAGGGGCAAACCTGGTTGACGGTGATAGACGAATTCAGTAAGCTCGCTATGGCGTACCCGATTTCAGCGAAGACCCCGAAGGCCGTATGGGAAGGCATCCTCCAATGGTGCACGACTTATGGGGTGCCCGAAGACATTATCTCTGATGGTGGGCGCGAATTTGACAATTCGGTAATCCGCGAGGAGTGCAACCAGTTAGGAGTCAAATGGCGGCTTAACACTCCCCATCACGTTAAGGGCCGGGGGGCAGTGGAGCGTTTACACAACACGCTGGGGGAATACCTCCGACTACTGAAATTAGGTAGGGACTTAGATGCATATGACGGTATGCCGCGCGCGATAATAGCATACAACAATACGATCCATACGACGACGGGGCTATCACCAATTGAGATCGTGTTCGGACAAGCGCGGAGGGATAGAGGGGATCTCATCACCATCAACAATGAGGAGCTACGGACAAAGCTCCACCGATCACGCACCGACCGTAGAGCTACGTGGCAGAAAGTGCGCGAGAAAATAGTCCGAGAAAAAGTTAACAGGGTACGGAAAGCCAACACGCGTGCTAGGATATTCGATTAGGGTCCACTTCCATTGGGGATGACTGTTTATAGGCGGCTACGTACGGCTCGTAATAAATCAGTGGCGCGGTATGAAGGCCCATACAAAATTATCACAGTACGGGAACACAACTTGTACACAATTAGGGATGAACATTACCCATTCCGCGTCCGGACTGTCCATCTGGAGGAACTCAGAATACCTCATTCTCTGTCACTTGTCCCGTCTGAGGTTGCGGCGCAGGATTCGGAATAACTGGTTCAAGCAACAGTTTTTTTTTCTCTTCCTTTTTTTTCAATAAAATTTTTTTGTTTTTTTTTTGTGTGTTCTATGTAATCTGAGTAGGTTGTCTGTAACTTTCTTTTTGTGTATCTTTGCTCTTTTTCTTTTTCTTTGTATTTGTGTGTTGTGATAGTTCCTCCTGTGCAGGAACTGGAAGGGGGGAGTTATCTGTGTACCAACTAGCTATGAGGATTTGTTAAGGCGTGATTAGACTGAATAATTTTAATAGGAAGCAAATGGAAGTACCACGGGAATTGAATGAAGTCTCAGATATTAACAAAGCGTTTGATTTATTAATTTAAATAACATGTGAGATTTCTTAAATACTATTAAATATGCATGTAAAAGAAAATACAAATTAGTAATAGCGTCTACAAAATTAACTTAAAACTAAACATGTAACTTAGCGATCTAATGAACAAATTAATTTTAAACAAAAAAAGTAGAACAAATGATTAATATGAATGGGAGCGACAATTAACAATAACAGAAATGCTCCATGCTAGCATAATGGCCAAAGAGATAATTACAACAAAATAAACTTGAACGTAATGATGAAGTTTTCAATAAGGCGCGAAGATGTGCGAATAATTATTATCTTCGCCAGTGATCACGGCATGACGGAACAATGAGTATAATATCATTAATTAACTTGAACTGTCCGGTTGATACCATGTGATACGTTGATCATCCGGAGAAAAATTAGTTGACAATTTGAAGCCTTATGATAATGAAATGTGACTTACAATTTGTGTGATGTATGCTCAATTATCATCTCAGTATAGCTTCTGGCGAGTGACAATCTTGAAACCTCTGGACGTCCTCACAGAAGTAGCGGCTTGAAAGCGGATTACTTGGCGGCAGTGTGCGATGATCTTAGCTGCGAAGGGCTGATAGAACTGCTCCGCTCGGCGATCTGATGATAAGTGAAGGGCGCTCTGAGCGTCAATCCCCCCTCTCCTTGATTTCGGCGGCACAGTAAATTTCCGATTTTAGAGGCAATGATTGGTCCGTTCCATCTGGCGGGTAGTCCAGGTCCGCGACTAAACAGGATTAGTAATACTAGTTCTAGTCTAAGAAGTAAGCATTTGTTTTGATTTCTATGTAAATATTGTACGACTATATATATGAGATGTAAAGAATAATAAAGTCAGTTGATAACTAGCCTGTGTCGTATCTATGCCCGAAACCCTTCTTTTTTTTAAAGTAGTGTTCAGTCTTATTTTATCTTATATATATATATATATATAACAACTTATAAGTTTATGTCTTAATCATATATATGCTTCCATATATACGTGGTGTGGCTATTAAATAACGAGACTGACGTTGCTGCGGAACAAATACGCATGCGCCAACCGCCATTGACTGACAGCTTTTTAGTCCGAAGCTTTCTCTTTAGTATGCAGTTAGTCTCCCTTCTGTAAAAAATACCGTTTAGTTAGAGCCTACGTTCGCGTTAGTATTGTTTTTCTGTTTTGCCGGATAAAATGGTTAGTGTAATAATAG
This sequence comes from Arma custos, assembly GCA_037127475.1. NCBI lineage: Eukaryota > Metazoa > Arthropoda > Insecta > Hemiptera > Pentatomidae > Arma > Arma custos. The sequence continues at coordinate 58,936,784 of CM073761.1, forward strand.
AGCAACGAATTATTGTGAATTTCACTTCAAACTAGGAAAAACCGCTACTGAAAGAACTGTATGGCAGTGAATGTTTATCGCGCGCACGTGTTTTTGAATGGTTTAAGCGTTTTAAAGATACCCGAGAAGACGTTGAAGATGATTCGCGGCCAGGTCGCCCTTCAACGTCAAAAACGGATGATAATGTTTAAAAAGTCGGTAATTTGATTCGGTCTGGTCGTCGATTAACTTCGTTCAATTGCTGAAGCTGTAGGCATTGATAAAGAATGTGTACGGCAAATCATACATGACAATTTTAACATGCGAAAAGTATGTGCCAAAATGGTGTCTAAAATCACGTTTGAACAACAAGGAGCTCGCAAAAATGTTTATACTGGCACTATGGATGCCATTGAAGGGTATTAACATGTGACGAAACGTGGTTTTTTACTTATGATCCGGAAACGAAGCGCCAATGCACCTAAAAAAACGGTCATTTTTTTTACACACCCCTTTAAAAACAGAAATTAGAAAATTCAGAAGTTAACGACTACTGACAAATCATTATGAATGAACACCAAAAAGATCCATCATTTCAAAGAATTTAACCATCCACTCCTTACTGAATCCAATGACTGGACAAGATCTGGCGAAGAAAAAGAACAGTTATTCGTCCAATTCCTTTTTAAAACTTTTCAACCACATCCTGATATCATGAATCCAACTCACCATGTGTATATATAAAAGCAGAGTTAAATTTTCCCCCTTCAAAGGACCCTTCCTCCGAAAGGATTCCATCCTTCAGAAATATCTAATATTATTCTCAGATTTTCTTCTCGCAAAGCTCCTGGTCACGAACTCATCACGATCCACATCTTTGAAAAATCTTCCTAAAAAAGCCATTTAGCCATTTTGTTACGAAATTCTTAATTCCTTAATATCCATTTTGATGCTGATTTGGCCCGAATCCGGTATCAATCTCTTCATTACAAACTTTATTTCCACTCAAACCCCTTAGTTTCAAACCTAGCAACCTCTTCAAATTCTGATAATCCTCCGAGGCGTCTGAAAAGAAGATGGCCTCGTGACCTTCCAAGTTGAACTTCGAGTACTACCACTGAGTAGTTTCTCTACTTGTCTTTATTCATGACAATATGTACCATTCATCCTATTTACTTGTTGTATTAGTATAATACAGTTGTAAATTTCATTGAATAATAAAAGATTATTTAGATAAATTTGTATTCGTTTTTATAGCAGCATTTAAATTATACTCACAAGAATAATAGATAAATGTGAAGCAAGCGTTGTTTAACAAAAAAATATACATTTGTCGTAATAAATTGGTTTATTATATGACCTCTACTTGAAAGCTGCCACCTATGAAAAAAAAGTGAAAAAGAAGTCTACATGATTCAGCCTATTTGTACCGAGCTGTTTACCTTGCCACCACAAAACACCCAACCTTTATTTGCCTTCCATTCCCAATATTTCCTTCAGCTAGCCGCTCATAATTCATTGAACAACGAATATTCAGATATTTAGTTCGATTATCTGAACCAGTTTCGGTTAGTAAGGTAGTTTTTCGTTGAGCGTTGTCACAAACATTATCATTTTAAAAATAATTAAGCCTACAAAATAAAATATCTATTCTAACTGAGAAACATTTTTACTAAAAGCCTACTCTAGTTTTTTCTAGTAAAGAAGAAAGAAAAATAGCTCGTACTTAAATGTAAAAAGTAGAATTTAGCGCTGTAGCAAAAAATGCGGTAAGAAGTACTGCAAGGTCCTTAAAAATCTTTTTAATTTATTTATTGAAATTTATAACTACAATATGAAAAAAAATGTACCTGTACCAATACAGCCCATGAAGGGTCGTAGATTCAGTGCGTGATATAGACTTCTGTTTCAAGGATAATAAGGATAGGTCGTGCAGGGAGGTGATTTGTCCTAGATCACGCTCAACCGCAAAATTTCCCCAATTATACACACTTCATAGCAGCTGGGTGAGCCTCAGGAGGGTCTCCCGCAAAAAATACATCAAATTCAAATGTATTGAATAGAAGGTGATGGGGGGGACGATGTTGTCCTGAAAATGAACGGGGAATAATTATTTCAAATCAACAAAAAATGAATCAAAGTAGAGGAAGTCATTTTCAAAAATTCATACTTTTTCACAATATTTTACTGAGAATAAAATATAGCTGATATTAAATACCATTTAATTATGCACTCAGGCAACGAGTTAGTTAAAATCTTTTGTTTTTTGAGGTGAAGACGCTTTTAGCTGAGCAGTTATTATTTAGTTAGAGCTGTATAATTTCATTGATACACTACAGACCATTTAGTTAGGCTTGGTTATTTGGACTCGGAAAACATAACTAATCGAGTCTTTCGAGTAAAGATACCCTGTTCTATGAAGGAACAAGAATAATAAGATTATTTAACTGTTCTTCGACAAATTCAAGTTTGATTAAGAATAACGAGACAATAATAGGATCCACTATTTGCAAATATTGTGGTATGATTCTTGCAGACGTATGGTGAGTTATGTTATATTATTTGGTTATAAATGAAACATAAGAAATAATCAGTACATGATTTAGCTCATTATATATAGAGTTAATAAACAACCTGAATACGCTTATATCTTAGTGAACACTGAAGGTTATAAGGAAATAAAATGCCATAATTAAAAATTGCGAATTATAAATTAATACAATCGATTAATTATATATTAGTAGAGTGTTGAATTTATGAATTATAAATAAATACATTAAAAACGTAGTACTATATTAAAGTTTATAATTAAATCTTAGTAGTTACAATTAAAGACACAAAAAATATTGGCGGAGAGTGTTCTGAGAAAGAATTCATCATTGAATCAAGCTCTAGTGAAACCAAGAGTACAAAATGCTTATAAAAAAATTAAATCGTATTAATTAATTCTAGGGATTGTTCAAAGGATCTGGAGTATTTGATAAACCTTACCTCCCTTTGTATCGGGTTTTTTCCTGTTGGAAATGTTTCCTGTCCGCGAAGTGTAGGTTGCGTTTTTCAAACACACTGAACTCACCTATCTCTCTCTCACTTTCTCTTTCTCTCTCTCTTTTCTCTCTCTCTTTTCTCTCTCTCTCTCTCTCTCTCTCTCTCTCTCTCTCTCTCTCTCTCTCTCTCTCTCTCTCTCTCTCTCTCTCTCTCTCTCTCAAACACATACACACACTCACACACTCCATTTGTGTGTGTGATTATTTGAATTCACGGGATCTCAAAACGTACAAAGATTTCAATTGAAAACTCAGATTCAAAATTTCTCACGATCACTTTCCATAACTATATATTTCATACACAGTTAATCAAAATAAAAAACTAATAAATAAATGAGATAATTTTTTTTTTACGTGTTTGATTGTAAAGATTAGAAGAAAAACGTATAACTGAAATATATTTTGACAGACAATACATAAGTTATATGTAACTTATATATTTTCTGTATTTGTATATAGATCATAGTAACATGATTTCTATATAGATCTACTGTAGTTAGATCTATATAGAAATCATGTTACTACAAAGCGAATTTATTATTTATACATATTGTAAGGTAAACGATTTTTAAACTATCTTGAATTATATTAGTTGACATTATAAACTAATGAATAAAATAATTAAACAATAATTGTAATGATTAAAAATAGATAAAATAAAATGTATAAATAATGATAATAAAGAAAACTAGATACAAAACTGGGGATGATTTAATTCACGAATTGAAAGAAAAGTATTATTTGAAAAATATGAACTAAAACACTGGGTTATGTGTGTTCATATATTTCAATTCAGTTCAAATATATATATATATTCTAATTTTTATACATCATTTTAATTCATTTGTATCGTGAATATCAAGCCCCGAAGAAGGCCGCAATGTGGGTCGAAACGTTGGCTTTTAAATAAATGGATGGAGGTCAGAGAAATAATTTCTTAAAAAGGGTTGAACTATTTATGTAGATCTAATTTCTATATAGATCTAACTTATGAATACAGAAAGTACATAAGTTACATATAACTTATGTATTGTCTGTCTAAATATATTTCAGATATATGTTTTTCTTCTAATCTTTACAATCATACAGGTTAAAACTAAATTTAACGTTCTTATATATATATATATATATATATATATATATATATATATATATATATATATATATAACATATAAATTATATATGTATTGTCTATCTGCATATATTTCAGTCATATGTTTTTTTCTTATGTATGGTGTGTGTGAAAAATAAATTGATATATATATAGAGAGAGGGGGAGAGAGGAGAGACACAGAGATTGATATGTGATTTTAGAATGTATATGTGTGTGTTTGAAAAACGCAACCTACACTTCCACCCCTATCATTTTCTTCCCCAATTTTTAAATATACAGTTTTTTTACTGACATACGTTAACTATTTTTTATGATAAAAATTAATTAAAAATAAAATATAACAGGAGGTAAATTTAGTTGGTTCGTGTGAAAAGGCACAACGTCGGAGGAGGCTGCGCGCTAACTAGGACAGATTCTCCTCCACTCTGCTTCGCCACTTCCCTAAGGGCAGTCAGTTCCTCGAACCATCTTCAGGTGAGGCATCGATGTTGTTGCGATCTACTTGACATTGCTTCTCCTAGACATATTTATTTATATATGTATAAAATCATAACGCCTTAATAATTAATAATAAATCGAGACCCTACTTCATTATAATTTCGCTGATAAGCGTGTTGATACTGATGTTTAAAAACTTTGAATTTCAATCGAATTCGCTTTATTAAATAGTAATTCCAGACCATCTTGATATTTTTGCTATACACATATTCCAAAAAAGAAAAAAATTAATATAACAAAAAAAAATCCTGTTTTCTTTTACAATCTTTAACTGAACATTTGCCTCTCATTATTTTTATTATTCCGATAAAGACAATCTTGAAAGTTTTGCTATACACATTAAAAAAAAATAAATAAATAAAGTAACAGAAAAAAAAATGTTGAATACTCTTGTTTGGAAACGAAACATTGAAGTACGTATGTCGTAATTGTACTATGTAACTTTTCATATAGAAACTGTCAAATTGATCGTCTTATCGTGAAAATATTGAGGGGCAAATGATCAGTTAAAAATTGTAAAAGAAAAAAAAAATTGGATTGACTTCAAAGATCCCAATTCAAAAAACAGGATTTTTTTTCTGTTATGATATGTTTTTTTTTTTTTTTTTGGAATATGTCTATAGCATAAGTATCAAGAAGTTGTGCAATTATTTTTTCATAAGTGAATCCGATTAAAATTCAAAGTTTCTAATATCGACCTAAACACGCATGTTATAGTGTTATAATGAGACAGGCTCTTAATTTATCATTAATTCATAAGACCTTACGATTTTATATCCCCACACGCGCACATATATATACACACACATATATATATATATATATATATATATATATATATATTTTCATTTCTTAAACTATACAAAGAACCTATCTGCAAATTTCAAGATGCTAAGTTCTTGATTAGCCTTTAATTATGTACTATAACGGGGGGGGGGAACATGCCCCCGTGCCCCCACATAAATCTGTCCTTGCTGTAGCCTATGATGTATAACCTATTTTATTCAATAAATTTCATCCAAATCCGTTCTGTAGTTTTTGCGTGAAGGAGAGACAAACATACAAACTTTCGCATTTATAATATTAGTAGGTTATCAAAACAAATAGTTTCACTTATGTTCTTTCTGTTACTTTAACAACTATGATCATGTGATTTGCCTATAATTTTGTACTATAATGGATTCTCCACAGTACCTAAAAAAACTGTCGGTGGGGGGGCCGTGCCCTCGTGCACCCCCCCTAAATCCGCGCTTGCTATAGCCTATGTGTTATTCTGATGTATAACCTATGCTTCATCCAAATCCGTTCTGTAGTTTTTGCGTGAAAGAGAGACAAACCTACAAACTTTCACATTTATAATATTAGTAAGATACACACACACAGACATTTATACATCATCATGAGAAACGATGTCTAAATATTTTCACATTCCTTTCTTCAGAACGTATTAAAGACACTAAGATATTAACATAGAAAGACAGAAATCACTAGTTAACCGTGAATCCGTGGGGGAAAGATTCTCCAGTTCTTTTTAAACGAACTAGTCTTCATAACCGATTTGCTCAAATTTCCTCCATACGTATTTGTTCTGTTGTATTTATTTTATTTAACAATTTCATTATAATCCCGCTTAACCAACACCTGCTTAAACTACACCACTTTTCTAGGTCATATTCGTCCAACGAAAAGCGACAAAAAATAAATCACTATTCTTGGTTTACCTAGAACAACGTTTATTTCAGTCGGTTCCAAAGTCCCAATCGTTGATGTTTGACTTCGGCTGTGAGCACAATACGACGCAGAATATCGAGCAAAAAGTTCTTTTGATGTTTTTTTTTTGCCTTGATCGTTAAGTATTCTTTAATCAAAGATATGATGCACATTAAAATTATTATAATCATATATTTTACATTCTGTTTAATTTTTATTAAAAAAGTTCGTAGTTCATATAATTTTTTTAATAACTATTCCGCAGGTTATCGCTTCTAGTTGACAACAAGTTTTAACTTATCATTCGCCTCACTTTTAATATTGTCCAAAAATGCAAGTTATCACGAGCTTTAGTATAGAAAAGAGGATGTATTTTTGGGAAATGTGTATACTTCGGTAATGATTTCATCAACATTTGAAAAAAACGTATACCATCTATACTTCAAAATGTTCTTTGAAACTTTTATTTCTTAATAAAATGACTACCGAAATCTACTCATCTCCCCTAATTACATTATTTTTTCCATACTAAAGCTCACGATAACTTGTATTTTGGAAAAATATTAAAAATGAAAAGAATAAACAGTCAAAACTTGTAACTTAAATCGAAGTGACAACCTTTTAAAATTATAATTATAATGTATTTTATGTTATACATAGTATATAATAATTTTTATTATATAAATAATAAAATATTAATTTTTTACTAGGCCGTATTCCTGTTCTGACTATACTAGAATTAACGTTTAATTAAGAATTAGTTTAATTTTACTATTTGTTCTATAATTACATATTTTTTTTATTTCAACCTATATAACCTTATTCAGAGAGAAACCTATATATATATATATATATATATATATATATATATATATATATATATATATATATATATATATATTATTTATTTATGGTAGCTCAGTGGTTAGAGCACCGCTCTAGAAACGCGGGCGACCCGGGTTCGAATCCCGGCCAAGACATAATCTTTTCTCTTCAAAATTAAAAAATATATATATTTGTATATATAATAGTTTTAAAAAAGTATTTCATGCAGTTCTATTTCAGCGATTCCAATATCCAGTAGTAGTTTTGAAAATATTTGTGCTGATGGATCATTTTGTAATTGTACTCGCATCAATCGAAGTGTTTCGATATTTCGTCACTAAAACGATTGATTTAAACATGCGTTAATCTCATCGACAAACGTAGAGCGAAGAATGACTGGCTGTGTCTGTCGGAAATCACCAGATAGTAATAAAACAGCACCACCGAATAGCTTGTCGTTGTTGTTCAAATTTATCATAGCGCGTTTTATCGCCCACCAAAAGTTTTCCCATCCGTTATTTCGGTTGTGAACTTGTATTTACACTACTCAGACATGCTCTTACAACATATCAAAAATGCAACATCATCAAGCGTCACTGCTACGATCGACGCATAATCAATAATAATGGCCGGCACGTATCACTTAGGGGTGTGAAAAATAGTTTACGTCCTATTCTCTGACCTACTGAATATACACACATAAATTTAATAAGAATCGGTCAAGTCGTTTCGGAGGAGTTTCGTTACAAACACTGTGACACGAAAATATTATATATTATATATATATATATATATATATATATATATATATATATATATATATATATATATATATACATATATATTCAATGTACTTTTATACTTTATTTGCACAAATTATTGAAGTACATTTATGCACCATACATGTATACTTCTTCATTTTCGGTTCACAAAGTTGCCTTGACAATATTAATTTGCCTATGAATATTACATAAACTCTCAGTGAACGACCGAGTTTTTTAGTTAAATAAATTAGAAAATTTCATGGTTTTCGATCGTTAAACGAAATAAAATATAGCCTTTATTTTAAGTTAGACAAAGTTACGTATCTGGGCCGAATTTCATTAAAATCGGTCTAGTAGTTTCAGAGATTTGCCCGGACAAACATCGTGACAGAAGATTTTTGTACATATCGATAAGATTCCGGTCATTTTATACATAATAGGACATAACTCTGGTTCTATTAGACCTACAGAGCTGCGGTTGGGCTCAAATTGGAGCAAATTAAATCTTCTTTAACAAAGGTCTATTATGTTTAAAGATAAAGTTAAAAAACTAAAAAAAAAATCGAAAATTTCATGGTTTTCGGTCGTTAAACGAAATAAAATATAGCCTTTATTTTAAGTTAGACAAAGTTACGTATCTGGGCCGAATTTCATTAAAATCGGTCTAGTAGTTTCAGAGATTTGCCCGGACAAACATCATGACAGGAGATTTTTGTACATATCGATAAGATTCCGGTCATTTTATACATAACTCCTGTTCTATTAGACCTACAGAGCTGCAGTTGGGGTCAAATTGTAGCAAATTAAATCTTCTTTGAAAAACTATAGGAATAAGAAACGGTTAAAACAAAATTAGTTCAGTTCGATAACTGGTTAACTAAATCAATATGCATATTTCTTAAGGGCAGACATATTTTAGTCTAGAAATAAATTGTATGTATTGTCTTTTTATTTATTCAAATTATTAAATTTTCGAATGCCATGTTGACACGTTTGATATGGAACCAAATAAATAACATCATCAAATGTGTATAATGCAATCATTACATTATAGATATCCCTAGATCACGGTCACCTGTGGTCTAGTTGTTAGCGTAACAAACTACTAAACTCAAGATCGCGGGTTCGTAGCCCGGCAGGTGGCCCTAGGATTTTTTTAAGGGAGTAAAAAAATCTTAGTTACGCCGTCCTTCGGAAGACGTTAAACGGGGGTCCCGAACCTGTACGATGTCAGGTACTCGTTAAAAATCTCTATCCTAATTAAACCTGGATAGGCAAAATTTAGAGCTCCCACTGTACATCGTCCGATTAGCCATAGCAGCATAAAGTGACCTTAAATGAACTAACTAACTAACTAACTAGATATCCCTAACATTATAAAACATTTATGATGCAATTTTAGGGAGTATTTATTTATTGATTAATACGAGAAGAAACCAGAGTTAAAGAAAATAATTTTCAGAAGCGGAGATATAAACATTACAGATCATTAACACACATATGCAAAGTCATTCACAGACACACACTCAAACTGAAAAATGGAAAAAATTTAGATACAATTTGAGCTATTGCCATATTTGAGAACGTAGGCGACGTGATTTCAAAAATTATTAGTCCAACGCAATGGCAGCTTAGTTAGATAACTCAATAATCTAATTTATTATAACTATATAATTAGATTTACACTATTGTAAATAAACCAGCTTAATTTCCAGGATCAATAACAAATAAAATAGTAAACAATATAGTACCAATTTAACTGATCACCATATAGTCTTGCATTCATGATATAGACAGCATTTTTTCAATTTTTTATTGTTCTCCAACACTTGAAGTAGAATATTATATTACATATTCAAACCTACCACTAATTAAACATATTCTATTTAACAAATAGACTATTGCTATTGATAAAACAACGATAATTATTGTGATTACTGATTTTTTTTTTTTTTTTTTGGAGAAAGGTGAAATGGGAAACCACCAAGGACCAATAATGGACCAGAAAGACAGAACTGAATACATCACTTGGCCTTTACATTGGATTATGCACCTATGTAATGCATTCCCAGTATTTCTATTCAAGTTGTAATTTCTTTTCATTATTCTTCATAACAACAGTTTTGTGTTTTATTGCAGTTAAGAAGAGCGATTCCAGGAGTGCACCGCCTGAGAACTTGATGTCGCTTAACGTTTCGAGCATCGAATTAAATATCAGCGGAATAATCAATAATATTCGGAAAGACGCACGAGACAGGGACGCAAGAGATCTCCCTTCGGAGCAATGCACCGAATTATTGGAGCCATTCTTGACTTACTATTTACCATCCGTAATTTTGGTTGGATTGATCGGGAACATCCTTTCCTGCATCGTCTTTCTCAATACTCATCTGAAAATGCGGAGCTCAAGCTACTACTTGGCGGCCCTATCTACTGCCGATTTCGGTTTCCTCCTGTCCATATCTTTCGTCTGGTTGAACAACAACTTCGGAATAAAGGTTTACAATACTAACGGTTGGTGCCAGGGATTGGTCTATCTGAGTTCCGTCTGTAGCTTCCTGAGCGTTTGGTTGATCGTGTCTTTCACCGTCGAACGGTTCATCGCAGTCCAATACCCACTGCATCGTCCTAGGATGTGCACCGTCCACAGGGCGAAGACGGTCGTAGCAGTTTTGACTGGGATAGCTGTCCTCTTTTATACTTACTCCTTCTTCACGGTCGGAATGAAAATAGACGAGGGTGAAGAGATCTGTGAGATGCGCGATGGATACGATGAGGCAATGAGGGTTATTAGTATCATTGATTCTATTTTGACTCTGATAGTTCCACTTATTCTCATCATCGTGATGAATACAATGATAATGAAAAATCTTCTGGAATTTGGTGAGAGCTTAGAACGGAGCAGCTCTTTTTCCCGAAATGAAAAGAAAAATCAGTTCTCTCTGCAATGGTTCACAGTAAGTAACTTAAATATTATTTTATTTTTTGTGAATTTTGTCCATTTTTAGTTTATTTTTTCCACTCTTACACATCCCCTCATTTTATGATTATTATGTTAGCTTTATTTTTCGGATTCCTGAATATATGTTTATTTAAAAAAAATAAACTATGATATATTGTGTGTTGAGCATTATTCATTTATAATAAAGTAGTTTTCGCTATGCAAACACACACATATACAGTTGGTCACAGTAAAATTGATACAACCAGTAAAAAGAAGAAAAAGAAGATAAACTTAAATGGCTACAGGAAACAAAATCTGAAACTCTTTTACACAGTCATTTATAGTATTGATTTAAATTTGTACAAACTAAATAAAAATACTCAACTTTGATTATTAAAAAAATTAAGAAACAAAAGATGATATAATAATGAATAATTTCACCTCGCAGTCATAACGATGCACCTCACTTCTTACTAACTTTTGTGGACTATTAATTTATAAACTTTTTATTTCGTTGTTAATTTATTTTAGCTCAATACTTTGTAGGTTTTACTTCCTTGGGTGCACTCAAACGCGTATATTTTTTTTATTATACGATACATTCTTCTTGCACTGGTAATGCGGTTTTCCTTTTCTCTCCATTATATGGTGAACAGTTGAACGGCTTGTTTTCAATAATTTTAAATAACTTTTTGGATCCAAGATTTCCTATCATTAAAGTGTTGATTGAGCAACTCGCGTTCTTTATTTTGTGTACTCCCATTATTGGAAAAAGTTCAAATATGCGGCAGAATTTGGGGGAACTGACTTTGAAAAGAACCTAACACTTTCGACACGTGAATTTAACTAAAGGAAAATAATTTGAAGTAAACAAATATTGGGAAAACCATAGGCTTATCATTTTGAACGATGAGATCGGAAATGATAAACAAATGTTTTTTATTTTTTAAATGAAATTCTTGTTTATTTTTATATGATTACACCCAAAGAGCAAATACTAGGATATTTAGTGTTTGCAATAAATTATTGTTTTTGATGTATTATAAGTTTAACTATTTGTATTTTCAATGATTCCTATCAACATCCAAGCGTATTATTGTTATTGTGAGACACTATATATAGACATATATATATATTAAAAAAAAGTGTAAAAATCAAGCAAATGATTTTCTTTCAATAACTTCGTCAGCTTAAAAGCGGAAATTCAATTACTTCCTGTAAATGTGCCTTAATTAAAGGTTATCTATTAAGTAACAGGCTTATATAATAATGTTTTATAAATAACTCTATATAATATTTAATTATTAACTGTTATTCATGATGGTTGTATGAAACTTAAATTCAAGCTGCCATTTTTGTTTTCTAGAAAAGTAGCTCGAATACAGAAAATGTCGAAACTCCAATTGCAAGCCCATCTCAGGAAACAATTCCAGCAGACAGCAAAACAGATTCAACCACACGTTCTCTAAGTATTACAATTTTTAATATTTTCTTCATAACATACAGAAAAATGAAGTTAAATTTATTGTATAGAACTGTATAAAACATTCTTTGACTTGAAACTAATCGATAATTATTAAAAATAATATTCAAATGCATTCACCTTAATTATGAGAGGCTGTAAACAGCAAATATTTTTGTTGTATAACAATATGAATTTTTTGTTTATGACATAAATATAAGACGAGATTAGGATCTTTTTCACTCTATTGCTTTGTACTTTAAATAAGTAAATACAATTATTAATTACTGTTCCTTTTTTATTTGATTTTGTTAACGTCGCTTCGACTGCTGGGGCCATCAGCGACGACTGATCTTCCTAAATTTCTTGAATTAACTTCATGGCTTGTAAATCCATCAGCATCTTCTGTATCTTATTATTTTCTTTAAACGGTAGATATGTTTCAATATTCTTTTTTTTTTTAATGTATTTATTGATATTTACAACTGTATCACAATAATACAACAAGTAAATAGGATACGTGATACATAATGACATGAGAATGGCAAGTAGAGAAACTACACACTGGTAGTACTCAAATCAAAGTTCAAATAAGAAGGTCACGTGGCCATCTTCTTTTCAGACGCCTCGGAGAATTATCGGCAATTGAAGAGGAAGCTAGGTTTGAAACTAGAGGGTTTGAGTGGGAATGAGTTTCAATATTCAAATCCATTCTTTCTATTTGATTTTTATTTTATCTTTGTATTATCACAACTGTGGCTGTTTGGTTGATACAGCCCTAAAAAACTATTGTTTAATAAATATTAAATTATGAAACAAATAAATCACCTAAAACGTCCGATAAACTAAATGGATAATGAATGTCGAAATGTGCTCAAATATTCGACACTTCTAACACTTAGATATCTTCGGGTTGAAACATAAATTTTTTTTTTATTTCCGAAAGAAAAGAATAAGTTTGTGAAATTTTTACTGGTATGTGCAATGTTTTTTTTTTCAGTTCTTGTTCTAAGAACCATTCTAATTCTAAAAGAACAGGCACTGGAAAGCATAGAAATCAAAGTAAAATAAGATTTTGTTTGGAAATATTACATTGAAATGAGTAGCTATGAAGTAAAATACATCATTCCTACATTCTTAATCTGAAATTTTCTTGATCTTCATTGATATAGGGCTTAAGTACCGAATTTTAAATATTCCTATTCATAAATTACATTTAATTTTGGCTATATGGTATAATCAATATATCTATTATTACTGGTAATAAAAATGAATATCTATAAACTATAAACGAATTTAATTAAAAGAGAAAAATAACACATGCAGACAACATTTATTCGGAAACTAGAGAAATGATACAGAAAAGATGTATTATATACTGCTAGTAAGCTAAGTATTTAAAAAAAATATATACATATAAGGCTTCTATTAAAATGATAATAAGGTTTTAGTTAATATTTTTTACTGTTTTATTTTTATTTTAATAGTGTTATGTTTCAGAACATATTTAAAAAATAAATCTGTATTGAAATTAAACATGATTTTCTTCGAAATGTCAAATTACACCATAATGACAATTTTTGGATATTTTATACTTGTGGAATAGTTAATTAATGTTTATTGGAGTTCTATTATAAATAAAAAATACAATTGTACTTCTTAGAATTCCTTAAAAAATCGAATTAATGTTCGTAATAAATATAATACATGGCTATTTTTACAACCAGTACCAATTAATTTTTTTTTTAGGAATGAGCTCTGTCAGAAACTCCGTGACAACAAAAACACAGCAAAACATTACAAAGATGCTACTTCTCATATCGACAGTCTTTGTTCTCCTTAATCTACCAAGGTATATATAATATATACTACTGTAAATTGATAGGATATAGTTTGTTTGTGCCATATTTTTAAGTATATATTATGTAAGGTAATGTGGAATAAATGCGTTTTCGGGATAAGTGTATCCAGTAAGAGCATAGTAGTTATTTTAATGATAATGCACAAGTACCATGATATTTTTTCTACATTTTTTTTTCTAGACTGAAACAAGAAACTGGTCGCGGTTCCGACTACATCATCTGTATCGTTAGACATAAATACCTTTGTTTGGGCGTGCTATTAAGAGCCATAGCAGCATCAAAGTGAAAATAAGAAATAAAAAAAATATGTCTAATATACACTTATCACCTGAGTTAGAAGTACGTTTGTAATAACTTGTTATTATATCAGATTATGAATCTCATTAAAATGGGATTCAATGTTATAAACGATCATCTTTAGGGAAAAAGCTTTTAAAAAACCGCAAAAATTTAGAAAAAATAATGATTTTACAGTTATGCTATGCAAAGCATCATAAAATCCAAATCGAACGTATCCCACATTACCTTATATTTCGTAAATAGATATAGGTTCTCACTTAAAATAGCTTCTTATTGTTTAAAAATAAGTGCAAAATAAAGTAGAACGTAATTACAATTGCTAAAAATTAACAACAGGAAACATCATAAATTTAATGACAGAAGGAATAACTATAATAAATTAATAAAATACTATAATTTTATAATGTCAGTCAAAATTGTCAGATAGCACCATATTGGGCTTCTCTTAGCCAATCCTTTATTTACTATTAACTATAGTTGGAGCATAATTCAATGAATAAAAAAAAAATAAAACTGTATCATTACAACCCATGGATAGTTTTGGGTTCAGTTCGTGATAGAGGTTGTATTGTTTCTTTTATCTGTTTCTCTACCACCAAGTTTTTCTCCAACGAAGGGTACCAATAAAGGCTAGGGGAACCCCAGAAGGGTCCTAGATCTCGTAGGATCCTTTTTTCTCCACCTGCTAACAGATCAAATAAAAGTGAACCAGCTGCAGGACTTGGACCCAGAACCTTCGTCAGGGCAACGCACCGCTCTACCACTGAGCCATTCCGGTTTATACAGTTTCCGAACAAGGAATTAAAATTGGGTCATTGTTCCTGAGATGGAAAAATATCTTACACTTCAACAATATTGCGATAATTATTCGAATGACTCAGTATTCTTAACATAGAGTCGGATAATCATTTAACGCTATGCTGATTTATGAAGACATCAAAGATAAATACATTTTAAAAGTCATGTTAGACCTCCAGGTCATTGACTCAAAATATTTATTTGTGTCACGAGTGTTTTGTAGTATGTCGTTTTTATCTCGTAAACCGGGCAATTCAAAAGCCATCAAAGTATCTATTTGTATATGACTTCTAAGTCTATGGTGTTGTGGATACCTACTTAGTTCTTTTATAATGATTATTCGTCACTTTGGGGTATTTTTCTCTCTTCCTGAGGTATCTTTCTTCAAGAAATAAATAAAGTAAGTAAACGAGGTATAAAAATTAGTTATTATTTTCTTAGATTAGATTAATTTATTGATATTTACAACTGTAATAATATTACAACAAGCAAATCTGCTAATAAGAACAAATGACATGAAAAAAAACACACTTGTGGAGAAACTAACCATCGGTAGCACTCCAATAAAGTTCTATAGTAGAAGGTCTCGAGGCCATCTTACCTCAGACGCCTCGGAAGGTAATGAGGTAGAGTATGGGAAGCAATTTGAGAGACTAGCGGATTCAAGTGTGTATGGAATATTAAGATCATGATGGATGAGTTTGTTTGTGACATAATAAGGAGCATTGAGGATTTTACGAAGGATTTTGGATTGTAAGGATTGGATACGAGATGAATTGGATGGTTTAGTAGATCCCCAAAGCTCAACTCCGTATGTCCAAATAGGTCTGATAATTGTCATGTAAATGATTCTTTTGTAATTAATTGAGAGCTTAGATCGTTTGTCCAGTAAATGTTGAAGTTAGCAAAAACGTCGAGTAGTTTCTTGTCTTTTTAGTCTTGTATGAGGATATTATTTTCTTAAAAATATAATACTAACCTGTTGAAGGGAAATAAAAATTTATAATTTTTTATAGCAAAAATTTTCCTCTTTTCGTCACTGAACACTTTAATTTCAAATTAAACGTTTATCATTCTCTATCAGTAGCTTAAGAACTTTAGTTAATTATATTTGTTAATTATTTGTATTAACAATTGTATTTTATTTATTTATTGAAATTTACAACTGTATTATAACAATACAAGAAGTAAATGTAATAAATGATATATGACGGCATGGATATAGGCAAGCAGAGAAACTACCCATTTTTAGTACTTAAATAACGAATTCAACTTAAGTCACGAGGTCATCTTTTCAGAGGCCTCGGAGGATATCGGGCACTGAAGAGGTTAGGTTTGAAGCTAGTAATAATTATTTAGTTTTAAATTATTTTAATTAACATTGCTAATAGTTTTGATTTATAAATGTATTATTTTTTCGTAGTTGGCTTTAAATATTCGAGTAAAACTTTCTAGTCATCTTTCTCTATTAAATAAATTATCATTTATATTAAATAAATTAAATATAATTTGTTAATAATCCCCTAAAATAATATAAATTGTATTTATATTGTATAAAATATAAATATTTCATATAAAATATATTTTAATTTGCATAATTAGATAGCTAATATAATTAAAATACGCAATATATATTTTAATTTATATGGTTTCATAAAATAAAATAATCTTATAAATCAATCAATTATTAAAAAAGATTTCTTTGAATTTTATATTACGAATTGTATAAATAAAGTGTAGTTTAAGGTAGATTATCCAAAATTATTCTAAAAATCATTATTTAAAGTCAATAATAAACTATTGGTTCTAAAATTCTTTAAACACACACACACACACGCCCGCACATCTCTATGCTTATATATAATATTTATTGTTTAATAATCGTGTAACCGGTAAATAAGGTATCCATATGAAGATTGTTTTGTGTTTCAGTTACATCATGAGACTTTACTCCTTGTGGCATCAAAAAACTCCAATGTCACTCTGGTGCATGCAACAAATGAGCGTTCTTCTCTATTATACAAACTTCAGCATTAATTTCTTACTCTATTCCATGTATGGCATCACTTTTCGTAAATGTCTTTGGCAACTGGTGCATAACAAGTTTAGTGCCATTGTAGAATCAGTTTGTCCTCACTCCTATTAGAGTATTTATCTATTTATATTTTAAACATTATTGTTGTAGTCAGAAACTGATGTTGTTATTCATCAGATCCATATATAGATAAAAGAATTTATGCTCTTAGTATGTTATTATCCATAATCAATATACATGAATAAAATGTACTTAGTGAAAAAGCAACATATTATATGATCATATACAATATTAATAAACAATAATGATAAAAATGAGTTTGTTTTTTTTCCTTTGTCACTAAGAAATTAAAAGAAAACCTGTACCATTAAAACTCATGAAGAGTCTTGTGTTCAGTACGTGGTAGAGACTATACGGTTTCTTGGACAACGGTTGTGAAAAGAGGTGATAATTTGTCTTATACCACGCTCAACCGGCAGGTATTTACCCATATTTTGTGTACCCACATTATAGAGGCTTAAAAATAGAAGCTACGTGTTTATTGTGTGAATTTTTGATTTTTAAATAACACTGATCAGTACATAATTATAACTTAGTAATTTAAACGATATAAATTTATGGTTAATATTTATTTAATTTATACCTTAAACCAAAAGTTTACAAACGGAGGTAGGCGTACCTCTTGTGATGAGCAGTGACATTCTACAGGCCACGCAAAGAAGCAAAAAAAATTATAAAATTAATTATTATTATTATTAACTCGGCACTACAACTCGGTTACGAGTCTTGACCTCCTCCACCAGCCTCCTCCAGTCTTCTCTGTTCTGCGCAGCTGCCATCCAGTTCCTCACTCCCAGGACATCTCTGGCATCTCTCGCCACACCATCCGGCCATCTCAGCTTTGGTTTCGATGTCTTATTAATAATATTTAAAAAAAAATTATTATGGAAAGTATCCATAATTATATCAGTTAAAACTCATAAGAGGTTTTAGATAAAATGTAACCCTATTTAATGTAAATAAAAAAAAGAGTATAAAAGATTCATCATATTAAGTTTTGAGTTATTTTCAGGCCAAAAAATGATAGTAATAATAATAATAAAGCAAAGAAATTGAAAAGAAAAAAAAGTACATTTCTCGATGCTTTTAGGTAATTCAAAAATAAAAATGATATTATCTGTCCGATATTTCGCCTATACAGCCTCAGGGTAGAAAGATAATAACAAAAAAACAAAAAATAAATAATGCACCCAAGAAACATCCCACCACCTCGAAGGCTCAAATGCAACTAATGAATCATAAGGAAGGTTACTCGACCCCGGCTGGATAAGGTTAGATAAAACAGCTGATAAAAAATCGAGAATTTGAAAAATAAACATATACTCACCAAACTTCAAAAAGCACAACAGAAAAACATAAAAGACCATATGAAAAAGTAAAAGTAAAAATGCAAGAGAAATAAAAGAACATTATCAAGAAACCAGTGGACTTATAGCTATTCCGCAAAATATATTAATATTGAAAAGTAAAAAGAGACCTCACATAAATGTAAGTGATTAGTTGCATTTGAGCCTTGGAGTTGGTGGGATGTTTCTTGGGTGCATTATTCATTTTTTGTTTTTTTGTTATTCTCTTTCTACCCTGAGGATGCCTGAATAGGCGAAATATCGGACAGATAATATCATTTTCTGTTCTAGTTTGGAGACTTTAGGGCTTTTCGTTGGAATTTTTCCACGGTCTTAACACTTCCTAGGTAAGTGTGATAAATTAATCTCCTAAGTATCACCTCCATAAGAACACTTCAGGGAGCGGGGTAGCCCAGTAGCAGAGAGCTGAGCTGCCGTGCTGGAAGTCCCGAGTTCAAATCCGACCGTGGCAGATAATTTATTTAATCTGCTAACAGCCGGAGATAGACCCTGTGGGATCAGGCAGACACTCCTGAGACTTACCCAGCTTCTTGAGTGGGGAAAACCTTGTTGAGCGTTGAGCGTAATCAAGGATTAATACTTTCCTTCCACAACCGTTGTCCTTGAAACAGTACAGCCTCTACCACATATTGAACCCCATAACCTCCATGGTTGTAGTGGTACAGGTTTTATAAAAACCTTACATGAATAAAACCATTTGAAATCGAGTATTCCAGACTTGACTGCACTGGATAAGGATACCAAAATGTACTGTGCCAATAAAAGAAATCTATTCCTTAATTAAGACAAAAAATTTCATTATAAAATTATATAGGTTCTGGAAATTATAGTAGGGTTTAATGGTTCCACGTTCATCTGGATACCCTGTATATATTATATTGATATCTATTCCACAACTTAATTTTAAATATATGATCAACAGCATACTCTTGATGACAAGTTATACATGACATATGTTATTGGACTTTTGGTGAGTTTGTCTCGGATGCATGTTCGGATATGTGAGCGATATCAGTATATTCCGGTTGAGACAGGTAGAAAGGCCATAAATTCGAAACTATCGATATTTTGCAATGGGAGCTCGCGTGGAAGTTTCATTTCTAGCCGGGAGCTTGTAGGAAGCAGGCACCGGGGTAACTGCACGCCACATTCTCTTGTTACGGACCATCTACACTTGGTAACTTGATAAATGGTATGCTTGGATAGTGTGAATTTTCTTTTTAACATTTTGTACTAAAGAGCATTTGGTAATTATTCCGCCGGTTGTCGCTTCGATTCAAGTCACAATAAGTTTTAACTTTTCATTCGTTTCCCTTTTAATATTTTCCAAAAATACAAGTTATCACGAGCTTTAGTATGGAAATAAGAATATAATTATGGGAGATGTGTTTAATTCTGTAATCATTTCATCCAAAAACGGACGTTCCAACAAACATATATCATCTATACTTTAAATGTTAGTTGAAACTTTTATTTCTTGATGAAATGATTAGCGAAATCAACTCATTACCCATAAACTACATTAACTTTTCCATACTATTGCTTACAATTTTAGAAAATATTAAAAATAAAACGAATAAACAATTAAAACTTGTAACTCAACTCGAAGCGACATAACTGCGGAACAGATAACTTTACGGGATCGCAAGCTCATATTTTTTTTAAATTATGAGTTAAAAAAAATTAAAACACTTTTAGTGCATTTTATGTGACTATTAATTTAAATTTTCCGATACAAAATTATTATTTACTCACAAAAAGTATATTATAACATATAATAATAATAGTAATTAAAAAGAAGTAAAAGTTAGAATATAAAAAGTACCGATCCCAGTCAAAATTCATAATTAAGTAATGGTATAATCGTACAGAAATATGCCAATAGTTTACTATAGTGAAAGAATTTCAACCAAATTAACCAATCATAAAAAAAATTTAATAATTCTTATCCTAAGGATTACATGCGTGTGTGTGTATGTGTGTGTGTGTGTGTGTGTGTGTGTGTGTGTGTGTGTGTTAACTGTATAGATATTTTTCAATATTCCTACACTATACCAGTTACTGCAAGAATCGCTACCATACTACTCCTAATTTCAATTTTAATTTTTCTCCCTAGACTTTATTATTTATTTATTTATTAGACTAGGTTCATAAAGGGCCAATCGAAGTATAAAGATGCTAAGAAATATATCAGTAAGGGAGATGTAAAATATTTATGTTGTTTTATATTTATGAGTCAATATTTTTATATTGAAGTAGAAAGGGGGGGGGGGGAATGAAAGAAATGAGGAGTTAAAAAGGGCAACAAAAAATTGATTAAAGTTTTAAAAATGTTTATTCTTCACTTTCAATCTAATCAGTGATTTACGGGAGTGATTTTAAGATAATATCTCGAATTTGATATAGAAGTTTGCTGAATTTAGAGATAAAATAATACTGTCGAACGCTTTCACGTTATCTATAAAAAATTCTTGCTTAGCCTTTATTAAAAAACAAAACAAAAAAAATTGTTGTTTATGTCGTTATATTAAGCATTATGGCCATTCATGTTGCAATGTATTGTGAATAGCTCAGCTAGTTGTGAATTTCTTGCAGGAGGAATCTATTTGTTAATATATTCTATGTAAGTGTTACTAAATTTAAGATTATTTTATTTTTTAAATAGATAGAATAACATGGGAAGAATGGTAAATATGACTCCTCCTTACAATGTAATTTTAATCTGTAATTCACATATATTTGTTTATTAAGATCTCACATTATCATTTATTTAGTTATGAAATTTAACTATTTAATTGCATCTCGGAACTCAAGACAAATTCATAGTAGTCCTGAATTTGCATCCAATTTTTAAATTTTTGATGAATAATTGAATAATCAAATACCATCAACTATGAACTATCAATTATTATTCATAATTATAAATTTTTTTTCAGCCAAATAGTTGTTCTCAGTTTTAACTGAATTACAATAGTACTGATATTTCGTAAATATTTGAAATTTAAAATCAAGCCAATATGTAGATAAATACTCAGGCAACTTTTTAGTAGGCGAAGCTAGAGAAAACTTTAGGAAGAAAATATTGCTTATAAACCATAACTGATTATAAAGAATGGATATGATAAAGGATGACGAAGAGAGGTATGTATGTTTAAAAAACAAAAAAGCAACCATAATTGTTTATATATTTATATGTATATATAATGTCACTATTTGTAAATAAAGTTTTTCATATATTGTAAACTAAAAAAAAAAAAAAAGAAGAAGGACCAAGGCCATTATCAGATTTCCGTTTCATTAAAAATTATAAAATTTACAGTTGAAAATATTCCTCTTTAGAATTTATTGCCATTGGTAGTAATAATTTAGTTCTTTTTTAATTTTTTCAAATATAAATATTTTAATAATAACGAGTTTAAAACATTCCGTAGTGTAAGTCCTAGGTGTAGTAAGTCAAAGGTCTACTTGAACTTTTACACTTGTACTTCATTATGAAATAGGACACTTAATGCGAAGATTTTTATCTGCAACAACTTTGACATATGAATGAAAAACAACAATATACTTTGTTTAACAATATGCTTTGTTATATGAATTAATAAAGTGATAACATTATATCAGCGTTAGGATCTGCATTTATAGCGATTCCAGTCAATTGTAATATTTTTCTTATGAAATGAAATATTTTTCATTTCAATTACAATATTTTTCTTTTTAATTGTAAAATATACCATTTCAATTGTAAAGTTTGAATTTTCTTTTGTAACTATAACTGATATGAACATGAAGTAATTCTATTATATTTTTGATAAATTATTATTATTAGAATATCGATATCAGTTGCTGACTCAAATAGTTGTAATTTAGGAAAGAAAAATTCACGAAAATTTATTACTATTTGAGGGAAAAAGGCGGGAATTAACTGGTATTGTGTTCATTAATTAATCGAGGCTACTAATGTTAAATATACAATTAAAATATTTTTCAGCTCCGAATATTACCAATTAATTAGGTGTTAGTTATTAGTAATAGTAACAAGTAGTAGTAAATAATAGTGATAAATAGTTACAAGTTAGGCGTTGATGACCGATAGGTTTTACGTCTAAACTTTAAAACCACCAACCATAAATAATTAACCATTATTTTGCAAAATTATTTGGTAAATATAAATCGTTTATTAGTTTTCACAGGACGCTATTTTCAACCAGTAAAAGATTTTCGATTGTGCATGTGCATTTCGATTTTCTGTTTCTGTACAAGTTTGAAACATGGAATATTTATTACTTTATCGATAGTTTTGATTCTGTTTTTTTAATTGAATGTTTTTTTTTGTAGTGTTCGCATTATAATTAAAAAATTGAAATTTGTTTGGTTTAGATATTTACTATTTGGTTTTCAAGGATTATACATGCATAACATTGAAAATTTTATGATGAATTAATGAAGTTTATCCAATTAAAAAAAGAACAATCTTTCGATCTCAATGTAGAAAAAAATAAAGAATTGAGGAAACATATTTAAATGCCTATTTCGAGAATCTAATGAGGCCTAAAATATTTAAACGGTAAATCACATTAAATCATCTGTAAACAAATAAGTCATCCTAATTTGATTCATATGTTCTTTCATTAACCTCATATATATATATATATATATATATATATATATATATATATATACATATAATAAAATTACATCAGTGATGTGTAAAATAAATTTTATAAATCAGTGATGTATAAAATAAAGATCATTTATGGTTCTCGAGCGTTCTTCTCGAATAATAGGTTCTCTAGCCCTAACAGTGAACAATACTGAAGCTCGAGAACCATAAGTATAAATTATATATAAGAGACAAGATATATATAAATATTATTTTAATAAATGTTTTGTCTTTATAATCGTATAGTCTTCTGCTTAAGTATGTTTTGAATATTCAAAATTATTCAATACACTTTTATGCATAGGTATACATTTTCTTTTTCATGGGATTCAATGATTATAAAAAGATATTTAGATCATTATCATTAGGCGCCTATTCTAGAGGAAATAAAGCATTGTAATTTATTTTAAATGACTAAAACAGAGTGGCTCCACTCCAACCATTGATCATTTTGACTAGTTGACGTGCATGTTTAAATGTGGAAGACGTGGTGCCTAGCGCCCACTTATTGCACCTTCCACAAGCCTAATTCAGTCGCTGTCTAGTCTTCTTACAGAATGGAAGGGTAATTTCCTTCACTCCTAATACTGCTTTAAAGTTTTTGAATTCTTCTAATAGTATAATTAAAATAACATACCTATAATTCGAATAATGTGTAGTATATTTTTTGAGGGGGAGGAAGTTAAAAGGTGTACTTTATCTTGGTATGCATTAAAAAACATATGTTTGGTTATACAGTAATAATATTAAATAATTATATATATATATATATATTTATACTTTAGAGATAAGAAATATAAATAAAATTATCTAACACGGACCTCGACAGACTGATTACCAATTTTCTAATTTTATTTATGTATTTTTGTAAATATTTTACTGTATATATATATATACACACACACACACACACATATTTATTTGATTTTATGACTTTCCTTTTCAACAAAGTTTTATATTGAGTAATAGGAATGATAAATTAACAAATATTAAGAATAAAAATAATAATTATAATTAGGGATAAAGTAATATTAGGAAATGATAAAACCTTCACTTATTTCATTAATAAATACTTTTTACATATTAATTATTTTATTTATGGCACCACTTTATACGTTCTTTCAAACATTAATAATGGCCATTTTCAAAATCTATTTTCAGTTAAACTTTTTCCTTTTTTAAAATTTAATAATTTAATGTTTCCCCCCTCTTTTCTTATACGAATGAAAACCTAATACTTATTGCCATTAAGTGCGGCAGATTGTATTAGTTTGCAATAAAAAAAAAATTTTAGTTGTAAATGTCAAAGCATAAAATATTCTTAACTATACTACTGAAGGCAATGACAATTACAAATTATTTTCATTTTTTAAACTTTCTTTAGTGCAGTTTATTTTTTCTTAATGGTTATTTAGTAATTGTTCTCCATGTCTTTCATTCTTCAATTTTGCTATTTGGCAAAGGTCAATAATAAATAACAGTAAATATTAAGAAATAACAAAACCTACATTGATTTTATAAATAAAAAATTTTTACATTGTAATTGCTTTATTTAAGTGCAATATATCCCACTTTTTCAAACAATATTAATGGCCGTTTCCAAACTTTATTTTTGATTATTGTTCATGTTAAATAATTTTATTTATAATATCTTATTTCCAGTTTTTTAAAGTTTATTCATTTAATTTTTTACATTTTTTTTTTCATATTTTCGTGTACAAATGAAAACTTAGACCTCTGAACCATATTTTACATTGTGTAAAGGAGATAGTTGGGGGGTGCAGTCCAAACTATCTCCTTTACATTAGATCATCCAGTCAACTATTTTCATCTCATACATATTTTACATTAGTGGGACAGATTGTATTATTTTGCTACCTTAAAAAATAATTGTTATACACATAAAACAATATATACTCTTAACCATACAACTAATGGCAGTAATAATTACAAATTTAATAATTCTTATTTGTTTTTTTTTTGCACATTCTTCAAAAAATCCTTTTTTTTTCCTTAATGGTGACTTAGCATTGTCTGTTAGTTTTGAGCTTTAACAGAAGTTTTAATTTTTTGAATCATTTAATCAAGTTCGCACAAGTAAAAAAAAATGGGTTACAATAAATAATTTATGGGAGTCGAAAGCCTACTAAATCTTAGACTTTTTTGCCTACAATTCCTGAAAGTTCGATTGGATTGAAAAACACTGGAATAATAAATTAAAGAACATTAAACTTCGAATGAGTACTAAAAGTAGGAAGGTTGAAACTACTGGCATAAAACAAGGATTTTTTTTTTATTACTGCCTGGTGGAGTAAGAAATTAATAACAATATTGTAATAAATCGTCAGCTTTAAAGATTGTTAAATTATAATTATTATGTAAAATTGTATTTGTCTATAAATATAATATTATTAAATGAATTACTCTATTTAAATATTTTAATAAATTATTCATTTTTTATGGATGTAGCACTATTTTATTAACTGTAAATTTTGAAGCACAAACTCGTGTACCATTTATAAAATATTACACATGATATTCACATTGAACAAGGACAAGACAATAAGCCGTTAACAATTTATCAAGTTTACATGGGATTGTGTTATATGCCTTATCAGTTAACTATTTATGAGTGTTATATTTAAAAAACCTCATAAAATTGTACATAGTACAACTGTATATTGTATAGCGTCAGACAAATAACGAAAAGAGGACATGAGGTAAAGAATTCATTAGTGAAACCACCACTATCGGAATAAAAAAAGGAGGTCACATTGCCATTTTCTTATCAATGCCACTAAGAATCTCCAGAGATCGTTAAGAAAAGAAGGTTGAAGGTTTTTATAAAAATGGAGTCGGTTGTCGACAGGTGTCTGTACTTTTTCCTTGTTTTTTTTTTTTTTTTTTTTTTTTGGCCAATTCTGTTCTAACTATACTTGTAGCTTTGTGACAAAAGAAAGAGCTTTGAGAATTTTAGACGAAGGGTCTTATTATTTCATTGCTAACAATTCATCAATACCACATCTCTCTTTGAAAATGAATACATCGTTAAGGGGATTCAAAGGATGAAAGGGATATGGAAGATTTTAGGCATTAATTAAATATTAGATTGTGTAAATATTATATCTTATCATTGATTTCCGATCAATATTAATGGGATCGTTCTACAAAGGTATTTACAAAATCTAACAAATACGTTTTAATTTAAAAGAAAGGTTAGAATATTTCGCAGGTGATATGTTAATTTTTTTTTTATTTCTGATTTTTACAATTGTAAAATACAGAGAGAGTTGGTTACAAGTTTTACAAAAATAATAGTACATACAAAAAAACAAAAACAGAATAGTAAACATACAGAAAAAGAAAGTAGGTAATTATAATACTAAACATTGTACTGGAGGTAAAATCAAAAATATGGCCATGAGTCAACTTTACATTAAAATATGGACAATTTTTTAATTTAAACTTATATAATTCTGTTTCGTGGGTAAACAAACATATATGTCTCAATGAGTCAGAGCTATTCTAATGCTTATAGTTTTATACAAGAAGTTACAGAGATTAATTACATCATTGTTGTGCTTGGGGTTCAGTACTGTATAAATATTGTGCTCGTATGAACTAATATATTTATTTCTGGGTTCTGTGTAAAATGGACAGTCGAAAAGGATGTGGTTTAGATCATCACGTGAATCATTTACGCCTAGAGGACATTTGTCTTCGGTATTAATTCTGTGGGTATTTTTATTGTAGTAGACAACTATTTGTTTGCTGGGGGAAACTCTAATTAGGTGATATGTTAATTTAAAAAATACAGTGTCTGGAGTATAAGAGCGTTTGGTAATTATTCCGCAGGCTGTCGCTTCGAATTGTGTCACAACAAGTTTTAACTCTTCATTCATTTCCCCTTTAATATTTTCCAAAAACACAAGTTATCCTTAGTTTTAATAAGGAAAAATGAATGGTTCATATTTCATGATCATGATTCATCTAAAAATGACTACCGAAATCTACTCATTACCAATAATTCTCTTTTCCATACTAAAGCTCTCGACAGCTTGTATTTCTTTTTTTTTAAATATTAAAAATGAAACGAATAGACAGTTAAAACTTGTAACTCAGCTCGAAGCTACAACCTGCGGAATAGATAACAAGAATTCAAATGTTAATAGATTTACAAATGAGCTATATTACATTTGACCTACATTACAAGTCCTAAAAAAAGACCTGAAACGTGGATCGAAGCGTCAGTTTCTAATAAATAATTTATCACTATTTAAGGAATTATTTTTCGATCTCCACGGAGGCCATTTTCTTCTCCATTAATGAATTTAGTTCATCGGTTTGAAACTAACTAATGTTATGTAATAAATATATAAAATACCGACACTTCTTACATCTATGAAAGTAACCATAATCAATATGGCCGAATTTATCCAGCAATACTTTACACAAATTATGGCTCAGATTCGGATTCCGTACTAGTTTTGTTCACTAATTACATATGTATAGTTATTGTGTATTGTAGCACAAAGATGAAGTTACATAAAAGCTTGATTAGGCCAGTTGTGGATCTTGAAGACCACTGAAAAGCAGGCTCTGCGAGTGTATCAATACAGGGCAAAGTTATCATTGCAGGCATTAGTTAAATAAACTTTTAACGAAAGAATTATTTGTTGTTATTGAAATTCAAATAATTTAGTTATTTGGTAATGTTTGGTATCTAATTTGTCAACATTTAAAAAAAAACATATTTATTGAAATTCAGAACTGTACAATAATAATACAATGAGCAAAGAGAATGAAAAGCAATGACATGAGATAAAAGTAAGCAGAGAAATTACCCACTGGAAGAACTCAAACTCAACAATTACATTTTTTTTTAGGTTAGTAGGCATTTGGCAATAGATTAAAAATAAGACACTTTTACAGTTTTAAGATGGTTCGTGGAAAAAAAAAAATCATGAAATATCTTGCTAAACGAGTGCAGCAGTTTATTTTATAATTTATATAATATTATAAACTGCTTATAATATATTATAAGTCTATTGATGATTTTTCAACTCATTAGTCAACAAGCCATTTCTGCAAAACGGCCGTGAATTATTTTTCGGAATTATTTATTTTCTTTACCATCAATTGTGGGGAAAGTATTAAGAGAGATTTACTCAATGTTCTTATTCAACCAACGCCAAATAATTATACCGAAAGCCACGATCCCGAGAAGCCCAAAAACAGAATGACTTAAATGACCTGTTGGATCCCTTCATTCTGACTGAAAATAATTCCAAGTTAGGTAAAAATATATACATATTATTATTGGCGAATTCTCCCCAGAAACGGAAGACGCTAAGCAAGTAACTCGATCAAATTTTCTTTGGGTTCTTCGTCTTTCGTCTT
The DNA here is from genome assembly GCA_037127475.1 of Arma custos. NCBI lineage: Eukaryota > Metazoa > Arthropoda > Insecta > Hemiptera > Pentatomidae > Arma > Arma custos. The sequence goes on from CM073761.1 coordinate 58,965,610, forward strand.
TCCGAAAAGGCTTGTTTACACTATTCCGACCACTTTGGTCTGTACTGTTTTCATTTTTGTTGCTCTGATACAACTTCCCATTTGTCTACTTTGTGTCTTAAGCTGTATCTTTCTAAAATGTCGGCTGGTCTTAAGTTTGCATTTTTAAGGTCCTTTCGAATTTCATCTAGCCAGGGTGTGGAATTCTTAAGTGAAGTTATATAATCTATTATTCTTTTCGTCAATCGATTTTCTGGTAGTCGGCTGAGATGACCAAAGAATTTCATTCGCCTTTTCCTGATATCAATTTCGATGTTTGCAAACTTTACTGTTGTTATAATCGTTTGTAGCCTAAAACCGTATGGGTTTGTCTTTCTTCTAGAATTTTCCTGATGATCTTTCTCTCTTCTTTTTTGATTTCTTTAAATTGTTGTTTCCTGTTAAGGGTTAGTGTTTCACTTGCGTAGAGGATTGTTGGTTTAATGACAGTATTGTAGTGTAGAATTTTTTCCCCTCTTAATATTGATTTATATATATACAAGACATCGTGATAATTGAAATTTGAATTATAAAAATAAAAAGTTAAATCTATTTCATATATATTCAAACTATTTCATTCCAATTTGTTTACATTCCTAGGGTTTTCCTTCTATTCTTTCAAATGTATTGTTTGTTCATTTATTTAATTTGCAGTTCATTAAAAAATAAAGATATTTTATTCTGATTTTCCTGAATGTCTCATGTTTTAGTTAATTTTTTCGCTTATATTGAACATTTATTATTCCCCCCTATTCTCCTGTTGTGCATTTCTTTACATTTTATTGATTTTTTTTTTTTTATAATTTTGAAAATTACAATTCACAAAACTCCTATAAATTAATTTATCTTTGTCTTTTTTTATTAAAAGTTTATAATTCGCTCGAAACACTTTATATATATAAAACAGGTACGAATATATTTTAAATTTTTGCAAGTGATATAACTTTTATATCGGCCAATTTTAAAATATAACCGCCCTGTTAGTTTTGTTTCTCATGTTAACACATTTTAAACAGGTCACTGTTGAAGCGTGACTTAAGACTATAACCCCAGTTTTATCTGTGAATAGGAGGCGATGTAACCAGACTAGTCGACATACGAATCTTACTGTACATTTTGAAAAAAATCAGTCACACCTTAAATACATTATATTATTTCTTCCTTAAATTAAATTTATTTTATATAATAATAATAAGATAAATAATAATTTATTTGCACCTGCAATCAGCCTAAATACTGATAAAATAAAATAACGTTCAAGGAATAGACTGAAAAAATAGTTAATAAACAATAATGTACTGTACCTTAAAAAAACTCTAAGGAGTAAAGTAATATTATATTTAAAAAATAAGATTACATTAGAAACACATTGACTATTATAAGAAAAAAAATGCAAAGTCATGTATTTGAAATAAAACTAAATTTTATAAAATAAATATAATTACATAATATTAAATAAATAATAAATAAAATATACTCCCAATAAAAACATTTACTGTGAAGAAAACTAGCTAATGAAGTTGTTTTTATAATGAGTAGGATCTCTTCAATAATAATAATACTTAAAAATAATATCAATTATAGTACTTCAAAATTATACAGACTTTAATAAAAATCAGAGAAATAAAAAAATACACAACAGTTTTACGGTTGTGCAGGTAAGTGATTTGGAAGATATCACTTAAACATTGAGTTGTTTTACTGAATAACCATTCCTTTGAAAACGGACATTTCATATGAAACGAAGTACCCGGATTCGAGCCAAATTAGCATCAAATGGGACATTGTGTTCATTATGGATGACTTTATACGTAACAAAGTAAGGAACATTGAGGATTTTACGGAGGATTTTATATTGTAATGATTGGATACGAAAGGAATTCGATGGCTTTGAGGAGCCCCAAAGCTCTACTTCGCAAGTCCAAATGGGTCTTTTAATAGTCATGTGTACGAGTCTTTTGAAACTAATTGGGAGCTTAGAGAGTTTTTCTAGTAAATGTTGAAGTAGCCCGAAATCGTGAGAGCAGTTTCTTGTCTTTCTAGGCTAGTATGAGGATTCCAAGTTAAATGTTTGTCAAGATGTAGTCCTAAGTACCGGATCTATTCTAAAGGTGATATTAAATGATACTTAATAATATAAAGTCGTTGGTTTACGACGGAGGGTAAAGGTGATTTGACGGAATTTGTTTTAATCTTCCAGCTTTGACAACATTCTTCAAGGTTATTTATAGGGAATTGAAGATTATGGGATGCTATAGCTGGATTAGTGTTGACTGATAAAACACATGTATCATCGCATACCTGGTAAGAACCGTATGAGGATGGGTTGGGATGTCAGCTGAATAAACTACTTAGAGGATTGGGCCGAGGATACTTCCTTGAGGAACACCAGCATATTGAGAAAAGAGGCATGAATCGACATTATTATGATTCACTTTGAATAACCAGTTTGTGAGATAGAATAATGAGATAATGAGAAAGTATGATGAGGGTATGAATCTACAGGCAGAATAAATTAAAATGAATAATAGAATACAATTAGCAATCTTTCATGTTCATTAATCTCATTAAGAGAAGTAGTTAACTACTGTCATATAGAAATTTTTGTTACATTTAGGATTTCGGAAAAAAATGTAGATGCAATTAATTTTTTTTTATTAAATAAAGAAAAATAATTAGAAATAGAAAATAACCTTACAATATAAATATAAAAACAATAATAAATGGCTAAATAATCGCTAAAAAAACTGATATTAAGGTTTTAAATACTCAGCAACAGATAATTATTCGTGCAGTTGTGATGAAACACTATATGAGCTCTTTTGAAGAACAGCAATTATGAAGTTAGAGCACGATTTTAATTTAACAAGCAATTATTTTATTTAAAACAACACGAGACCACTTTTCAATTTAACACATGTATTGTAGATATATTATACATTTTTTTAGTTAATGCTGGTAATAGGACTTAAAAAGGGTAAGGCCGCTTACATCGAATAATTTATAGATATATTCAACTTGATCGATTGATGAACTACTGTAAATATTCCTCGCTCATAATATCATTTTTTTTGTATTATTAGATGCTATCATGTATTCACTTATTTTTCCATAAGCCTATTTCTTTTTATTGTAAATTTGTCTTTTTTTTTTTTTTTTTTGTATTACATTTTCTGATTCTCTACCAAAACATACCTGTTTAGTTATTTACTTTCAAGATATTATGTAAATATTGTTTTATTCTGAGGTAGGCCTTTGACCAGCTAAATATTTATTTAAATTTGCTCATCTCTGTTATTCTAAAGGGACCTTGTCCCAGAGTAAAATTATTTTTCTATTCTATTCCATTCTACATTCTGTAAATATAAAACGTACAAAGAAATAATTGAAGGTCGATAATAAAACTGATTATATATATTTTTAATTACACGTGGAAAACAGTAAAATAACACTTTTTGAATATGGTTTTCTTTCTCATTTGTCCTTGGCGGGCGACCACGAGGTATATTTTTCTTTCTTACTCCTCCTTTTGAGAAGGTTTTTATTTCTCAATAAAATAAAACTCTTCTTTGCTTTGATGAGTTATTTTTAACAAACATCTATACAATATGACGCTCTTCCTCAACAAGGCCTACTTATTATAGTTCCCCTTTGACTGTACCTACACATGTTCCGAATCATACCACCCATTTACAGAAAAGCGTGAAATGTTTTACTTACAAGATTATACCTTAACTGATCATATTACATTACATTTCCTTACACATCCGTTTGAGATAACTTATATAACTGTTGTTATATTTTTATGAAGATAAAGCCATATTTATCAGTCATACAAACGGAAGCTACTTAGTGGTTTTAATAAGCATTTAATTTAAGTTAATTCTTGGTAAGCATTTTATGCTTTTGAAGGATCGAAAAAGATATAAACCTAGAAAGTATTGAGTAATTTTATATGAAATGACCGTTTTTATTACTTCAAAAATTCATAATGGAACTAGTGAATTTCTATTGTTTACTATATTTACGTTTACAGATTGTAATGAACTGTTATTAATCCTCTATTTTTTGATAATATTCACTATCAATACAATTAAACCAATTTTCTTTAGTAAGCCATCAAATATGATAATGGAATTGATTTTTGTGTATTTTTTTATGAGTTAAAACTTGGACACCCAGCAGTCTAAACTGCTAGAAACAATACCAACGTGTTACGTAACGAACGGACCATTCGCCAATGGCAAAACCTTATTTACATCCAAAAAATTATTGGTCCCAGTCTGGTGATTAGTAGCAGGAATGATGCTCCTTTCTATCCAGAGGTAAAACCTTCATTTCTACATCGTACTGCAGGGATATTGGCATAATGGAACAAAAACTTATAAAAAAAACCTTACAAAAACTATTAAAAAAAAGGTTAATCAGAAAGGACCTATACTCTTACACGACAAGACAGTTAAGAAACTAAACACGCTGGGTTACGAAGTTCCTCCACACCCATTTCCATCTGTTCATAAATTTGTAAAGCTTCCTTAAGAGAAAGATGTTCGAAAATGAATCTCGAGTCAAAAAAGCATTATAAAAATGTTTTGATTTCATTAAGTTGTTTTACTAATTATCTATTCCTTTGAAAACGTACATTTCATATGAAACGATACAATATTACCATTCCAAACTTAAACATGCATGTGACTTGGACTTCCCACCGTGACCATATATCGCTTCATCAATAGAACAATGCCATAACTCAAAAAAACCTAACTTTTCAATTGAGGTATTCGAAAGTTCCATGTGAGTTAAAAAATACAAATGTGGGTATTGGTAAAGAAAATAAATTCTGTTTTAATGATGGTTTTTAAATTCTTTTAATAACCGTTAGAATTTTTTTAGGACGCGGAGTGACTCATTGATAGAGCGCTGAGTTGCCGTACCGAAGGAGCTGGGTTCAAATCCCGCTTGATTGCGGATTTATTTAATCTGTTAGCGGTCAGAAATGGACTCTATGGGACCTAGGACCCTTCTGGGGCTCACCCAGCCTCTATAAAGCGGGTACCGATAATGAGGAGGGGGCGTACCCATAATCTGGCGGATGAGCGTGATCTAAGACAAATCGCCTTCCTGTGTAATCGTTGCCCAAGTTACAGTAGAGTCTCTACAATTTACTGAGCCCCAGAACCTTCATGGGTTGTAGTATATCATTATTCCCATTCATTTATATCATTATTCCCATTCCCAAGTTCAAACGTGATACAACCCAAAATATGAATTTATTAAAAACAAAAAAATTGGAAATGGAATATTAGATAAGTAGGTCCTGTATTAAATATCATCAACCGATGCAATTGCTAAGTATAGGCTTAACTCTAAAATGCAAATGTTTGCTAAATGTCGTTGTTCTTTTGAAAGTACGATATAAGATATGAAAGTCATGATTCATAAGGCAGTAATAAACGAACTGGTGGTAAAGCTTGTTTCATATCTTATTCATAAATTCTTTCACGAAGCTATGCATTGCTTAACCCAATAGTATGCGACAACCCAAAGTGACATCCTAATTGTCTTCGACATGAATACTCCTCTGCGATAAATTCCGACCTTAACAAGTCCGGTTAATATCGACTATGTCGCGTGCTTGTCCCGACAGCCGGGGAACATCCCTCGTTACAGATAAGGAGGCGGTTGGTGGAAAATGGTTACTAGAAACGATCTCAGAGTTTCCCCTTAGAAGGGTTAGTTGTGACAGGGAGCGAAACTGATTAACCAATCCTGATACCGGGCCTGAGTAGAGTTTGGCATGGAAATACAGAATGAACCGTCTTTCCGTGCCTAGGTGGATTTTTTCTTTTTACGTTATGATAGCCGAGTCACGAAGGTCTGGGTTACAAGTGAGATTTCAGTTCGAGGAGAGATTTCGCTAGTAAACATCGCGATATCCATCCCTAGCAGATTGGCAGGTGTTCTCTATCTACATCAAGATGTATTCCCTGTTGTAAGTAGTCCGTAATTCATTTATTTCCAACTAAATTCATTTTTTACTTGTATTATTTTATATGTATCTAAAAATAAACAGTAAATTAATAACAGTGCAATAAAACTCAGAATTATAACAATATAATCAGTTAACAGTAAAATTAATTGATCATACTTTAAATAAATTAGCTCTATAAATTTATTTAAAAAATATTCTGATGTAGTTCTGATGTAGATGATCTTCAGTAGCTGTTTAACTTTTGCTAAATTTACAACTACCCCTAAAATACGAAGTGACCTTTAAAATAATATCATATAATATTCTGCAAGATAATATCCTACATCAAATTTATTAACACTCGCAGTTATAGTAATCTAATTGGTTAAACATAATATTAATTAACCATATTAGAAATAAAATAGATCTATAAATTTATAAAAAGATACTGTTAAATTTAAAATAACCCCTAAAATGTGAAATAACATTTAAAATAAAATTCTGATATTTAGTGAAACAATATCCTATTTTAAATATTTTATTTGAAAAGAAAAGATATGGCCAAGACCGAGACTCGAACCCGGGACCTTCACCTCTCCGTGGGGATAAAAATAAAATAAATTATAATATCCTATTTTGTAGGATATCTAGATACTATCACTACAACTCTGATAATCCTCCTTAACACTCACAATTATAACAAAGTAATTAGTTAACATTGAAATTAATTAATCATACTATTAAGAAAGTAGATATATAAATGTATTAAAAAATAGTCCGATAAAGTACGATCTAATAGTTATTTCAGTTAACCTTTGTTAAATTTGTAATTAATCCTAAAATAAGAAATAACCTTGTAAAATAGCATGATATCTATTAACAAATCACAGTTATAACAATGTAATGAGTTAACAGTAAAATTAATTAATCGTACTATAAATAAAATAGACTTATAAATTTATAAAGAATTACTCATATATAGTACGATCTTAGTAATTTCACTACAGCTGTTTCACCTTTGTTAAATTTGGAATAACCCCTAAAATACGAAATAACCATTAAAATAATATCTTATATGATAGTAAGATTATATCCTATATAATCTTAAGTAAAATAGCATCTAATATTATACTCATTAAGTTTCAAAATTATAACAAAACAATTAGTGAAAAATCGCAATATTTAGTCGCACTATAAATAAATTAGCTCAAAAAATATATTTACAAAAAATACATGTAGTAGTCCTAGAGTTTTCAGCAACCTTGCTCCGCGGTTTTACCTTCTTTTTTTAAAATTTATCTTCTGAAACTTACAACTGTATAATAATAATAATAATACATGACGTAAATAGAATGTAAGATATATAATGGTACGAGACAAAGGCAAGTAGAGAAACTAGCCACTGCAAGTACTCGAGTTTATCTTCTTTAAATTTGGAATAACCTCTAAAATATTTTAAAATATTTAGTTCTGCAAATAATATTATAATAAATAAGATAGTAAAATATAGCCGCTACTGAGATTTGTCATTCTGTTTGAAGAAAATTGAAATTATATTTTGCAATGGAAGAAAGTAAGGGTCAAAACAAGAAATGGAAAATAGAATCTAACAACCTCATCGTAAATGTTTGTAAACAGAAATCTGATTTCTTAGTTAAGTTAAATATTTCAAAATTTATTTCATATAAAACTTGTAATATGCTGTTAAAACTACAATCAAATATCTCTTTCAAGAAATTGCAGACGATAATTCTGCCGTATTGTCAATAATTTGTTACACTTGCTATATTCCGGGTTGCCACAAAGAGGAAAAGCTAAACTTATATTTCATTTTAAAAAATTGTTCTACCTATGTATTCACTTCATTATATTTACACTAGCTTATGCCCGCAGCTTCGCTCGCGTCGAATTTGGTCTACCACATAAAGTTTCGTGAAAGATCATTTAAAAATATAAAATATAAGTTACTCGTACATCCAAAATTGCAGATGTCTGACTTCAAAACTGACGGATTCTATACAACCTTTCAACTCCTATTATATTAAAGGGGAAACCCTTGGGATGGAATTATCCAAATTTCTTTCTTAAACTGTACAAATTTCATGATGCTAAGTTCCAAATTTGCCTTTAATTATGTACTATAACGGGGGGCACATGCCCCCGTGCCCCCACATAAATCTGTCCTTGCTGTAGCCTATAATGTATAACCTACTTTACTCAATAATTTTCATCCAAATCCGTTCAGTTGTTTTTGCGTGAATGAGGAACAAACATAAATACAAACTTTCGCATTGATAATATTAAACATTAGTTTCAGTCATGTTCTTTCTGTTATTTTAACAACTATGATCATGAGATATCTCTTTAATTATGTACTATAATGGATTCTCCACATTACCTAAAAAACAGTCTGGGGGGCCCGTGCCGCCATGCTGATGTATAAACTATATTACTGTAAAGTTTCATCCAAATCCGTTCAGTAGTTTTTGCGTGAAAGAGAGACAAACTATTATCTATTAGAAATATTTGCAATATGTTTATAGAATGCTTTACTTTTCAGAGACATCTAAAATAAAAAATTTATTATGGAAATAATAAATGAAAAAAAACTGTAACTTGACACAAAGAAAATTTGGTAATCTGTAACAGAATAAATATTAAGTTAAAATACGGAAGTAATAAAATAATCTCACGTATTCGCTCTGAATTAAAACAATAACTTCGATATGATGATGACAGTATCTAATTTTCGTTGTGTTTATAAAAATTTAAACAATGAATTTTATGGAAAAACAGCAAATTATGGAGGAAGATAAGTAGTTTGGAGAAACGGCTTCGATAAATATTTTGGTTAGTTAATTTAATTCTAGATTAGTTCATGGAGCATCAGACGAATTTTAAATAATGCATAAAATTTACATTTTATATTATTTTTTATTTTGACTTAATAATTCAATTTTAATTTATTATACCATCGTTTATACCGTATTTCTCTCCTCTCCATTTAACAATACATCTACGAAATCCGCGATTCTTTTTCTCCGGCTTGTTCATGTTATCTTCTTTTTTTTATGAAAATTATAAAATGGATCACTCATTTTATACTTCTGAAATCAAAGCCACTTTTAGGAAAAAACAAACTTAGTGCTAAGTACAAAAGAGGATTTAAAATGCTCTAAAAGAATGTATCTAGAATAATATAGTTTCTTTTCAGTAAGAGCAATGAAGACGTTTTGGAAAAAGAAAAGTTCATATTATTGATGGATAATGACTACGACATTAATAAGTTTGAGAAACTGGGAATAATACTGCCCAGTGATCCAACATGGAGGACAGAAAACTACTTCAGACTGGTCGAGTTACACCGAGCAAAAACTGGCGAACCAAGGTAATGAGCAATTGGTATTAAATGTTTAACAAACAAATCTTTAATATATTATACAGAATATACATTGGCAGACGGTCAAAATGAGACAACCTTGATATTTATAGGAATCAATGAATAAACAAATAGTTCAACTTATATTGCAATAAAAATAATAATTTTTTGTTATAATTAAACATACTAGTAATATATTCTTTGTATATAAACATATAAAAGATTTTTTTTTTTTTTAAACACTTTATTCAGACATTACAATCTGCCACTTGTGGGCAATAAGTAATGGTGCTATGAAGCTACAACCATTCCATAACAAAACAAAAAAGTGGTATAAACAAAATAAAATAAGTCTAGATAAAAATAATAAAAATAAAAACAAATAAAATAATGTACACATTCAAACCCTATTTACAATTTGCCTGGGTCTCCGAACTAAGCTTCTTCCCCAGGAATGAGGGCAAAGCAGGAGTTCAGAAGGCCCTTGCCCCCTTTTTCCAGCCGCGTCACTGGAATAAACTCCAATGGAAGCCTGGCTAAGGGCGCTTCACACACAATAAAAGATTTAATAATAAAATAAAACAATTTATCATTACCAATCTCACAGTGAAAATGAAACACCTTTGTTTTTCCAAATATTTGTTAACCTCAAACAATTTTCCTTTAGTTAAACTTTCGTGTCGAAAGTGATAGGCTCTTTTCAAAGTTAGTTTCACAAAATCTACCGCATAATAAACCATGTTTCAATATTTTGAGTTGAGAAATACTTAAAGAAAGTGAGTTGGTCATTCAATATTTTAATGATGGGAAATCTTTGAATCAAATAGGCAAAATTATGTTAAAAAGCTGTCCAATTGTCGAACATATAGTAGAGAGATTCATCAAGGAACCCGCATTCCCAGAAGAAACGTTAAAAGTGCAAACAAATTTTAAATGGTTGGGATCAGACTTGGATCGTCAGAAGAATAAAACATAATCTACATTTGAGTGCACCCAACAAAGTACAATCTATAAAGTGCCTACAAAGCATTGAACCAAATAAATAGTCAATTAAATAAAAAGTTAATAAAATTATAGTGCACAAAAGTTAATAAGAAGTGAGGTTTTTCATTACGACTGTGAGGTGAAATAATTTATTCAATTTTTGGGTTTTAATTTTTTCAAATAATCAAAGTTGAATCATTATTCTTGGATACACAAATACAACACAATTCACAATTTATCCATTGCAAGAACTACATTATATTTTGATGTCATATTATTTAGTATATTCATATTCTTTTCACGTCAATCTTAGCGAAAATGAAACTCATCATAATATCATGGTAATATTTGTAACTGTTAAAACCAGATATGATGTATTCTGTTGTTGTTTTTTTTTAGTAAAATAGAAAAAGTTATTCCAAGGAGAATATTTCAGAAAGGATACCCAGCACTGGGTTTGTGGGCATTGAGGTAAGTAATATAAGTAAATAATTAAATACTATTATTAAATCTTATTAATAATTATTATCACTAACAATGAGTACAGACTGTCTGGAGGGAGTCACAACCTCACATTGCTAAGATCCGTGGTTTCCATGTTATAACTGTAGGTTACCAATAGCTCCATAACCATTTATATATATATATATATATATATATATATATATATATATATATATATATATATATATATACAATATAATAGAAGATTATATAGACTATAATTTACCAACCGTATCATATGTATCTACGTATGAATTTGTGTTTATTTATTTTTTCAATCGAAGTATTATGAGTATATATAAGGAAGAAATAGTTGGGGGTGCAGTCAATAAAAACACCTTAATAAGTGTAACTTATTTATTGTGTGCCGACGTTTCGGCCTACAATGTAGGCCATCTTCAGGGCTAAGAGAGAGAAACAAACAGAAAAACATATAAGAAACGTTGCAGTAACAAGAATATGGTGACAAGTAATGTAGTAATGTGGTACAAGTAATGTGGAAATTAAAATAGTGACTAGATATGATGAAATAGTGAATAGATATGATGATTAAAGATAACGAATATAAAGGTGGTTACAGAATAAAATAAAATTAAAATAGTGACAGATAATAATAAAATTATAGATGATGAACAGAAATTAAAATAGTGACAGATATAATAATTAAAGAATACGAATATAAAATACAGAAAATAAATTTGCAGAAAGGATAAAATGTAAACATAATACAAAGGGAAAGAAAAATGAGGAGGTAAACGGAAAGATACAAAATGAGAAGATTAAAATATGAAAAAAATATAAAACAAGGGGTGGAATATGAAGGATTTAGAAAAAACTAGTTTAATTATAGATATAAATGGAATGATACCAGACATCTAGAGGTTACATAAGTAAAATGTAATAATACAAGCATATGTAGAAAGAAAGGATTGATAAATTTGAAAAATTAGAAATTAAAAATAATGTTTATAAATATGAAATCTAAAGTATGAAAAGAAAATTAAGGGAAGTTAATATTATAACTGTATACAGTTAAAAAGAAGTTGTATTAATATAAAATATGATATGAATATAACATAAACAAAAGGAAAGGTGAAGGTGAAAAGATGTAGGTAAGATAAAGATAAAGATGTGTACTAACAAAATATCACCTATTTTCCATTATCATATTATCTATATTCATATTTTATTTTCCATTATCTATTACCATATCGTTCTCCTACCATCTCACCTATATATACACATTTTGACCATTGACTTCTATTTTATTTTTTATCTTTCCACCATTTCCCATTTAGTCCTTATTTCTCTTGGTTTTCTTTCTTCACCTGGTTTTTAATTTGTTTACGCCTTTTTCATTATTTACGTGTCACTTATATTCACTGCATCATTGCATTTCCCCTTCCCCCTTCTTAGTTATTTTTTGGCCGTCAGAGATCGCGGTTAGCGCTTCCGACAGTTCTAACGTATTTTTATTTGGCAGTTGATCGTTCACGCCGCCGCTTGCTATATTTGGTTAGTACACATCTTTATCTTTATCTTACCTATATCCTTTCACCTTCACCTTTCCTCGCACCTGTTTCTCACACCATTTTTGGCATCCATCATATGTTAATAGCATAGAGTTCATTATTATTTATCCTCATATTTTTACATCTACTGAATTTCTATACCTATTTTCTATATGTTTATGTTATATTCACATCATATTTTATATTAATACAGCTTCTTTCTAACTGTATACAGTTATGATATTAACTTCCCTTACTTATATATTTTATATTTTCTTTTCATACTTTAGATTTCATATTTATAAACATTATTTTTAATTTCTAATTTTTCAAATTTATCAATCCTTTCTTTCTACATATGCTTGTATTATTACATTTTACTTATGTAACCTCTAGATGTCTGGTATCATTCCATTTATATCTATAATTAAACTAGTTTTTTCTAAATCCTTCATATTCCACCCCTTGTTTTATATATTTTTTTTCATATTTTAATCTTCTCATTTTGTATCTTTTCGTTTACCTCCTCATTTGTCTTTCCCTTTATATTATGTTTACATTTTATCCTTTCTGCACATTTATTTTCTGTATTTTATATTCGTATTCTTTAATTATTATATCTGTCACTATTTTAATTTCTGTTCATCATCTATAATTTTATTATTATCTGTCACTATTTTAATTTTATTTTATTCTGTAACCACTTTTATATTCGTTATCTTTAATCATCATATCCATTCACTATTTCATCATAACTAGTCACTATTTTAATTTCCACATTACTTGTACCACATTACTACATTACTTGTCACCATATTCTTGTTACTGCAACGTTTCTTATATGTTTTTCTGTTTGTTTCTCTCTCTTAGCCCTGAAGATGGCCTACATTGTAGGCCGAAACGTCGGCACACAATAAATAAGTTACACTTATTAAGGTGTTTTTATTGACTGCACCCCCAACTATTTCTTCCTTATATTAGAAGTTACAGTCAACCAATTCTTCTCTATTATGAGTATAATTCTTGATGGCATGAGAAGTCACAATTATTATCACAAGGAAGTCAATTTCGTATCAGCGATTATATCAAATTTGTTTATGAAAGAATATTTGGTATTTATTCCACAGGTTGTCGCTTCGATTTCAGTTACAAGTTTTAAGTGTTTATTCGTTTAATTTTTAATATTTTCCAAAACTAAAAGTTTTCGTGCGCTATAGTATTGAAAAGAGAATGTGATTACGGGTAATGGTTAGTTTTTGACAATCATTTCATCAATAAATATTTCAACTAATATTTGATTAGTATTGATGATATATGTTTGTTTAATCGTTCATTTCAAGATTAAATGATCACCGAAGTATACATATTTCCCATAATTACTTTTTCTTTTTCATACCTAAGCTCATGATTAGTATTTTGTGAAAGTATTAAAAGGGAACCGATTGAAAAGTTGAAACTTGTTGTGACTCAACTCGAAGCGACAATCTGCGGAATAATTACCGAATATTCTTTGTCAATTGGTTCTACAATATGTACCTTGCATTTATTTTTATTTAGTTCTTATCTAGTTGAACTAAAAAATCCATCAACTTCCGCCATAAATGCAGACTAGACGCAAGTTTAGAAATCGTCATTCTGCTATTTAGAGTTTGTTTTCAGGAAATCGGCCGGAAACAGCAGGAAAACGCCACCCATGAAGGAATGCCATCCACATATCGGTTCAGTGCCTTCTTAGCTCAGATGTTGTGTCTACCGAGAAGCCAAGGTCTTCATCACGAATCATATTTCCAACCGAAATATAAATGACATATGCAAATAATTAGTTAACAGTAACACCATCTTTATTTTATTTATTTTTTTTAGAATTACAAGTACAGCTTTTAATTTTCTTTTCGACTTATTATAATTTAATTATCTTTAAGTTGATGTTAGTTATTTAAATAATTTAATTATCGTTAGTTGATCTTCAATAAAAGAGGGAGAAAATGGTCCGGGTGGAGGTCAGAGAAATAATTACTTAAATAGGGTTGAACTATCAACGCTATTTATTAGAAAAAATACGTTTCAACCAAAATTCTTGGTCTTCTTCAGGGCTGGATATACAAGATACAAATGATACATAAAATTGTAAAGGATAAAAAATAGATAAAATAAAATATACAATAATGTTAGGAGAAAATCAGATACAATTGTGTAATGAAATGAAGGTATTTTTTGAAGTATATTAACTAAAACAATGGAATATGAGTGGCAACAATAATGTAGGGAAACCATGTGGATAAATATAACAGAAAAAATAATAGTGAGTATTATCAAATAACAAAGAAAGTAATAAGTGGTATTTTAAATAAAGGGAAGATAAAGGAAACATATAGAGAAATATAATTGTTATAGAAAAATACTGTTGATATAAAAAAAATGTATTGTAATTTTTACAATTTGTATGCATAATTTTAATTTATTTGTATCTTGTACATCTAGCTATCTGAAAAAGACTTGCTATGTTGGTTGAAAAGTTAGCTTTCAAATAAATAGTTCAACCCTATTAAAGATAGTACAGATTAATTGTTGGGAGTTATGTAGCTTATAGGTGATGTTTCTAGGTCCTAAGTTCCAGATAGGTAATGACAAATAAATTATTTATTCTGTGAAGCGATTCTATGAGCTTTGGATACCCTCGTGAGCCTTACCTTATCTCTATAAATCTGGTAATATTAATTGCGGAAAAACCTGACGGCTAAAGTGATCTTGGACAACCGTTTCCATAATAACAGTCCCTACCAATATCCTTCATAGGGTGTAGATAAGTACTGTTTTTTATAGATTAATTTTTAAAATAAACTAATCCGGCAAGTGGTCCTAGGATAAGGGAGTAAAACATCCTTAGTTACGCCGTCCTTAGGAAGGGGCGTTAAACGGGGGTCCCGAGCCTGTGCGATGTCAGGTACTTGTTAAAAATCCCTACCCTAATTAAACATGGATAGGCAAAATTTAGAGATCCCACTGTATCATCGTCCGATTAGACATAGGAGCATAAAGTGACGTCAAATGAACCAACAACAAACAAAATAAACTAATACCCTGTTGGATTTGAATATCCTACCTCTATGAAGAGGGTAGGATAAGAATTGGAGGATAACATAATGGTTGAACGTGATCCTTGCCAAATCACATACTCTTACAACCTTTCGCTTAATAACAGTCCCTACCATGTACTGGATCCAATATCCTTCATAGGATGTAGATAAGTACTGTTTTTTATAAGGTTAATTTTTAAAATAAACCAATATTTTTAGTTGCTGCTTGACACTCCTAAACCATTTTAAGATAATATATCTTCGATAAGATATATGAAGATCAGATATGCGTTTGATAGAGTAGACAGTAAATCATCTTGTCAACGTAAAAGAGCTCATATCCTTTCCGGTTTCGTATCTGCATTCACGCACGCGATATTTGTAGTGTCATATTTACATCACAGGTGAATATCTTTATCTCACGCAATGCATAAAAAAAAATAAAATAAAATACTTATATGCTCCACAAATATTTTGGCGCCTATAGTTGAAATTTAATACCAATATGTTTCAATAATTAAACTGTCTGTAATCTGTCTGATAGGACACTTAAATACCAGGAAGATGAGTAAAACCATGTCACCGTTAACTCCGTTAAATCTCCTATGAATCCCAAAAAAACAGCTGTTAGATATTTATTTTATTATAAAAAATATTATATCTCCTTAACAGTTGTGAAAGCACATGAGTTAAAAATTCACAATATGATTTCATTTGATCAAAAATAATCCTTTGATTGTTGGTGCTTATCGCATTTGCGTTAAATAGTTACGACTAGAAATTATAAATGAGAAATAAGATCTTAAAAGTTTTTACATGGGAGGTTCACGCCTACCAACCATGTTGGAATTTTATGAAGATCATATTTTAATAATATTGGTCACTAATAATTTTTTTTCGTAAAATCATCAGTAACACACTGGCAATTGCGGCACGTAATGGTTCAATTCGTTTATTAATTGTTTGTTTATCTTAAAAAATAAATTATAAATCCAAAGAATTAACAAACAGAAGTTTGTCTTTTCTTATCTAATATATCAGTCTCACTTTATTCCATTCCATTTTATTCCAATATACTTCTATTCCTACATTGTTGGGAAGTAGATTTTCTATATAGTAATGTACTAATAATAGAAATATTCTGGGGTCTTCGTAGGGAAGGTGGCTCTGGGGTCAGCACTTTATATGACCTATATTATAGGTTATGAATTACATTATAGTATATGAATAAAGTGTTAAGTGTACCGTTCTGACATGTGAGATTGCCAGTGTTACTGAGCTCAGGAACGCGGGGAACACTCATTCCCCACTAATTGATATAGACCAGTATTCATTATAAGAAATAACTTAGACTAGTTATTCACTAGTACTTGGACTAGTCCCTACATGAATTTATTGTTTATTATGGTATAATAAAATGTATCCTGCGAATGAATGCGTGAAGGCTTACAAAATAATTTGAATTCCTTAGAACTGAAAAACGAAACCTAACTGGTATAAGGAAGCAAATAGGGGCATGAGGAAACTCGGGGTTACGGAGGAGGATATGCTTCGGGATAAAACCCCAAGAGCATAACCCGAGACAAGAGGGTGAGAACGAAGTAGACGATCAAAATCTCCGATGAGGAAAGTAGTAGAAGATCAGAGAGGATGAAGAGATACTAGAGGCACGGAATAAGCACTAACGATTGATCCGGAGTACACCAAAATAGGGTGAAACTATTAAAAAGAAAAAAACAGTATTTATTTATGCTAAGGGTTGTCCGGAAAATAATGATAATACCCCTCCAAATAGTAAACTTTTTACATTTTTTGGTAAACTTTTGACTTTTATAAATGAAAACAGTTTGTAACCTCTTTCAAACTAAAAATAATTGTTTACTTCTGTAAAATGTTGCTAAGATGACGAAGCGTGAATTTCGCATAATTTTATTTTACGAATTTAAACTCGGCCGGAACTTGGCCCTAACGGCCAGAAATATTTTAAAATGTGTTGGGCGAAAGCAGTATAAGCGAGTGAACTGTTCAACGGTGGTTCCAGAGATTTCAAGAAGGAGACTTGAGCCTTGAAGAAAAAGAATGGTGCAGAAGAATTTCTACCAACATTCAAGCTTTTTTCCTTCCCAAACACCATGCCTTGAGTCGGTCATCGAAGGTTGATTTGCTGACTTCGATGTTCCCTGCTAGTTCTTGAACAGTTGTTTTATTTCACCTCGGCGAACATCGTCATCAAGGGCAGAACTTCATCCACGGCACTCTTTGTCTTCAAGGCTCAAGTCTCCCTCTCGAAATCTCTGGAACCACGTTGAGCTCTCTTATACTGCCTTCACACCAGGCTTCGTTGATATCTCTCTCTTTTTCTCTCCACTAATATATGTGTACACACATATGCGTGTATTTTGTATAAACCAACGGAACGGCAACTTATGGTCCAAGGGAAATAATCATGTATATACATGGTTAGGAAAATAAAAGATGGAAGTAAAAGAACAAGATGCTTTCCCCGAACACCCCCTTGGCTGATCCTGAGAGCATTATGAAGCTCGCATGCCTAACGAGACTATAGTGCCAAGACCTTGCGTGACCTCCCTACTAATCCCATTAACTCTTGGCCCTTAGTATACGAAAATACTTTATTTCAAGTTTCCCCTTTCGTAATTGATGTAAATTAGGGCCCTTAAATTAGGAAGAGGTGCAAAGTTTTGGAGTGTATGATTTATTTTTTCAAGTATACTAACAGTATAATGGTTGCGTCATATTAATTGGAATCCTGTACTGATTATTTTATGATGAAACCTATTATAATATTCGGGTATATGCAAATTATCCGCTACAACATTGAAAATTAGCCAATTCGTTTAATGTGTATTAGTCGTCGACATGCTGTAAATAGTACCATAAATCGTTTGAATAAATGTTTACAAAATTGCGCAACATTACTATTGTATATATTTATCATCAACTTACTTTTAATTACTTGCAATTAAGATAAAAGCGCGTCAAGTTATTATCGAATTAATAATATCTCCTGCCATTAGTAGAAGACGACGAAAAGGGGCTTATTTGTAGGGCCAGTACAATCTCAAAAACCTCAAAAATGCCTCGGATTTGAGGAGGACTATTTAGGAGGCCAAGGTCCTGCAAGAACCACAGCGTCGTTAGAGATACGAGAATATATATTAAATAAATACAAAATAACATGTTATTTATCGTTGATAACGATTTAGAAACGTGTTCAGATCCTATTTCCTTTCAAAATGTTCCAAATTATTAAAACAAAATTAAAGTTTCTTTTTCGCATTGTTGTGTTCAGGGCTGTCAAATAGACACATGGAGGTTTGGTTCATAGAGGGTGTGCTTCGGGGAAACCAGTGTAGGTCCTTAAGCGTCAGTTGCCAACATCCGTGGATAGACCAATTTGTCCTTATACATTACATGTCCTTACATTTGTTTTATATTGGCCCCAAAGGAACTGGTAATATACTGGATACTAAATTTTTTTTTTATTACGACTTTATTACAACAACTGTCATATGTCGTAAGCTGACAATGATTTTTTCCACTTTTCCCGGTCCCGGCAGTCCTCCTCTGTAAGCCCTCTGGCTGCCATTCCTTCCTGCAATCTATGGTACCATTACCATGTATATGGTAATATACTAAATACTGGAGCTATACGTAATCTACTGCTACATCATGGAAACCACTGTTCGCAGCTATGTGTGGTTGGATGACCCCCTCAAGGGTACACACACACACACATACATGTCCATATATCTTTACAATTTCCACAATGCATGCTATTATTCAGTATTTCGTACATTTCAATGCAAATATGAGATTTTTAATTATTATTTCATTAACTGGTATTCTTAACTAAAAGGTATTCTGAGAAGAAAGAGTTAAAGTCGCCTTTCCTAACAGTCGATTCAGAGCCCGTTATCAATTGGAACGATGACGAGCTGATAGCAGCTGGAAAAATACTTGAGAGGCTTGACAATACACCGAAATTTTTCGAAAAAAATCAAGATAAGATGCGAAGAATTGTAGGGCTTGTATACGATGTATTGAGGTGTTAGTATTTTTGCAAAATCTTTAGGTTTTTATCATTTGTATAAACAAATGATATACTCAAACTATAAAGTTTGAATTGTTAATTTTTTTTATTTTTGCTCGTAGACAAAAATGTACTAAAGGAAGTTTTGGACAACATCAAATATTTTAACAACTATCCCATGGTATGTTTTTGTGATTTTTTTTTAAATTTTATTATTCAATGAAATTTACAAATGTATTATACTAATACAACAAGTAAATAGGATGAATGGTACATTTTGTGAATATAATTTAGAAATTTAGTAAATATATGTTCATCAAAACCATTATAAAATTATCATAAAATATCTAATTATATTATTGTAATGAAACATTAAGTTTCAAACGACAATTTTTATTATATTTTCACTTATAAATTAGAAGACATAAATAAAATATTTTATTATGCTCTTATATTTTACACTTAAAATAATAAAATTCAGAGCAGTTTCAAAAGGTAGTGTATAAGAATAACATTGATTCAATTACGTCATATTTCATATTTTGTAAGGCCAACCAGTTTGGTATTGTCGAAAAAGTGTCGAAAAACGATAATGGTAAACATATGGTAAATTAAAACCCATAACTGCCGTAAAACCTAAACACACTCCTGAATTATTGCAAAACATAAATATAAATTTGAAAATCTATTCACATAAATCCAAAGGTAAAACATTTTAAAAGCCATTACTAGATCGGCTTCTTTAGTATTAATATTAAAACAAAAAAAAGAATAATTTTTACTTATGCAGTAATTATTTTTGTTGAGAAAATAAAAATTATCACTTGAGAAATAATAAGTAAAAAATAATTAAAATGCTATATGTATAATTATATTTTAATTAATGAGATGATTATTTGTATCAAATTAATGAAGCCATTAAAATTTAAAACATTTCCTGCTACGGTAATATATATCTTTTTTATAATTAATTGTCAATTTTTTGAGTTTTTTAAATATTTTTATTTTTAAAGAGAAAAACTTTTTAGTTTTTAAAGATAGGCCCTCGGCCGGGATTCGAACCCGGAACCTTTGTCTTTCCGTGACAGCGCTCTACCAATTGAGCCACCAAGGCCGCTTGCCGGCAGAAGACGAATCTTTTCTCTTACCCGATCCCATGTCCTCGTGCTCTCGCAATTATTGCGATGAATAATTTTTTTAATTTTGGTCAATTTATAAAAAATTATAAATAGTAATATGACGTAAGTCAATAAGATCCTAAAATTAAATTTATATTCAAAGAACTTCGTTCTAGTGTATTCATCGCAATAATTGCGAGAGCACGAGGACATGGGATCGGGTAAGAGAAAAGATTCGTCCTCTGCCGGCAGGCGGCCTTGGTGGCTCAATTGGTAGAGTGCTGTCACGGAAAGACAAAGGTTGCGGGTTCGAATCCCGGCCGAGGGACTATATTTTTTCTTTAAAAATAAAAAGGTAATATATATCGTTTAAAAGTAGGTAATCATCAATCTTATCAATGTGAATCTTCGTTACAATTTTTTTATAAAAATCCTTTGTCGTTGATTATTAAAAATAATATTAAGTTTTAACAATTTAAATTTTTTATTTCAAAAGAACAAATCAAGATAATTGGATCGAAAAATTATAATGCAGTGGCATCTGTGAGAAAAATGGTTTATTTATTTCTGGTTTAAGTTTTTGACTATAATTCACAGCCTTGAACAGACCACTAACCTCTGGCGCACGTGTCCCAAATTTTTTTGAAATAAGACCATTGTTTTGTGTTATAATTTTTCCTAAGTAGAAATATGCACAAGGCCGTCGTCTGCTGGCTAGTGATACTGCAGCTCCATTCCTCTCAATATTTCAAAGTTTATTTTTGTCAATAATATTAATAAATTTTCACTAATATTTATTTAATTAAACTCAAAGTTTCACGTGTTTTAATTATTTAATAATAATAATATATAGATCACTCAATAGTTCATGTGTTTCATTTTTATCAGTAATGTTTATATATGCATCATAATACTATAAAAACGCAACAAACAACTCAATTATAATAAAATTTACGGGTTTACACCAAACATTATTGCTTTTTTAATTACTTAATAATGATACTGCAATTTAATGAAGTCTTCATAATGACTGTACTTGAACATGAACGTTTTTTATTTACTGTACTCTTCTTGCAAACCTGAATTTAATAGACAACACTTTAATTTCTCTTATTAAATTAAATTATTGTATAAGGAAAATTGGCTAAAATCATAGTCAAAGTTGATAAAAGTATTTGATATTTTTAATTATAGATTGACTTTTTTTGTATTTATTTTTTTTTTTACAAGAAAACTTAGTGTCCGCACATTTTCTTTTAGTCGATTATTTTTAGGATCCGGCAATTTGCCACTTATCTCCCAACCAAGCACACTCTGGCGGCTGAGTAGACTAACTAATCGAGATATTAAGTCAGATTATAATGGGGACGAATTAGGGGGATGAATTAGACTAAGAGAAATAAATATGCAGATATTAACGTCGTGTAAAAATTCTTAGGATATCCGTTTGGAAAAAAAACTCTGGCTACTATTGTACGATATGATCTGCCGAGGATTCAGGAATAGAAAAGACAAAATGGAGGATGACGATGAAAAACAGTTTTTGAAAGAGGCTTTGGATGGACTCCATTCTAGGCTATGGCAAAACAAGACCCAAATCGCAGCCAACGTTGCCAGAATAAGGATCCAAAAACAAGCCCGATGTCTGGCAGAACTGTTACCAAAGAGGATAAGGATGCCGAGTAACGTTGTGCACAACCCCATTGTGGAAGGGTGGATGAATGTCTACCGTATTCCGTAAGTATGGTATGGATGAAAAATATGAAATATAATTATTAATTTAATTTATAAAAGTAAACGTATTATTGTTAATCTTTTGTGTTTCTAACTGTAAGCGGATAAAGAGTTTTAATTTTTTTAAATTTAAACAATATGAATTTCTTGGATTACTTCTCAAGATTTCTTCATACTTAACACTTTAGAATAAATATTATATATTACGAATAAACCCAGTGGATAGCACAAAGCATTCTGAGGTCGTTTTTTCGATAATTCCTTCATCTTTCCTCCATGCATCCTTTTTCTCTCATCTGTCCATTTCGTTCCTGGATTCTTTAATGATTCCTCCTCTGGCATCACTATCCTCTTTTCCACCTTGTTTCCAAACATTTATTTGTCAACAGCATCATTTCGTTCTTTTCATTTTTAGACAGTATTTGGTTTAGGAATCCCTTCAAGAGAAACAATATTAACTATAATGGAAAATTAAATAGATCTGCTTTATTATATCCAAACAGGGAACGCTGGCAGCCGTTTCAATCACAATAAAGCAACAGGATTACATTTCATGTGATTCTGCACTGAGTTGCACTGGGGTCTATACCAGGAACCAGACGGCACCTCAGCCACTCTGAATTGAATCACGAGATTCAAAGAAGGAACGGAAGTGGATAAAAGTAATGGATGTACGAAATAATTGTGTACACTTCATAAATGTCTATTTCATATTAATACATATTTTATCAGAAATTATACGTTGTTAAAGTGAATAAAAAAGAAAAAAAAATATTTTTTTTATTTAATAAGTAAAAGTATTGACGTGAGACACGTATTAATGTCCTCAGTAGTTAATAATAATTTATTTTTAATACGGATTGATAACTTATTTATTGGAAACTGGTTTTATTTATATTTTTTAATTAAAAATTTGACTTGAATAATCTTAGTTGACCTTACACACACACACACACACACACAAACATATATATATTGGGAGAAGAATGGTCCAGGTGGAGGTGTTTTAGTTCATATATTCCAAATAATACCTATATTTTATTTTATAATTTTAAATCATCCCTACTTTTGCAACTGGTTTACTCTAATAACATTATTTTTGTCTATTTTTATATATCATTTTAATTTGTTTGAATCATGTGTATCCAGCCCTGAAGAAGACCTACAATGTGGATTGAAACGTTTGTTTCAAATAAATAACTCAACCCAATTTAAGAAATTCTTTCTCTGACCTCCACCGGGACCAAAATCTTCCCCAAAAATTAGATGGTTCGTTTTATAAAGCCAGTTAATCACATAAATTGTTATTTACTTTCAATACAATTGGATAGAGCTACATTAAATATTATTACAATAATTTTTTTAATTTATTTAGATATAACGAGATACCTGATCGATTTAAAGAGCTTGGACTATCACGACATGTCGGGAGAGATGCTCTTCCACCATTAACATTCTCAGAAGACCACCTTCTTCCTTACCACTTCTACTGTCGTCCGGTTGCCAGAAGCACATTTTTGAACTCGGAGCTCATCAATACCAGAGACTTTATTGTACAGGTACTAAATATGACAACTTAATAGTAGTATTCTAAAACTAATATACTACGATATAAGTGAGCAAAAACTCAGAAAGTGGGATAAATTATAAATAGGTTACGATAGGAAAAATCCCAAAAACAAAGCATTCTGGAATACGCAGCTCCGAACACCAATTTAGATAGTGTATACGTCCGCCAATGTAATCCAACGTTAGGGGGATACTAATATGGCACTAAAACAGAAGACTACAATAATGCAGGAATCCACACACAAAAGTTTGTTTTACAAAGCATAATTTTAAACGTTTGGGGTTTTTAGTTCACCACTTTGCATATTTTTACAGCACGTTTTTCAGTATTTAATGCACGAAAACGCAATATCTATAAATAATCATTTGAAATAACTATTCTGTTGAATGATTCCTGTATATTATTATCATTTTATAATTACCAACTGACTTCTATGTATCATGAAAAGAGCCGAACACATTGTATCAGCGCAGCTATTATCGTTGAAGTTATGAAAAACAATGAACTGGTGGGTTCTGTAGTACAGACGGACGTCGTTGCGTTACCCGCTTCTGGTTACATCGCAGCGCTTTTATGGGTGAACAAGTCTCTACTATCCCACCTCATCATATTTGGTGCTGGAGATAAGTAATTAATATCTTATAATTACAGTAATATAATTTAATGGTTTACTTTATGCTATATTCTCTAATTTATTCATTGAGGACAAACACCTTCAACTTTCTGGCTTTATTGATGGAGATATACACCGTTACAGACAACAGTATTATGAAGTGTACTTCAAGAGCCTGGGAGCACAAAATATATATGTATTTCCTGAAGACTTCTCGGACATCGATCCGAAGGACCCGAGACTCCAAGGAGTGGTGTTAGTCATGGCTTGCCCACCGTGCTCCAACAGCAGCATCCTAGATCCTGTAGATCTATCCATATCCAGAGGAGGTGACATTAAATTGCTCAAAGATCTAACCGACAGAGCAGAAGACAATTGTAACGAAGACAGTACCATTCTCACCAAACAGAGAACAACACTGCAGCGTGCCTTATCCATTCCTCAGGTAAAAAATTTCATCACTTTGTATTTGGTCGTTTCATATAAAATATCTGTTTTCAGAGTAAAAGTTGTTTAGTAAAAATATTTTATGAAATCAAAACATTTATCCTCATTTCCTATACATTTTCCTAACCAAATCTGTAAAATTCGGGGTTTTGTGATGAAGTAAAGTCAGAAATTTGACTGGAGAATCATTTTCAAAAATGTTATCCTAGAAGAAGTTAGTCAAATTTCTGAGCAGATGGAAATCTGTTGGAGATAAGTTTGGCGAATAAGATGGCTGTGGGAGGACTTGCTATCCCAGCTCATTTAGTTTCTTCAGTACCCGTGGTGGATCATGATGTATGGCGTTGTAGGCGTAAGAGTATATGTTTCTTCCGATTAACGAATGGAGGTTGTTTGATGTGATGGTTACAGCTGTAGGTAGAAAGGATAAATGAAGTATTTATGAAATAATTATTTAGTTATGAATAAATTTATGTCACCATCTGGGAATTATTCAAAGCAATGGCCAATCATTCGTTCGTTACACCCTTCCCCGAACGTGTTGATGATGGTTTTGAAGTTTCATCTGCCAAGTGTCCAATTTAAACTGATAACAAAAATGACGAAAATGGCGTTTCCAAAGTCATATTTGATGGTATACTTAATAATTTTCGTTCAATTTGAAGTAAAAAACTGAATTCCACTAATTCCTTTTTGAATTTTAGAAATAATAAAAACGTACATTTCTTATAAAACAACAGATTGCTCTATAATTATACTTTATTTTTTGCTTTTATAATGCATTATAAATTGTGTAGGAAAGTACTTTTAAAGATTGAATTATTTTTATATCTGTCATTAAAATATATTACTACTAATTACTTTAATACAATGGTCACAGTTTTTTAATTTCATATCCTAAAATACGTATGGCTAGTTGAATTGAAATTTGTAGTTCTTTTTAAGTCTTGTAAAATTAGTCACCGGTCCGTTCCGTTTTTCCACATTGCAGTAACTTAATGATGAATGTGTTAGTGACTAGCAATATGATATCGCAAAACGGTTGAACGCTAATTATAGTTCACAATTTTATATCACACAAATTTACATAATTTATCAAGGATAAATTTAAAGAACGAGAAAGATGATTAAAAAAATAAATAAACCAAATAAAATTAGTTTAATCCTACAATATTCATTCGTCTAGTTCGTTGTACTCGACCCGCTATACAGGGAACGATTAATCTTCCCTCTGATCTTGAATTTGACATCATAAGGGCTACTGGCTATCGATTAAAATACTACATTACTCCGATAACAATTAATTATCCAATGTTGTTCAATAATCGCCTCGAAAGAACGGCAATTTGTAAGCACGAATGAATGATTAGTATCTACCTGTCTCTTGTTGTTGACTCTATTGTTGTAACTTGAACAATCGATGTATGTGCGTACCTTAGATCGGCACTCTCTTAGGCTATAAGGTCTCATGCACAATGTGCAGGTAAGCAGGCCCATAATTTGTGGGAGCGAGAGATATATCCGATGCTATAAATAAGAAAACAAAAACGAAGGTTTCGATCAGTAGTTTGATTTCAGTTCAATAACTGTTTTGTAAAGAATAATAATGCACGAACATATTTACAGTAAAAAAATATATAATAGGATCAATATGTTTCTTCTATTGGCATAGTTCTATCTTACTAAATAAAAAATTATTACAACAAAAACACTTAAATTTTTTTAATGTATTATTTTTTTGTAGGTCCAGGGGGTCATATATGAAACATTCTCTGACTTTGAATCAGAGAACATCGAACTTGCAAAGAGCGTCATTAAAGAAATGAATGAATGGGCTGCTCAAAAACATTTTAGAGATTCTTATGCTGAACCAACTGAAGAAGGTGAACCAGAAACAATAGAAGAAACTCTTCTAAAAGAAGTAGAAGTAATTCATTATTTTTTACATCGTAGAAAAATAAATACGAAGGGAATAAATTGAGAAGTTCCTTTAAACCACATTGGTAAATGAAAACTGGTCTTTATTTTAAGGAAGAAATAGTTGGGGGTGCAGTCAAAGAAAACACCAAAATAAGCATAACTAATTTATTATGTGCCGACGTTTCGGCCTACAATGTAGGCCATCTTCAGGGCTAAGAGAGAGAAACAAACAAAAATATATAAAAACGTAGCAGTAACAAGAATATATAAAGTGGTACAGGAGTGAAAATAAAAATAGTGACTAGATATGATGAAATAGTGAAAAGATAAAATAGTGACTAGATATGATGAAATAGTGAATATATATATGATAAATAAGAAAGAACATAAGACTGTTTACAGAATATAATAAACTTAAAAAAGTGATAGATAAAAATAAAATTGTAGATGATGAAAAGAAACTCTAATGGTGACAGATATAATAATACAAGAATACGAATAGAAAATAGAAAAAATACGTGTCAAGAAAGGATAAAATGTAAACAATAATATAAAGGGAAAGAAAAATGAGGAGGTAAACGGAAAGATACAAAAAGAGAAGATTAAAATATAGAAAAAGGGGTTACATAGGTATGAGGGGTTATATAGTTAAAGTGTAATAATATAAGCATATATAGAAATAAAAGCTTGATAAATTTCAAAAATAAAACATTGAAAATAGTGGTATTTATAACTATGAACTATGAAGAATGAAAAGAAAAAGAAAATATAAGTAAGGGAAGTTAATATGTAACTGTATACAGTAGAAAGAAGTGGCATTAATGCAAAATAAGATGTGAATATAACATAAACATGTAGAAAATAGGTAAAGAAATACAGTGGATGAAAAATATGAGGCTAAATAATAATGAACTCTATACTATTAACAAATGATGGATGCCAAAAGAAGGTGTGAGAACAGGTGCGAAGAAAGGTGAATGTGAAAAGGATGGAGATAAGATAAATACCAAGATATGTACTAACCGAATAAAACACGAGGCAGCTAGGCGAGCTAAGAATCAAGTGAGAGAAATACGTTAGGCCGGCTGGCGGAAGCGATACAGGCGATCTCTGACGGCCAAAAAAAATAATGACAAAGAAGGGGGAAGGAGAAATGCAGATGCAGAGGAAATAAGAGACCGTAAATAATGTAAATAGCGTGAAAAATTACCAATTAAATTAAAAATTAAATAAAATTAAAAAGGAGAAATGCAGATGCCTGGATATAAGTGACCGTAAATAATGTAAAATGCGTGAAAAATTAAAAGTCAATGCTCAACATGTAATTAATAAAAGAATGGTATAATAAATTAAGAATGTAAGGTTATTTTAGTAAATTAAAAATTTGGGAGTAGGTTAGGGATAGGTGATGGGAGTCGGTCTTGGCATTAACGGTAGAGGAATCTAAATTGATGTGAATGGTTTCTGAGAGGATGCGTTTATTATAATTAGGAACGGAGGCTAGGATCGACGTATTTTCGAAGTCAAAAATGTGGTTAAAGGATAGGGCGTGTTCGGAGAGTTTAGAAGCGGTTGGGTTGTGGGAGGAGATGGAGTATTTGTGTTGGATAATGCGGTCTTTAAGTAGGTTTTTGGTTTCGCCGATGTAGGAAGAGTTGCAGTTGGGAGTAGAGCAAGGAATGCGATAGACGACCTGAGAGCGATGTTTTAGAGGAATGGGATCTTTGACTCGGGTATAAATATTGGAGAGTTTGTTGTGGGATTTAAAGGCGATGCGTAAATTGGGGATCGCGGAACGTAGGGATTTTTGAATGTTATTAGAGAGGGAGGGTATATATGGCAAGGATCTGTATATAGGGATAGAAGGCGGATGTGGAGATCGGGTGCGGGTGGGTGGGTTATAATGGTGATGGATGAGTTTATTGATAACATAGGGAAATCAAAGAAATTGATGCGTTTTCCTCCCTATGTTATCAATAAACTCATCCATCACCATTATAACCCACCCACCCGCACCCGATCTCCACATCCGCCTTCTATCCCTATATACAGATCCTTGCCATATATACCCTCCCTCTCTAATAACATTCAAAAATCCCTACGTTCCGCGATCCCCAATTTACGCATCGCCTTTAAATCCCACAACAAACTCTCCAATATTTATACCCGAGTCAAAGATCCCATTCCTCTAAAACATCGCTCTCAGGTCGTCTATCGCATTCCTTGCTCTACTCCCAACTGCAACTCTTCCTACATCGGCGAAACCAAAAACCTACTTAAAGACCGCATTATCCAACACAAATACTCCATCTCCTCCCACAACCCAACCGCTTCTAAACTCTCCGAACACGCCCTATCCTTTAACCACATTTTTGACTTCGAAAATACGTCGATCCTAGCCTCCGTTCCTAATTATAATAAACGCATCCTCTCAGAAACCATTCACATCAATTTAGATTCCTCTACCGTTAATGCCAAGACCGACTCCCATCACCTATCCCTAACCTACTCCCAAATTTTTAATTTACTAAAATAACCTTACATTCTTAATTTATTATACCATTCTTTTATTAATTACATGTTGAGCATTGACTTTTAATTTTTCACGCATTTTACATTATTTACGGTCACTTATATCCAGGCATCTGCATTTCTCCTTTTTAATTTTATTTAATTTTTAATTTAATTGGTAATTTTTCACGCTATTTACATTATTTACGGTCTCTTATTTCCTCTGCATCTGCATTTCTCCTTCCCCCTTCTTTGTCATTATTTTTTTTGGCCGTCAGAGATCGCCTGTATCGCTTCCGCCAGCCGGCCTAACGTATTTCTCTCACTTGATTCTTAGCTCGCCTAGCTGCCTCGTGTTTTATTCGGTTAGTACATATCTTGGTATTTATCTTATCTCCATCCTTTTCACATTCACCTTTCTTCGCACCTGTTCTCACACCTTCTTTTGGCATCCATCATTTGTTAATAGTATAGAGTTCATTATTATTTAGCCTCATATTTTTCATCCACTGTATTTCTTTACCTATTTTCTACATGTTTATGTTATATTCACATCTTATTTTGCATTAATGCCACTTCTTTCTACTGTATACAGTTACATATTAACTTCCCTTACTTATATTTTCTTTTTCTTTTCATTCTTCATAGTTCATAGTTATAAATACCACTATTTTCAATGTTTTATTTTTGAAATTTATCAAGCTTTTATTTCTATATATGCTTATATTATTACACTTTAACTATATAACCCCTCATACCTATGTAACCCCTTTTTCTATATTTTAATCTTCTCTTTTTGTATCTTTCCGTTTACCTCCTCATTTTTCTTTCCCTTTATATTATTGTTTACATTTTATCCTTTCTTGACACGTATTTTTTCTATTTTCTATTCGTATTCTTGTATTATTATATCTGTCACCATTAGAGTTTCTTTTCATCATCTACAATTTTATTTTTATCTATCACTTTTTTAAGTTTATTATATTCTGTAAACAGTCTTATGTTCTTTCTTATTTATCATATATATATTCACTATTTCATCATATCTAGTCACTATTTTATCTTTTCACTATTTCATCATATCTAGTCACTATTTTTATTTTCACTCCTGTACCACTTTATATATTCTTGTTACTGCTACGTTTTTATATATTTTTGTTTGTTTCTCTCTCTTGGCCCTGAAGATGGCCTACATTGTAGGCCGAAACGTCGGCACATAATAAATTAGTTATGCTTATTTTGGTGTTTTCTTTGACTGCACCCCCAACTATTTCTTCCTTAAATTAGAAGATACAGTCGACCATTTCTTCTCTAACATGAAAACTGGTCTTATTCCATCGGTTGATGTAAATCCTATGAATAGACTTTGAGAATCTAACTTTATTTTTTTTATATGGAATAAAAAAAAATGTTTTATTCATTTAATGTAATTACCGATTCCAACTTTATTCAATGTTTAGGCCATTCATATCACAACTAGATTTACTAACATCTTAGATTTAGCCTTAAGTCCAGAAAGTGTGTACACAAAATAGGAGGGAAACCCTAGCTGTTGAGCGTGGTCTCGAATAAATCACATATCTGCATAACCGATGTCCTGGAAACAATGCTGTCTCCACCACGAACCCAAGACTTTCTTGATGGATCGTGGTAGTACAAGTTTTATACCCTGTTCAATCAAGATGTAAAGTATCTGGTCGTCAATGTAATAATAAGCTTATTTTAAACCGAAATAAAGCTTATGAGCTCACTACAAAGGGTCCGTTTTGGGTTGGAAATGTTTTCAAAATTTCCTGTACTGCTCTTAATGAAACTTAAGGTGTTACCTTGTAGTTAGATTTGTAATGGAGAATAGTAAGAGTTTGAAGATTATTTCAATCACCATACTTTCTTTACCAAAGATATTGAGGCAAGATGAATGACTGTATATTAATTTTGAAATTTCAAAGCTTTATTGAGTTTATATTTTGTTGCTTTACCTATTCTAGGTACCAATATGTGACCTTTATGATCTGACCCCTTTACCAGATATATGTCCACAAGAAAGACACTGTTTGTCAATGGAGAACGAAGGAGTATTCATTGCATTAATAATGAGAAAAGTAAGTATACATTTAATTTAATCATCCTGTATTTAAAAAAAACATCCTTCCGCATCAGCTCATAAATGACGTTTAATTTTATTGAAGTTTGAAAACTCGAACTCTTTAAAAGCATTTTTAGTATCAGTGTTTTTTTAAGAAAACTTCGATCAATATATTTGAAATAGATTCAATGAAATCAATATCACAGCGAATAGTTCTATCATGGTTTCATTCCGAATCATTAAATCCAGCTTAGTATGTAAGCACTATTTGAACTTCACTCACCAGAACATTTCGCGTTTGACTTCCGAATCTAGAAAAAAAAAATTAATGAAAAATGCATTGGGACTGGTGGGCCACTAATTCTTTAGTTGATCCTGTCTATCTGGTCTTTGGCCTCCCACGTGGTCTCTTGCTAACTCAGCAATCAGTCAGGTAACCTCTGTGGAGGCTACATTCCCCGCCTATCTTAACCTCCTTCATATCATGAGATAGAGACTGACCAGTTTCCGTGAGCGATTCCTTATTGGTCCTTCTTCTCCAAGAGGTTAGACACCGATCCCATATCGCTAAGGTTATCGTGCGGAGGACGTTCCTTTCGAATCCCTAAATTCTACTTTCCAAGGTGCCGGTTTTGCCCAGATCTTACAGCCGTTAATAAGAACCGGCTTTATCACAGCATTGTACACCCCTTATTTTAGATTTGTAGAGATTTCTCGGAATTTTAGTTATCTTCAAGGAGAGAAGAATGCGCTGTTTGCAGTTGTTATGCGCTGGTCGTCCTCATTTAATTGTTTATTTGCTGAGATTAGCGTGAAGCTATGATATTTGAGGTTGTCTACTTTCGAGAACGATTTGCCAAAAATGATAACACGTCGATACAGGATAGCTGGTAGATTAGTTCGAATTTTTTTTTTGACCTATGATTCCTAAACCATTTAAAGTATGCTCATCATGTTAAAATAAATAACAAATCACTAATATAGAGCCAAAAACTCAAAAAGAAACACTATTATTTATTATAATGCAATTGGGAAAAACCACAATGCAAAGCCTTATGTTTCAAAAAATACACCTACTTACCAGTCGACGTTTCGCCTATTCAGGCATTATCAAGACACCAAAATCAAAAAGGGGTTATGTGAATCGCATCTCGAAGAAAAAAGTGCAATACATCCCAACGATCAACAGCCCAAACAGGCTCCAAACATGAGACAGCACCCTACCACCAAGACGTTCAACATACAACTGAACGAAAGTAATACGCAACCAGCTGGGAAGGTTATAGCATCAGCTGATCCACAAAACATATCAAGTAATATTAGCCTATAAAAATTTATACATATTAGCAAAGTTAGCCAAATTTTTCTTTTAAAATATTCAACGTTTCCGAATAATATTGGTTCAAATTTCTGCAATCTGTTTTATAATTTACTGAAATGTCAATCTTTTGTGCAATCTGCATGGCCTCGAACAACTTCCTTCTAGAGCCATCACTCTCTTTGTAAACAACTTTAGCATTCTCAAAATCAAATTGATGCTTACAAGTTTTGGTATGCTGGGCCAATGCTGTGTTAGGTTCCTTGCCACCAATATTTTTACAATCATATTGATGCTGATACATTCTTTTGTGCAACAATTGTGATGTTTCACCAATGTATATTTTAGGGCATTGCAAACAGCTAATCTCATACACTACATCTGATTGTTGCTGTGTAAGTATTTTATCTTTCAACGGAGTGTAAAATTTACTCATCTTGTTTGTAATCTTATTCGCAAGCCTAATCTCGTAAACATCATACTCTTTAAATATATCTCTAACACATTCTGACAGGCCCTTAATATAAGTGCACGCAAAAAAGACACCATTCATATTATTTCTCTCGGCACCACCACTATCCGACAATGCAAGATCCCCACCACTAGAAATACAGTTCATATTATTGTGAATCTTGTTACAATTCAAATTCCAATATTTTTTAATGAGGAATGAAGGGTACAAGTTAATTTCGAACATCGTGCAGATGGTCTCTTTCACGGAGCTTATGTATTTTATATCAGTCAGTTTAATGGCTTTAAATATGCTGTTTTTAAGGTTATTTATTAACATATGTCTAGGGTGATTAGATATAAAACTCAATATACGTTGACTACTGTTTTCATTCAGAAAAATTACTTTTTAAAGCTAACAAAGAGCACAAATCAGAAATTAAGACCGTGAAAGATAGATTTTTTGAATTAATTACTGG
The DNA here is from genome assembly GCA_037127475.1 of Arma custos. Classification (NCBI taxonomy): domain Eukaryota; kingdom Metazoa; phylum Arthropoda; class Insecta; order Hemiptera; family Pentatomidae; genus Arma; species Arma custos. The sequence goes on from CM073761.1 coordinate 58,999,354, forward strand.
GAAATTATATCATAATTTGGAATTAAAAGTTAAGAAAATGCATTTTTACAAAATGAACAAACCACATGAATGGATGTAATACTAAAACCACTCTTGATAGTCCGAATATTGATAAATACATTAGACTGAAAAAACATACTAGAAATGATATTTTAACTAAATATAATAACACAGGCCAACGATGAAAAAACTTTTTTAATGAAAATACCTTATTCTTATGTTGTTTAGGTTGCTGAATCCAAATATGATGCTTAAAAAGTTGTATCACCCACCATTTATTCACATTTTATAGTTAAATTCATGAAATAAAGAAATATTTTTAGAATTTAACAGCTTTTTCATAGTTAAGATAACATGAAAAAATAGGTCTAATGAACAAAGATGATGTTGGCAGCACTGCTGAAACACATGCTAAACAGCTGATGTTTTGTTTATTTTCAACATAACCTCACTTTTACGTTTCCTGTACATGTGCTCAGTGCAATGTCTCATCGCGGCTGTAAAAACTCTGCTGACAGTTTTTGTTATATTTGTGGTGAGTTTGTTATTAAAAAGCACCAAAGAAACATTACAGACTTTGTGAAAAAGGTTTATCTAGCATACTTTGGAACCAAACTTGGAGACCAGGATAAACCTTGGGCACCGCATAAGGTATGTTATGTATGTGTTGAAGACCTCAGGAAATGGTCAAAAAAACAGAAAAAACACTTTAAATTTGCTGTTCCCATGATATGGAGGGAACCAAAAAATCATTCCGATGACTGTTACTTTTGCAGTGTAGATATTACTGGTCATAACTCTAAGAACAAGAAGGTAATAAGCTACCCTAACCTTCCGTCCGCCATCCGACCAGTAGGGCACGGTGTAGATTTGCCAATCCCGGAACCACCAGAGGACTTAAATTCTATTGAAACAGAAGTATTTTCTGATGTACAGTCGGAGTTAGATGAACACGATGAAGAATTCCAATGTGTTACAGAAAATGTAGAGCCTAAATTGTTCACTCAGGTCGAGCTTAATGACTTAGTTAGGGATCTGGGCTTAACAAAAGAAAAAGCTGAACTGCTTGGCTCTAGGCTAAAAGAAAAGAACTTGCTGGCGGCTGGAACCAGCATTCATGTGTATAGGAAGAGAGAACAACAATTTTCGAAGTATTTTGAACAAGAGGGTGATTTGGTGTACTGCTCAGACATTCATGGTTTAATGAATGAGTTTGGAATTGAATACAAAACAGAAGATTGGAGGTTGTTTATTGATTCATCCAAAAATAGTTTGAAGGCAGTTTTAGCACACAACGGTAACATGTATGCCTCTGTACCTGTCGGTCATTCTGTACATATGAAAGAGAGTTACGAAAATCTAGAAATAGTGTTAAATAAAATAGGTTATTCTGCACACGGTTGGATGATATGTGGTGATTTGAAAGTTACGTGCATGCTCCTTGGTCAGCAAGGGGGTTTTACCAAATTTCCATGTTTCTTGTGTGAATGGGACAGTAGAGCTCGGAATCAACATTGGTGCAGAAAGAACTGGCTTGCTAGGGAGTCTTTAAAGCCTGGCGAGAAGAACATTTTACGCAAAAACCTTGTAGATCCAAAAAACGTGCTCCTACCACCACTACATATTAAGTTAGGTCTCATGAAACAGTTTGTAAAGGCTTTGCCTAAAGATGGGCTTTGTTTCAAATATCTCTGTCAGAAGTTTCCACACCTTTCAGAAGCTAAACTGAAAGAAGGCGTCTTTACCGGGCCTGATATTAGAAAAATGATGTTTGACGTTAACTTTGAATCCACAATGACCTCAAATGAAAAGGAAGCATGGGTTTCATTCAAGCAAGTTGTCACCAAGTTTTTGGGAAATGAAAAAGACCCAGAATATAAGGCTATTGTTGCTAACATGTTAAAAAAATTTGAACAGTTAGGATGTTTGATGAGCCTGAAAGTTCACTTTTTGAGCAGCCACCTCGATTACTTCCCGGAAAATTTAGGAGATGTTAGTGAGGAGCAAGGTGAGCGTTTTCACCAGGACGTTAAAGTGATGGAAAAACGTTACCAGGGCCGCTGGAATACCAACATGATGGGGGATTACTGTTGGTCACTTCACCGGGAAGTTCAGCAAGCTATTCATCGCAGGAAAAGCTACACAAGAAGCTTCAAGGAAAAAAGGGAAAGAAAATATAAACCAATTCCAGTTGACAAGTGAACCTTGTATCATCACATAAAATTACTATTCCAAGTATTTTACTGTAAATACAAACCATTTTTACGATTCTACAGTGTTTCATTGATTTCCCTATATACTGTAAATGGGTATTAGACTATATAATAAAATACATTTTGCTTGGAAACTAAGGGTGATACATAAAAACTACGAGCAGATTTGGATTCAGCACATAAAAATCTATCAAGATCAGCTATTAAAATTAAAAAAGTTTTCAAAAAGGTTTTTTTTGTTGGCCTGTGTAATTTACATAAGCAGCAATTGGTAGAGAATTTAACTAACTTATACATTCCTCGCAATATACTTAATTTGTTGAGCTTAAGTGATAGTGCTAATATCTTTCCTAAAAACCTAAATAGTGACATCTTGAGCATGATTGCTGACACAGAAACGTTTTTGGAACGCATAGATACTTCAGATAGCCAAAAAAATGGAATTAGGAATAGTCTAGCTAGAAAAATTAACAACTTTATGAAAGGCAAGAATAGGCATGGTGATATTATAGATAAAACTATAAGGAGAGATTTGGAGGATTTTATAAGATTTAAAAACAGGAATCGTGATGTATACGTTGTTAAATCTGATAAATGAAAAAAAGTAGTTTTTATCACTAAGGAAATGTATAATGACAAGATGCATGGGCTGCTCTATGATCCCGACACTTATAGAATGCTTAATAAAGACCCCCTTGTTAATGTAACCAATAAAATTAATAAGTATGTTGATAAATTATACATAAATAAATATATTGATAGGGTTTCAAAAACTAAATTAACTACTTATGCCCCGCAGCATCCTAGAATATATGGATTAATTAAGTTGCATAAAGAAGACAAACCTCTCAGACCGATTGTAAATAGCATTAAGGGACCTTCTTATAAACTGGAAAAATTCTTTAAACCGTTCTTAAATGACCTGTACAATAATAACCCGTTCGATGTTAAAAATGCATTTGATGCTAAAAATAAGATTGATGATTTGAAAACTTTAGAAGAAAATGAACGACTTATAAGCTTTGATGTAGTCTCTCTGTTTACCTCGATGCCACTGGAAATGGTATTTGAAATAATTTCGGAGCAATGGGAGCAAGTTGAGCCTTGTACGTGCATTAAAGATAAGGTTATGTTTATAGAAGGGCTGAAGATAATTTTGCGAGAATGGTTTTGTGAAATATGATAATAAGATTTACCGACAATTAACAGGGTTGCCTATGGGTGGTGTATTGTCCGTTACGCTTAGTGGCATCCTTATGAACAAATTGCTGGATGATGTTATCAGTACTACTAATATCAAACCTAGATTGCTCATGAAATATGTGGATGACCTTTTGCTTGTGTTGAAAGAGGATGAGATTGACAGGTTTTATGAGGGTCTTAATGGTTTTCATAATAATATCAAATTCACTTATGAACTGGAAACTAATAATAGGATTAGATTCTTGGATATGTATGTTAACAACGAGAATGCAGTGGTTTTAGTATTACATCCATTCATGTGGTTTGTTCATTTTGTAAAAATGCATTTTCTTAACTTTTAATTCCAAATTATGATATAATTTCCCAGTAATTAATTCAAAAAATCTATCTTTCACGGTCTTAATTTCTGATTTGTGCTCTTTGTTAGCTTTAAAAAGTAATTTTTCTGAATGAAAACAGTAGTCAACGTATATTGAGTTTTATATCTAATCACCCTAGACATATGTTAATAAATAACCTTAAAAACAGCATATTTAAAGCCATTAAACTGACTGATATAAAATACATAAGCTCCGTGAAAGAGACCATCTGCACGATGTTCGAAATTAACTTGTACCCTTCATTCCTCATTAAAAAATATTGGAATTTGAATTGTAACAAGATTCACAATAATATGAACTGTACTTCTAGTGGTGGGGATCTTGCATTGTCGGATAGTGGTGGTGCCGAGAGAAATAATATGAATGGTGTCTTTTTTGCGTGCACTTATATTAAGGGCCTGTCAGAATGTGTTAGAGATATATTTAAAGAGTATGATGTTTACGAGATTAGGCTTGCGAATAAGATTACAAACAAGATGAGTAAATTTTACACTCCGTTGAAAGATAAAATACTTACACAGCAACAATCAGATGTAGTGTATGAGATTAGCTGTTTGCAATGCCCTAAAATATACATTGGTGAAACATCACAATTGTTGCACAAAAGAATGTATCAGCATCAATATGATTGTAAAAATATTGGTGGCAAGGAACCTAACACAGCATTGGCCCAGCATACCAAAACTTGTAAGCATCAATTTGATTTTGAGAATGCTAAAGTTGTTTACAAAGAGAGTGATGGCTCTAGAAGGAAGTTGTTCGAGGCCATGCAGATTGCACAAAAGATTGACATTTCAGTAAATTATAAAACAGATTGCAGAAATTTGAACCAATATTATTCGGAAACGTTGAATATTTTAAAAGAAAAATTTGGCTAACTTTGCTAATATGTATAAATTTTTATAGGCTAATATTACTTGATATGTTTTGTGGATCAGCTGATGCTATAACCTTCCCAGCTGATTGCGTATTACTTTCGTTCAGTTGTATGTTGAACGTCTTGGTGGTAGGGTGCTGTCTCATGTTTGGAGCCTGTTTGGGCTGTTGATCGTTGGGATGTATTGCACTTTTTTCTTCGAGATGCGATTCACATAACCCCTTTTTGATTTTGGTGTCTTGATAATGCCTGAATAGGCGAAACGTCGACTGGTAAGTAGGTGTATTTTTTGAAACATAAGGCTTTGCATTGTGGTTTTTCCCAATTGCATTATAATAAAATAAATAACATTATATGTACTACAAATGAGTGTTTTTGTTTACTCAATCGTCAGTTAACTCTTATTTTGGTATTGTTAAAACTTACCTATTAATTATATCCAATGTTCTTAAACCCATACCATAATGTATATATTCCACTTTTTTCAGAAAATCACTAGGCTTAACTCCAAATTCATGATAAGTATGGCAGAAGAGAGAGGTCTTTTTGGAGCTGGAAATAAAAACAACGGTCAAGAGATCGAAAAATTAGTGTCGGAAGATATACCATCTTCTTCAATAGGCAGGAGAAAGCCTAGGGAGGAGGTAACGTCTTTACATTTTGATTTATTTATAAAAATAGTTAAACAAAAGTTTTAATATTTATCATTAGCGGGCCTAGCATAGTTTATTAGGGGATGCTTGAACCATAGCAATGAGGGATCTTTCTATTCTCCCATTCCTTTGAAGGGTTCCAGGAATATGCTTCATTCCTCAGTAGAACTGCCTAAAGAATATCTTCTACAAATGGTATTTTTAAAAATGTATTTATTAAAATTAAACCAATTATTTAACACTCTTGAGCTGCAAAAGAATAACTCATCAGCAAACACCTATGATATACTGCTTGTGTGTGCACAACCAAATATTGATTTATTTAAACTGTACTGGTTATACTCGATATAGAGAGGAAAATTACATTCTAATCGAAGATACTTATTAAGAAACAACTATCCAATTTAATATTTCGCGCTCACAAATCAATTTATATGAACTTTTCGGTTTTTTTTTCTGAAGAAAACATATGACCGAATATAGGTCTTTTTTTGGTTATAGGAAGCGCTTCTTATTAAATTATTGTCTATTTCGAGATCTCCCGAGACATCCCGTACACTATATACCAGGTAACAGTAGTTCAAATGAAAGGAAATTAAGGAAGTAACTAGAAGTCAACGAGTTCAATTGGGAACAGGTGAAGATGGTAATCCTGACTTTTTAAGGTGGAGAAGGTACAAGGGAGATTTCAGAGAAATGTTTTTCCAGGAGAGGGTTTGCTCAAAAATAATTCCCAGGTTCTTGACGGTTGCATAGAACTTGATAGGATTATTATTTAAAAAAAGGATTGGATTGCGTGGAATAGTTTTAAGGAAGTAGTTTGACCCTATTACTATTGTCTTGGTTTTATCCACATTGTATCTTAACTTATTATCCATTTCCCACTGGCTTATTGGATTCAAATCATCTAGGAATTTTTCCTGAGGTATTAATAGATCAGAATGTGAAATGGGTAGGTAAATTTGGAAATCATCAGCGTGGACATGGTACTGGGAATGTTGGATAAGGTGGATTTAAGTTTAAGTTTTAAAGCTAAAATAACTTAATATCAGAATTTAGGAAAAGGGAAAGGTAAAAAGAGACCTTACATAAATGTTAAGACCTTGTGGAAAAAATCCAACGAAAAGCCCTTAACATTTTATTTTAGTTTATATTTTCAATTTTTGTATTAGTTTGGAGACTTAAGGGCTTTTCGTTGGAATTTTCCCACGGTCTTAATATCAGAATATTAATCATGCACTAACATTAAATTATTTAATGTTCTAAATACAATTAAATATCCACCCTTACATTTAAGAATGTTTAATGTGAATTTAAATACAGAATTTTGTGTTGACACTCAAATAATTAATTTTATTTAAATTAAATAGCTGATTTTGTTTCAGATAAATATGAAAAGAATTTCAGCACATACATTTTGTTCAAATCTGAAAGACATCCATAGATCTAAATTGACATTCTGTGAACGAAGTCTAATAAGAAAATTATCCCCACCAAGAATGTGGTGGAAAGCACTTCAAAAATATCTTGAATATTCAAAAAAACAACATAAACCTAAAAGAAAACTTTATTTTCCTAGAAGAAATCTATATTTCCTAAGAAAAAAAAATGTATATAATTTAAAAAAACACAAACTTATTTTCAATAGTAATTTGTGAGCAAAGATAACATCAAATATCTAAGTGTTTGTGCAATTTTATAATATAGCAAGTTCTTAATATAATCTCTTAGAATTTATTGATTATTATGTTGAAAACTGATAAAAGTAAATAAGTATCCTTTAATACTGATTGTGCAACAATTTTCAAGCAACTTACTATACAAAAGTTAATAAGTGAAACCTTAAGAATGGTTTTTGAATACTTGGTTTTGATCTGAATAATGTTTAAAAAAAATATAAATAAAATAAAACAAACATGGTTTCAAAATTAATTGTTAGGCTGAAGTTATGTATTTTGGCTAAAGCTCCATTAAAATGTATACTTCCATCCTTATTATTGACTAATCTTTGTGTTATAATTATATTAGTGAAAATAGAAAAATAAATTGTTTGATCAGTCATATACCTACATTATCATAAATTGTTTTAAGAATAATATTTTATGATGATAATTTATTAAAATTGTCATTGTTTACCTTTTAAATTAAACTGTGTACTGAATTATTAATCTCTTTGCTATCCCGCTTTTAAATTAACATTTCTATTAATATTTTATCAGGTGTTCATTTATATGCATTTAAGAAGAAACAAGAAATCATTACAAACTATAAAAATTACTGACAGAAAAAAGTTGGGTGATAAACCATTTTGACATAATTCAGTATCATAAGGCCAACAAACTCCAGGATAAATACTCCACAGCAATAAAATATTATTGATTTGGGCTAACTTTATATGTTGAAATTAGGATCATTTTAAAAGCCAAACTGGTGTTAGTCACCAGAAAAACGTTTAGTTTCATCAGAATATGCACTAAAAATAAAATAAATGGCAGTCGAAATAATTCTATCAAACTTTCTAATGGTGGGTCTACTTAAAATCACATGGCCAGATGCACTATATCTGTCACATTTATTTATCAAATTTTGACACTTAGAGAAAACTAACCACCTTTTGTTATGTTAATATTTGGATAAAAATTAAAAGTAAATAACATGCAGTCACTCTATCAGTTAATCCTTTTACCTTACCAGTCGAAATCAACTCATGACCCTAGTTCAGACATATTTCTCTGCAACCTTTCCTCCTTCCTCTCTTCACTTATTCCCAGAATGTTTCCATCTCCTGGACAAGTTTAATTGTTTTGCCAGGTAAAGACTCAATACACCATGTTCAAAGTCTAATAACCGATGAAACTAACCAAATCTGAGGAATTTTTTAGTTTTTTAGAGTAATTAATGGCATTCTACAAGTGATTGGAAAAGTAGGAGATTTCCCTCTTCTCAGGATAATAGGCTCCAAGAATAATTATGGCACCTCAGAGGGAGAGTTGGATGACTATTATAACACATCTCCCCCCCTCCCCCCGATACTTGTTTTCCTCAGCCAGGAGGATCAGTGGCTGATTGTAGTCGGAAGACATGTAGCCACCACTTCCCTACCCCACATTGTTATTATAGTAAATATTTTGAACTGGAAAATATTCAAAATCACATGTATATTGCAATGCAAATAATCAAATGTATCAATGTATATTGATCTACATGTATGAGGGATGTCCAGCTCTAAAACAAAATGTACAAAACTGAATGTATGTATTTGAGGAATATACCTAAAATGTTACAGCAACTTTGTAGTAAAACTCAACTAATTGCCACTGCTTCTTAATATCATTGGTTTTACAAATTTTAAAAAAATTTTAACAACTTTGCTTAAATTCATTATATAAAAAACAAAATATAAATTGTCTTCATTATTAACTAGGTTTTATCCTCATTGAAATTATCTGTCAGAGCTTATAAGGCAAACTTTAAAAATTGTATTATCTTTATTAGAAAACTAATTGTCTCTCATTGAAGGTCAATGAAATAATAAAAAATGGATAAATCTAAATCATGATAGAACTAGATAATTAACTTATTTTGTAATGACTATATATTTTTATACTTAACATATTTACTAGGAGGATTAATGCAAAAAAGGTAGTTAAAAAATTATACTAGAAGACGTTCCTGAGAATAAAGTAGAGCCTAGAAACATAGAAAAGTAATTCGTATAGAGTTAAAGGATGACTAACACATATTTTATTTCTAAATTGGAATCAAATCTGTAAAATGGGAATATTTACTAATTTGGTTGGGAACTGTTCCTAGTCTAAAGAACGTAACAATATCAAACTCATGGCACGCTTTATGTAAGTTTTCACAAATGAGAATAATAATACACACATGTTTTATAAAGTCCTAGCTAAAAAATCCTCTGGGCCAAGAAAATTTAAAAATCAGCAGGCAGTCTATTTTTTTATTTTTTTAATAGTTTCATCCTGATTTGGGGTACTCCGGATCAATCATTAGAGCTTGTTCAGCGTTCAACTTTTTCTCAACCCAGTATCTCTTTATCCTCTTCGATCCACTTAATTTTATGCTAAAAAGAATCAAGTATATTGACATATTAACAATTTTATTCGGATTTATTGTATATTGTATTTCAATGAAATGTTCAATTGCCTTCAATGTCACTATATAATACGGCATGATAAACTTGGCAATTTAAACCAATTCGACAATCTTCAAATTGCAAATTGATTTAATATAACTTTACATTATTTATTTAAGGTAAATATAAATGGGATTAAGCTTAATGGATAATTTGGTACGTTCCATGGGCATTCTTTTCAATTGTTCTTGTAGTCTCTTTTGTAGTATTGAATAATTTATTATGTTGTTTAGTCGTTTTAATTTTGTTTTTTAAGAAGATATACATCATGTAATACAAAAGAAAAAGAGAAACTGTGAAGCAGCTCTGTAGACATAAAAAGAGAAAAAAGGAAAAGGAATATATTGAAACAATGCTGCAGGATTTCGAAAACAAAAACAGCCGATCTTTCCATGGCAGAGTAAAAAAGATAAGAAAAGGATTTCAACCCCGGATATCCTTTTGTAAAGACAGGGAAGGGCTACTCTTGGGGGACAAAAAAGAAGTGATCGACAGGTGGAGAGACTATTTCAAAGAGGTGCTAAACCCAGAGGGAAACTTTGAACAGACAGTCTGTGAGCTCAGAACAGAAGACTCTTCTGATGCAGAGCTGGAACCACCAGATCCTGAGGAAGTGGAAGAAATCATTATGTCCTTAAAAAACAACAAAGCACCAGGAATAGATGGGATCCCAGGAGAAGCAATAAAATATGGAGGTGAGGCACTCCATAGAGAAATATATGAATTGGTGCTACTGGTATGGACGAAAGAGGAAATGCCTAGTGAGTGGAAAGTAGCTGTCATGTTGCCAAACCATAAAAAAAGAGAGAAATTGGATTGTAGCAATTATAGAGGAATTGTATTACTATGCATGGTCTATAAGGCGCTGTCAACTTTGCTAATGAAGCGGGTTGTTGAGAGAGCAAAACAGGTGTTGGGCGATTACCAGTGCGGATTCCGCCCAGGAAGATCTACAATGGACCACATTTTTTGCATGAGGATGGTGCTAGAAAAATGCTGGGAATGGAGTGTCGAACAGCACCATTTGTTTATAGATTACAGACAGGCATATGACAGCATAAACAGAAGTGAGATGTATGAAAAGTTAAAATATCTAGGATGTCCTTTGAAGCTTATCAGGCTAATAAAGATGACCCTGAAGGAAAGCAAGGGAGTTGTCAAAATCCAAGAACTGTCAAAGGAATTAGATATTAAGAGAGGTGTTAAACAGGGAGATCCTCTTTCCCCAGTTTTATTCAACATGGTATTAGAAGTGGTCATGAGGTCGATCCGGACAAGGCCTGGAGGATGAATCTACCACAGACTGACACAGCATCTAGCATTTGCAGATGACATTGAGATCACAGGAAGAACAGTCAGTGCATTACTAGGAGCATTCGAGGAATGTGAAATAGCGGCTAGTAGAACAGGACTGGAAATTAATATGGAAAAAACAAAATATATGAGGACCAAATAGGAAGAAGGGAATAGGGGAAGTATTTGGGCACGGTTATCACTGAAGATAATAAGATTAGAGAAGAAATTAAGGCAACGATAATCGCTGGCAATCGATGCTACTGGTCTCTAATAAAAATTTTTCGAAACCGAAATATATCTAGAGCTCTCACAATAAGAGTGTAAAAATGATGATGGAGGGACACCCAAGTGGAAGGAGGAGCAGAGGGAGACCTAAACTTCGTTTGCTGCAGGATGTGGAGTTGGGCGTCCGCAGATGGAGAAGGGCAGCCGAGGACAGGTCAGAGTGGAGGAGGCGCTGTTAGATGGATACATCATATAAAGAAATTATTGCATGCTAGCTCATGCATTTAACAGTTATTATTGATTTATCTATTCTCTTTAATTGCTTAATATCTTGTCAGGATTCGTAATTTTTATTTACTTATTATTATTTTATTTTTTTCTGTCACTTTTTATATGCTTTATGATTTGTATGATGTAGCCTTCTGGTCAGTTATATATTATGTTTCTTTTTATGTTCATATTTGTTATTCTTAACGGGCTTAGTCCCAGAATAGGATTATAGAATAGGAATTGAAGGCTAAATGATACAATTCAAAAAGTGTGTAAAAAGTGACAGAAAACAATTATAGACTTTATTAAGTACTAAATAATACTATTACTTAAAAACTATATGATTTTGTTTTGTTTTATAAAAATAAGTTTTGTTTTTTTGCTTTAGTAATAATTTAATAAAATCTAATTAGGGGTATGTTTTAGGCTATTATCTTAATATTACATCAAGTGAATAAATGAATATAATGTAAATGAATATGGGATAATAAAATGGCCAAAATTAAACCAACAATATGAAATATATTTGAAAACATTCTCTATGAACACCATATTATTTACAAAACTCAATACAACTTTAATTATTGTACAAAGTAAATAATAAAACTGTACATTTTTAATTAACAGGAACTTTTACAAAATATAATTATTTTACTTTCATATATACAATAAACCATTTGGCATCAGTTGACAATCAACAATTTATTACCTATTGTATATAATAGTTATGATGAATTGTTACAAAAAGGATATAAGAGCATGAAAATAATAATCATTGCACATAATGCAAAAAATGCGAATACAAGTCATCATGATGTTATTTAACTGTTTAATAAAACTTAAAAAAAAAGGAACTATAGTATTTAAACTGCTAGTAGAAAACAAAATTTAAAAAAAAAACCTAAGTATCAGATCTAAAAAAAAAAAAAAAAAAAAAGAAGAAAGACTAGTTACTAGAAAAATAAACTGCTATACGTTTTTAGATTACCATTGCAGTAAACAATAACTCACAGTGAAACAATGAGTAAATTCACCATCAACATTTTTATTGTAATATATAATCACTTCTTTAATTAATCTGCTTCTTCAATAAAAAATAAGTAAAAGTCTGATATGTAACAATACAAAATTTGTACCAAGTAGAATTTAGCATTTTATGCCATACTGATAAAATACAAAACACATTTTTCTTTCCATCTAAAATAATACTTTATTGGGTAAAACAAAAATTGAATATTAATTTCAAAACAATTTTATGTGATGTTAAACATTTGAGTTTAATGAATGTAACTATCAGTTTACAAAATTTAAGTATGTAGCTTATAAACCATTGGAAAACTTAATCATTTAAATAATTAAAAAGACAAAACATAATTGTTACTAAAAATATTCAAAGTACATGTCTTTGTTGAAGATTTATATTTAGAGTCGTATATTATATTCTAAGACAAAACGACAAAAACAAACTGTAATACTAATTTCAACATTTAAGGACTGGTAACATGTACTTTTCATTTCAACGTCTAGAATTAATAATGGCTTACAAAAATTATAAGCACAATCATATAAAACAAAAATTATCTAAATTAGAAATCCCAAATGCTTAGTACATAATACAAAATAGCAGCTAATTATTGAGCAATATGTTATTATTATTTTTTTATACGTACATGTTTATTAATAAATTATGAAATAACTAAATGGTAATACCAATCTTTACTAAAATATTTGGGACTATATAATACTATTAATTATCAACTCCAATACAGCATATCAGAATACGGAGAGCAGTTCAATTTAAATAGAAGAGAGATTATAGAAAAACAAGAAAATATCTTACTTTTATTAGTTATTATTTGTGTTATTTAACCTAAGATATAAGACATTCTTTTAATTATACGACTAAAACAGCAAAGCAACATTTCAACAGTAAATAACTATTTAATTTTAAACTTATCATCCAACAACTGAATAATTAATTATGTAAATACAAAGAAACTGCATTTAAAGTAATTCTCACAACAAAATAATAATAAAAATAATAATACTAGTAAAATTAAGCATTAAACCATTGACTAGAATCTATTGGGAGAGCATCTCATAAGAACATTAAACTTTCCAATGCTGTCTGGTAGAAACAAAAAGCTTTGAAGATATTATTGAAGCCAACAAAGTAGATATGTACTTTATCCATGTATATTTATTGAGACTGACTGATTTTCTTGATACTATAAAACATCAAAGAATATATCAGTATCAAAGTATTCTACATACATAATTAGCATAAATAGCAGAATTTAATGACCTGTCCTTCGTGGTTCAAAAATAAATACTAAATAGACCAAACAACAATATCAGAACAAATATTTTTATTTTACTCTGCCTCAAGTTAGGCATTCCCACTATTATTATAAGAAAGACAAAATGGGGTAATAAATATATACCACTTACTCTAACTTATGAACTATTAGTAGTTAAATTAATACCAAGCAATAAAAAAATAGTAAAAAACAGGACTAAATGATGTATTTCTAATTCCACGTTTTAACGAGTATTATTTCAAAATAAACATTGCCAATACTGAGGAAAGGGAAGTGAAAGCATACTGTTGTATCAGTTATGTGCGTGTAAACACACTCATACTCTCTTATTCACACACACACACGCACACACACACAAGCAAACATGTGTGTTGAAAATCACACGCACATGTCCATTTAGTAATTATAAATCTATCAGATATAGTACAATAAATAAAACAATAACAATCTATAGATAGGATCTGCTATTCATAAGTATATTTATATTTATGATTGATCAAACCCTGTTCATCCGATTCTGCCAGACTGTACTTGAGTTTGAAAAAATGAGAAATACTTTTTAGTAAATAAAGAACTATTTCTTAAAAATAAATAAATAAAAAATAAAGATGAGATTATTAATTCTCCTAATCATACCAAAATTCAGAACAAAAAATTAATGATTTCAATTTTTTAATATAAAAATTGTATCAAACTATATATTTACTATGTCAATGCTTATGCTATAATACATATTTTACAATTTACAATTTTTTATGTTCTAATATTTAAAATACTAATATATCTTCAAGGGCAGTTAAAGCTATCAGAATGTTTTAAAGCAAAAGTGTCTGCGTGAAAAGTTTTGTGAATATCTGTATGTGAGTGAGTTTGTGAGTATGAATGTGATAGTATGTGTGTATGTGTTTGTGTGTATAGTTAGTATCAATAAAGATTTAATGGAGTGTGTATACGTGTGAACAAATACGTTCATCAATGTAAATGAATATATACATTTGAAAATGTGTCTGTATTTGTAATACAAACACGCACACACACCTTAGATTCACAGAAATACAAATATATGCAAATTCTTTCTTTCTTTCTTTGACTTACAAGACAAGCCAAATATATGAAAAATAAAATCTTTAAGAAGGAATTTAAAATTTGTATATTAATGTAAGTTTGTATGAGTGTGTAATTATAAATTGAGTGAACATTGTTATAAATAACCTTATCACTCAATGGCATATTAATAACTTATAAGATTTAAACATCAGCACTTAGTAGTGACTATTTGCTGAGGAACATAGCCATTTGCATTTGTACTTCCATTACTAATTTTACTGCTAGTACTAGATCGTGGTTCCTTAAAATCTTCATCCTCACTTAAAGAAAAATCTTCAATTTCACGTGAAACCCGAAGGGGTGTGTCCTCTGATGTTATTTGAGAGCGATACTCAATGCCTTCTTCACTATGGTAAAATGAAACATCATGGAAATCAATACCTACATCATTTTGCAATAAAGTAACTAATTCAATAAAACTTGGACGAGAAGAGGGTTTATGCTCCCAACAAAGTCTCATTATGCTGTACAATTTATCAGGACAATTTTCTGGGCGTTCCATAATACCACCATCAATCACATATCTTAAAACTTGATCATTTGAAAGTCCCTGGAAAAACATAAACAAACGAGGAATTTATAAATTATTTTATTGAATAAATGTTTTTAAAAATATGAGATGAAAATAGTTGACTGGATGATCTAATGTAAAGGAGATAGTTGGGGGGTGCAGTCAATAAGAACACAGAATAAGTGAAGTACTTATATTATGTGCCGACGTTTCGACCTACAGTGTAGGTCATCTTCAGGGCGAATGTTGGAGAGAGTGGCCGTTACATATAACGGCTGGTACGTACTGAAGCTTTGGAGGTGGTGAGATGTTTCTTGGGTGCATTATTCATTTTTTTTCATTATATGTAACGGCCACTCTCTCCAACATTCGCCCTGAAGATGACCTACACTGTAGGTCGAAACGTCGGCACATAATATAAGTACTTCACTTATTCTGTGTTCTTATTGACTGAACCCCCCAGCTATCTCCTTTACGTTTTTAAAAATAATTAAAACAGAAAATGATGAAGCTTCTATCAAATAAATGTGTTTTATCTATAACATCATTTTTTTAAATTGTCTTATATATTTATTTGTTGTTACAACAAGATAAACTTAAATTCATAACTTAATAATTTCTTCTATAAACTTTATTAAAAAAGTCAAATTAGAAAACACAAACTAATAGGCAACATTGAATGAATTTATTAGAACTGATTCTGATTAACATGAAAAAGTTGCCAACAGATATTTTCATAAAAGAAAATTAATTTAATTCATTAATAACTCACCTGGTAAGGCTGAGATGCAAGAGTTGCCATTTCGTACAATACTACTCCATAGCTCCACGCATCTGAATAAGATGTAAAAATTCCATCCTTTAAACTTTCTGGTGCCATCCACCTTACAGGAAGTAGACCCTTGGAACCTTAACAATAAAATAGGATTATAAATTTGAATTAGAAACTATAAATTACAACAATTTCTGAAACATTTAAAAGTAAACAGATTTCTTTGAACATTAAACAGTAATTAGTTAATGATGTGATAACAAGTACAAATTTATTCAAACCAGGAATATAAGACATATTTGATTGTTTATTACCTCCTATATTTTGGAATAGAAATTCTTCTGATATACAAGAATTTATTTAAATTAAACCTAATTATCTAGCAAACAATCCTTACAAACTATTTTTAAATAGCTACAATCACTTAACTTTTAGTTGTTTAGAATAAACTGATGATATCAATGAGAGGGTGAAATAAGGTAAAGTAAGACAAAAGGCAAATATAATTAGTCTGGGAATGGGCAAGCATTAAATTTGAATACAACTAGATAAATAATTCTAAAATTTAAGAAATTAAAAACAATACAATGGTTTATTATGCACTAGCTATAATCAGGTAGCAAAAAAATTAAATAATAAAGATAGACAAAATAAATACTAAACTATGTAAAGATGAAAAAATTATAAGACCGTGGAAAAATTCCAACGAAAAGCCCTTAAGTCTCAAAACTAAAACAGAAAGAGAAATTATCTGTCCGATATTTAGGGAGGCTATCCCTTATGATTCATTAATTGCATTTGAGCTTTGGAGGTGGTGAGATGTTTCTTGGATGCATTATTCATTTTTTGTTTTGTTGTTATTTTTTATTCTATTTTATTTTTTTTTACCCTGAAGATGCCTGAATAGTCAAAATATCGGACAGATAATTTCACTTTCTGTTTTAGTTTGAAGACTTAAGGGCTTTTCGTTGGAATTTTTCCACGGTCTTAAGATTTATGTGAGGTCTCTTTTTACTTTTCAATATTAATATGAAAAAATTATGTTTAAGATGTTTGTTATTTTATTTTTTAGATGTAATTTTGAGAAATGGATACTCTATATAATAATAGTAATAATAATAAGGTTTACTGAACCTGATGACTTGAAGCTAATAACACCACTCACTGCTAATGAACTTTCATCCATAGACCCAAATCTGCCAGATCACTCTTAGCACAATCATCCCACCTGCACCTCGGCCTATCCCTTATCCCTTAGATGTTAACCAGCTCGCACAAGGCTTATTAAATTTTTATTAACTCATTAGTTACTAAACCCAACAACTTAGCAAGCCCATCTTAATCTTTGCAAAGCTATCACTTCCATAATATAACTTCTTTATTATAATAATTACAATTCTTTATAATTATAAATTCTAATTTTAACGATTTCACAACTGAAGACTCGAGGTCATTAATTTCGAGACCAAATAATAAGAATTCCCTGCCTTTATTTCCAATTGAATTTCGTTTTTTCGAGATACCATTGACCCTAAGTACTTCTCAACATATTTTAACTTCTTCCCTCCAATATCACTGAAATACCTCCCTCTTTTTTGGTCTTATCTTTTTATAGTCTTATCCGAATTTACTTGCAATTTCATTACCTGCATTCATCAAAGTTTCTGAATTTAGTTTTATAGTTTCCACACCTTCACCCAAAAGTACCAAATTGTCCACAAATCCAAGCACACATATTTTACTATTCAAATTCAGATTCAAACCATTTTTAATAAGTGTTAAATTGAATAGTAAAGGTGAAAGTGAATCACATCATTTTAAACCTGAGTGAACCTCGAACTACTGCCAAAAATTATTACCATATTATAATTAACAAGAGTATGCAGGATGCAATAAAATAAGGAAATGCATGGAACATTCTGTCTGAAAAAGGACATGTCAATTAGAGAATATATGAGGTTACACGACACTGAATTATAAATTATGCACTCAGTTTTTTATAATAGAAGCGATAAAATCGCAATTGAAGGCCTTAGTAAGTTATGGGGTATAGTAAAGAAAGATTCTCTAAAACAATGAGCTGAACCGGTTAACGTCTGAAATGTAGACCAGGACGTCCGTGAGAGAAATGTAGATCAGGGCGTCGCTGAGAGAAATGCATTGTGGGTGATTTTACCAATTTGGGTGGTGATCCTTGGATAAGTGCTTGTACACAGTGATTGGATTGGTGATATTAGCACCAAGCTTTTGTGTTTTCTAAGTATTATATTATTATTAAGAGTGAAAGAAAAAGGCAAAAATAGAAGTTTATTTAAAAAAAAACTCTAGTTTAGATGCTGTCAGCATGTTGCCAATGCCTAAAATAAGAAAACAAATTTTACTAGAAGATATATGATTTTGCTAGCGCCTAATAAGGTTAAGAAGCACATACCATTTCCACATTACAAAATGCTTCTTTTAAGTAGAGGGATAAGCATGTTGTTATATGATGTGTTATTTCAGCATTATTTCCTTTCTTTCCTTTATTATAATTTGATGATACTTGATATATATATATATATATATATATATATCAATTGATGGCCTATATATATATATAGATACTTTTGATACTTAACATGGGCACAAAATAAAAAATACACATTAGGAAAACGAATAATTTCACAAAAGTACCTTTTCGATAATACTCTGTTTCATAAATATCTCTGGTCATTCCAAAATCTCCTATTTTTACAGTTAGATCTTCAGCCACCATACAATTCCTAGCTGCCAAATCACGATGAACAAACTTTTTTGCAGAAAGATAAGCCATACCGTCAGCAATCTCTGCAGCCATTCGCAATATCCTCTATAAATGAAATGTTAATAATAAAATTTGTAACTAAATACCATGAACCTGAGAAATGCAAGTAAAATATATATATATATATATATATATATATATATATATATATATATATATATAAAAAAGTTTGACCATATATCAAAAGAAAGTATTACCTTTAAAGATGGGGGTACAACATTTGAATTTCCAGAATCTGGGCGATGAGAACGAAGATAGGATTTAAGATCACCTCGTTTCATTAACTCCATTATGACAAGAGTAGGTTGGCCCTGAGACACTACACCCAATAGTTTCACAACATGATGTGTGTTAAAAGCCCTGAAAAACCGAAATCTCAGTATGAAAAACATGGCTTTATGTTAAAAAAAATGTAATCTGTTAAAAAAAAAAATACTTCATAACAGAGGCTTCATTTAAGAACTCAATCCTTTCTCTATCAGCAGCTTGCAAATTGACGGTTTTTACAGCACAAAGCTGCTCAGAAGAACCCTCTGGGCTATACAACCTTCCTTCATAAACCATACCAAAAGATCCTTGACCGATTTCCCCAAGTAGTTCAACACGGCTTCTCGAAACTTCCCAATCATCTGGTTCATAAACTGCATTAAAAAAGAAATAAAATAAATGAATTAATTTTTATTAATTATTATTTTTAAATATCTTTGTTTTGAAGAGAAAAGATTTGCCCTGGCCGGAATTCGAACCCAGGGGAGGGGGCCATCTGCGTCTCCATTGCAGTTCTCTTAGCCACTGAGCTACCAGGGGTCGCATCCAGGTTAGGCAAATCTGTTCTCTTCACCGATCCTATATCCCCGTGTTCTCGCAATTTTAGCAATTTATAAACGGGGAAGAATGTTCATTGAAAAAAACATTAATTAGGATCTTTTTGACTTACATCAATATATTATTTATAATTTTATTTTTATTATTTTGATAGTGATTATTTTTAAATATTTTTGTTTTGAAGAGAAAAGATTTTCCCTGGGCGGGGTTCGAACCTGGGTCATCTGCGTCTCCATCGCAGTGCTTTAAACCACTAAGCTACCAGGGGTCGTATCCAAGTCAGACAAATCCATTCTAACAAAATATGTCTTAGCAAAATAAAAAAATATGTCTTATTTATAAATGGAAAATAATCTTACAAAATACTTCATTCATTACTTTTTAAAATTAAAATAATGCTCATAAGTAAATTTAACGTAAATAACAATATTGAATGTATGTGTATTATCTTCTCTCAAAAATTCTCAAATTTCATGAAGATAAAAAAATGATAAAATGGCAACACCATATAAACATATATAGTATAATAAAGATAGATGAGTACAGTAAAATGGGGTAACTTTAAGACAGTAAACTGGAGGTTGTTAAAAAAATGCATTATTGTTATTTCAAGTTAAGCAAGATTATTATGCATTGTATTCACTTTCAAATTTTAGTTTGTAATAAAAAGCTATAAAAATCAGTCCTCCATACACAAAATTTCAATTTTAAATAATGATTGTCTTGAAATTACACCAGTTAAGATACATAAATATAAAAAGAAAATCTAAAGAACTCAAATAGTCTGTACCTGTTGGAACATATTCAGGGTTAACCGATGCAATAAGTTTTCTATTAGGCAATTGACTATATTGTCTTCTCAGAAAAAACGCAGCAACCAGTAAAAATGACAGAGCCAACATAAATAGAATGATCATGATATATAATAAATATGAGGTGAAGGTATATTCTTCCTGAAAACAATAAGTAATAAACTTAAGAGGTTGCTGTAGCATGCTAATAAATAACACAAGCAATAAAAGTTTGAAATTAATAGGAGGGAATAATATACATATATATTAGGAAACTGAATGAAAATGATTTGTGAAGCTAACAGAGTTAGATGGATAGCATGGGGATGAACTGAGGATTTTAAAGTGAGGAGTAGAAGGTGTTGGAGCAATACAGTAAAACTACTTGCCAATTATGAATACAATATTAATTATGACAAATTTCATTTTAGAATGATTAAAATATTTATTATAAATAAATAAAGTACCTCAATCACAAAATACTTGTAAGGAGTAAAATAGCCATTTCCAGATAAAGATGTTGCCCTCAAGCGCAAACTATAATTTCCAGGTTGAAGATTACTTAAATAGTATGTATTACCAGACTCAATAAAATTTTTTCTACTTATGCATACAACTGTAGGTTTGTACTGTAATAAATAGAACACATCTCATGACTATAAAAATTAAATAAATACATTTTTAAAATAAAATAATTTTTCTGTCTAGAAAGTATTACAATAAAATAGAACCAAAACTCAAAAAGAAACATTACTATTTATTATAATGCAATTGGGAAAAACCACAATGCAAAGCCTTGTGTTTCAAATCCAGTAATACACCCACTTACCAGTCGACGTTTCGCCAATTCAGGCATTATCAAGACACAAAAACAAAAAAGACACACCACCAAGAAGTTGTATGTTGAACGTCTTGGTGGTGGGGTGCTGTCTCATGTTTGGAGCCTATTTGGGCTGTTGATCGTTGGGATGTATTGCACCTTTTTCTTCGAGATGTGATTCACATAACCCTTTTTTGTTTTTGTGTCTTGATAATGCCTGAATAGGCGAAACGTCGACTGTAAGTGGGTGTATTACTGGATTTGAAACATAAGGCTTAGCATTGTGGTTTTTCCCAATTGCATTATAGAAAGTATTACCAAATAGCTTTCTATTTTACTAAATTAGATTTGCAATTTAACTATTAAAACTAGAGATAATGGCAAATAACAACAATTAAAAACTACTAGTAATTAGATTTTATTAGAACCAATGATAAAACAGAGCTGCTTCTCCCAATATTTTTTTTTTTATTTCTGTTTATTACTTAATACAGAAAATCTGATACAGTAGCATCAAAATATAAGCTATACATTAACTACTAAAAGTAATGAAGGCACGATGGTCTTGCATGTTGGGGTGAGAGTTCAGAACTTCCCTATCCAGCATGTTATGGGCTCGACTCCCACATGGATCTGTTGACCCCTCAAAATAGAACGGCCTGATTTACTTGAAATCACAATAGAATAGGCACCCACAATAACATGATCGGAATTTTTTACTTGCCTAATTTCTCAGAATCCCTCACTCCCTGTTCCTCTTAGTCCTTTATATTCTAACTCAATCTGAATCAGCCGCTCTCGCTCCGTATTACCACAACCACTGAGAAAAACCCAATGTAAAAAATACCAAAAAATAAGAGACCTAGTTTTTTAAAATACCTCAGAGAGTTTCCCGATGAGACATTTCAAAGTGATTCTGCCATTTATATTGTTTGTGTTGCAATATAGCAGTGTCAACTTCACAACATTCTCTGGTTCCATAGACGAAACCACTGATGCTGAAGGGAGATACATTGCCAATATAGTAATTGGTAGACTATGTCGCGATTCGCCTGCACCACAGGTTCTCGTAAATTGTGAGTTCTTAGAAAAATGCAATCACGCTACTATTGCACGTTTTTTTAACGGCTCGATGGGTCTTCTTTGGCCAAGTAGTGTTTTACACAATAATGTTCTGCTATTTTTATCGGGCACTGCTCCATATATGGTGAAAGCGGGGGTTGCTTTGAAGGTGTTTTATCCGAATATGATACATCTAACATGGCTCGCACATGCATTTCACCGAGTTGCAGAAATTATCAGACAACTTTTTTTATATTGACCTTTTAATATCAAATGTTAAAGAAATTTTTTTAAAGCCCCAAATCGAGTCAAAATTTTCAAGGAGCTTTTACCAGACTTATCTTTGCCTCCTCAGCCAGTTATTACAAGGTGGGGCACTTGGTTAGAGGAAGTTCTTGCAATTAATGCAAGAACTTCGAAAAAATTAAAGACCAAACTAGATTCAGACTCGTCTGCAGCAATAGAGAAAGCTAAGTATGTGATGAAGAAACCAAGCTTGAAAAACAACTTGGCTTATAGCCAAGAGCTTATAGCCTCAAATACACTTCATAATAAAGCTCGAAACCTAAACCATGCCACTATCAGAAAGCTTTGTTACTGTTGAAAACGGTATACAGAAGCTAGAAGAAGCATCTGGAGAAGTCGGAACTACAATGAAGAAGAAATTGCAAGATGTGCTGAGAAAAAACTCAGGCTGGAAAGAAATGATGCTCATGGCGAAAACCCACAGGGGACTGGATGTGATGAATCAGTTACAAAGCGATTTTAAGACCCTGACGGCGGAATTTTTTATTTGAAAATTTAAAAGAGTAGGTTGTTTCCAATAATTTCAAACAATAAAATTTTGTGTACATAATAATTCCATTATTAATAATAAATGGAAAAAATTTTAAATAATAAATAAAGCACTTTTCACTGATTTTGATTTTTTCTTTTTCTTTGTTTTTGTTCTTCCCTTTTACTTACATATTATTCAAAAGATAGCCACATATTTATGTACATATTTCACAATTTTTATTACATATAAATCCAGGCCCTACTGATCAGGGTCTTTTTTCACCCGACTTGAGTCTGGGTGACTTTATTCTGTTTCTAAGATTGAAAAATTACCATAAAAAGGCCTTTTGGGACTTCGAGAATATTTAAACCTCTGTAACCGACCAACTGAAGGCTAGTCCAGTATCTGAGTTCCAGCACTGCTAAGAGGAATGGGAGAATCGTCTCCAGCACTTTGTGACTTCTCTAGGTAATTTGAAGGAGACCATATAAATTTGTAATTTTATTTAAATGAAAAAATCAGTCTTAGATTCTGGTTACTTAATTTACACACCATGTATATGTATATACACATTACATAGATTAAAAAATAAGATTTCACTTTTACCCTAAAAAGAGTTAATTTGCACTAAACTTAACTAAGAATGATAATGTTTATTTAAGAATTATGATAATCACACAAAAATGTTATAAAAACAACAATTAATATATTAAAATTTGATATTATTTTTATTTAAATAAAACAAAACAAAAATGAACTTACATTTTCAATATCAGAGCGTTTATATTCGATTTCATAAGTAACAATAAGGCTATTAGGATTTTTAGGTTCATTCCATTTTAATTGCACAACTCCTAAACTTTTATTTGAAATTTCCCAGATAGGATACTGACTATCAATACTGTCAGCAGTGGCTAATTAGAAAAGAAAAAATAAACATAAATATTATAATTATAAAATATTATTA
Organism: Arma custos; assembly: GCA_037127475.1. NCBI lineage: Eukaryota > Metazoa > Arthropoda > Insecta > Hemiptera > Pentatomidae > Arma > Arma custos. Next base: position 59,023,384 of record CM073761.1, read on the forward strand.
TTATGTATATATACATGTACCTATCTAACCACGCATAGATGGTAACAAATATACCTACCTAACCTCATTGTTCTAGCTGTCACAATAGCTTCTTCACTACATGTGTTATTTTTTGTAATATTTTCTCCTTCTTCTAATTTACGGCAAGCTCTCACTGCAATATTATATAATGCAAAATGCCGCAAATTTTTCATGAGTAACATGCTAGTATTTCCATTAACATTCCTAGTGAACTGTGTTCCTAAAAAAATACATTAATATTAAACAAAGTTGCCTTTCTTTGAAAAATTTAGTAAATAAATAATGCACTAAGAGTTTGAGTAATGAACATTCATTTGATTTGATAGGAAAACTATTTGTTTGAATGGTTAGGATAATGTCATAATATTAATAATAATAAAATGCTCCTACACCCATGAAGTATTTTGGGCTCAGTATTTGGCTAGGATAATACTTTACTGTTTTTAAGCCAACAGTTGGCCAAGGACATTTACTGAAATCGCCTTCAATCTCCAAGTTTTCCCTCCAATTAAGACCAATCTCTTTATAAAGGGATGGTTGAGCTCCAGAAGGGTTTATTTATTAATCAACAGCCTATAACAGGATAAATAATTATCTGCCATATCGGGTCTTGAAACTGGGACCTAGAGATGAGTAGTTAAGTGCGTACAGTGCCTAACACACGGAGCTCCTATATTTGTGGAACTTAGAAGATTATTAATGGTTTAGTAGTAACAAAAAATAAGTATTCCTGCAAACTGTGGCATGGGAATTAGATCATTTACAAGTCTTTTAAAAATTATTATTAAAAGATTTTTATCCCAACCATGACATTTAGTATTTGTTTCATTCTAAAACTGATAAGAATAAGAAAGATGTCACTTTATTTACGATAGATTGAATTTTATGCAGTGAAAATCTGAGAATGTGTAACAGAAATAGTGGAATATGCAATATAAAATTAAAACAAGTATAATACTTGCATGTATGTATGATTTCTACGATTGATGTAAAAAAAAAATAAAAGCAAGGGGACATAGAAAACATAAAACACTTTTATTGTAGAACAAATATATCAACCTGATTTATTTAAAATTTCATGTAAACAATTTAACCTTAATTTATTTGGTGATGTTATTAATAAACATAGAAAAGGTAAAATTGCTGTAATTAATGTATAAGCAATTTAAAAAAGTTAATTGTTCTAAAGGCTTCTTTATTTTTTTCATGTTTGTATAAGCCAATGAGAAAAATTAAATACATGTACAAAATGAAAATATGTGTTTGTGCAAAGCAGTGATCCAAGATTGGTACATAAAAAAATAGATACCATTGATAAAAGAATGTGATTCTGTTTCTTCCTTTTGATTAGGTAAAACTGACTTGCTCTTCTCAATGACCTGAGTGGATATATCACGCTTTTCTCTATTGTTATACCTACCAAACACACAATAAATAAACAGAAAGCATTAATTAAATGAAACATAAGATAGAATAAATAAAATGTGTATTTTAGTTTTTGTATACACATATGTTTATATGCATGTATTTACATATAAGCATACCTGCATACACACACAAACACACTCATATACATATATATATATATATATATATATATATATATATATATATATATATATATATATATATATATATATATATATAATCATATTTATATTAATATAATATTATCAATTAATAACATTTATAATTGAAAAATTCAAATAAAAAGCCTGAAATCTTTAAAATACTGGTGAGAAATTTGTTTATTATACCATCATCAGCATGTACAATAATAAAGCCACATATGACATACATATTTTATTGTTAAAAACTAACAAGAATGCCTTTTGTTGCTGATAAGCTGTCTTGATAATAACCTTCCTCAGCTATGCACATAGATTTCTGTTTTTTCTGTAATTACTTTGTCTTTTATATTAATTAATATTTTTGTGCTAATTTTATATCAGATTTTCAGTTGCTTGATGGCTGTATTTTCTATTTTTCTACTTATCAGCAACAACAAATTAAGGTAACAATAGAATATACAAAACATAGACAAAAATACTGCACACCTCACACCAATAGTAAAAAAAACAACAAAAAAAAAACATCAATCAGAGATTGCACATCACAAGGTAAAAGGAGGTTATACAACAGCAGCTTAGAGGGTTATTGGACAACAGTTAATATTTAGAAAAACAAAACTCAAAAAAGACTGAAAGCCCATTTCGAAAGACTTTAAAAGTGAGCCGATGTCTCTAGGAAAAAAAACTGGCTTCATCTTAAAAAAGTACTTTGTAGTATTAATTGTAAGTAGTTTTATTTCAGTATATTTTAAAAATTACATCTTCAAAATGTCAGGCAGCATTGACGAATGTGTAACCAATTATTTTGTATTATTTATTTTATTTTATTTTTTTATTAATTGTGATATTCTCTAATATGAGGCAATTACTCTAGTCATCTCAAACTCGTCTCCCGAAATGTATCATTTATTCCACTAGAAATGACTCAAAGAATAATACAAAATATTTTTATTTTGAAGAGAAAATATATGCCCAGGGCACACGGGGATATGGGATCAGTGAAGAGAATGGATTTGTCTGACCGAGGTACGAACCAGGATAGCTCAGGTGGTAGAGCACCATGACGGAAACATGGGAGACCCGGGCCCTGGAAATATCTTTTCTCTTCAAAATAAAAATATTTCGTATTATTCTTTGAGTCATTTCTAGTGGAATAAATGATACATTTCGGGAAAGGAGTTTGAGATGACTAGAGTTATTGCCTCATATTGGAGAATATCCTATGCCCTAACAGAGAACCTGTAACACATTTCTCAACATGAGCTAGGTAGTTTGGGGGAATTATTCTCAAACAAATAGATTTCTTTGTAGAGTGACTTGAAATGGCTGGAACAGCCGCCAGATTAACTCCATGCAATTTTGATCTGTGGGATTATCCTAAGGATAAGCTGTTAAAACAAAAATTTATTCTCTCAATAATTTACAGGAGAAAATTAGGCAAGAAATCAATACCATTTCACCAAAAATCACAAGAAGGGTAATAGAAAATTTCCTAAAATGTCAATAATTGCCATCATTTGGCAGATGCAATTTCTAAACCCACTGAAATAAGATTATTTTTAATGTATGTATATATACATTATACAATTTTTACAAATGAAATTACATTTGCAATCTAATTTTTAGGCCTTGAAAACAAAAAAAAAAGCAAAAAAAAAATTCATAACATTTATAAATTTGGAATATTATACCTCTTAATATAAATTTGGTTTTGTAAATGATCTTCAAGCTGAATTTCTTTTTCACGCTGTTTATTGTCAACTATTTTACGTTTGCATGGACAAGAATTTAATTTATCATCAGTAAGTTCATCGTGTTCTTCTATCTTTGGTTTTGGAGTAATTTTATGTGTGTCAGGAGGTAACGAAATAGCTGCAATAGAATGAAATTAAGAAAACTGACACAATACAACAGCACACTATATGCACTACAACCAAATTAAACATTCTTACGCTCATGACAATAATTTCTTTGTTCAATGAACTCTTCGTTATCCTTTTCCCAATGACCTGTCACAATGTAATGAGTCAAATTACCATTAGGGTGTGCAGGAGGTTGCCAATGGATAACTAATTCTGAACTAGAATTAGAAAATGCTGTTAAACCTCGAGGTTCAGAAGGCCCTTAAACAATAATAATTTAAATGTTTCACATAAACAAACTTGGATTTTATTAATACTATTAAAACAGGACAAGACTATTTGTACAATGTCTTTAAACTTTCAATTTGAAACGAAACAGATGAGCATTTATAAAAAAAATGCATAATAAAACAATAAAGTAACTTACTGTCAGGTTCTGTTCGAAAATACTGTATACGACTTTGTGCACCACTTTTTTCAGTGGCAACAGTATATGTTTTAACATAAAAAGCATACTGAGTATATGGTTTTAGTCGTGTGAGAATATGGTTTATTTCTTGCTTTTCTCCATCTTTTACAGCATTTTCTGAAGCAGATACATCATCCACCTGCCACCTGATAAAGTTATAAATAAATTTAAACCAAACTATAATAATATCATAGAATTATCAAGTCAATTGATACCTATTTCAAGTCAGTAATAACTTTTTCATTTATTTCTGATCTATAATGAAGTATATTCACTAAATTTTATATATTTTCAAAAATTACTGTTTTAATTTCAATAATTTTTATATATATATATATATATATATATATATATATATATATATATAGGGTCCCGCTAAAAAACCATAAAGGTTCTAGAGTTCAGTAATTGGCAAGTGCTGTACTGTTTCACCAAAAGTTGTGAAGGAAGGTAATTTTGCTGAGATCATCCTTATTTATCATCATCATCCTGAGATCATTTTCTAATTATTATGCTCCGTAAAAAGGAAAACTTATTTTTAATGTCAATGCACAAAATAACCAATGGAACTGCATTGTACATAAAAAAAAATATAGATGCGATACAACCAATAAAGCAACAAAATCATAATAATAAAATTTTGAATCTGTTATACAAAATATTTATGATGTAAAGGTAATTAATTATAAATGAAATAGATTAAGAAATTATTATTAATCATTTAACCACTGACCCATCTCCGCCACATGCATCCCTTCCATCATACATTGTAACATTTCGGTATGGTGCTTCAATTGAATAAACAACATAACCAAGCAATGTACGAGAATCATAATGTTCAAACTGATTCCATCTAATAAGAGCTGCTATAGAATTCTTCTTATAAACTGTGACCTTTAATTCCTTTATGTTACCTAAAATAGTAAAACTTCAATATGTACAAATGCCAATATATATTAACTAATTATCTATATTCTTCAGTTCGTTGAAGTCAGTCTAATAAAGGGAAATATTTAAAATGATTATTTAGTATTGGATCAGATGAAAATAAATCATACAACTGTAACCAATGGACAAAATACTCTTAATTAAATTATTTTCATTATGTCAATGTTTTAATCCAGATTGCAAATATTCATTCATAGATAAAAAAAGAGACATTGGAATAAAAAAAAAAAAAAACTGATATTACACAACCACAGAAAGATGAGATATTTATGATGAGGTATAACTCTCCCTATATACAGGGTGTTTCAGTGTTAAGTAGCCAAACTGAAAATTTAAACTAAAAACTTCAAGAAAAACATTTCCAATAAAGGTATTTCCTCTAACACATTGTTTAGGAGATATTCACACCTAAAGATTTTTATTGTTATGAATAATGTAGGCATAGTAAATAACTAATAACCTCTACTGTAACGTGAACCCTTTTACTTGCATTCTGCAGTTTATTATGAAATTAAAAAATTAACTTCTATTATCTATATCTATAACCTTTATAATCTGTATATAATAAATCTAACTTCTATAACCCTTCCAGTTATCTTAAGTATATTTCTTTACATCTTATAGAATTTTTTTTTTTTTTAATCTTCCAATGAAGTTTCAACAAATCTTGCACTGTTTTGCGCAATGTTAATTTTTTTATTGAACAAAATTTTCAAGGGTCACATTTTTTGGACTGTGGGGGGAAATTGTCATTCCAAACAAAGGTGATGCCTGAAACAAAGTACCAAAATACCTCCTAGAACACCTATACCTGTATTGCGTTTCATGTATGGTATATCAAGGACCAAATAATCATCACTGACACAATGCATAATTTAAATTGGTTAATACATTTAATTAATTTTTTACACTAGTCAGTGCAATTACTCTTTTCTAACATTAATATATTTAATGTGTCCTAATTGTCCATTCTATTTTTTTTTTTATTTAGTTAGGCCTATATATGAAGTTTCTTTAATTGTGCTAACATTTTATTTGTCTATACATTTCATTAGATATATTAAGTTATTTTTATTTCCTGGACTTATTTTCTACTAGATTTATTATACATAATAAAATTTATCCCTAAATTCAAAATCATACTTACAAGCAACTTTGTCACCATTTGAACTACTAGCTACTTCATGTTCAGTATAGTCTCCCAATCCAGCTACCCTTTTAAGTTTATCAATTTCTGACAGACACAATTTGGGATTGAAATGAAAAAATAGCTTCCCTTGCTTAATACGAAATTCGTTTTTATGAGATTTCCAATCCCATAATTCTACCAGATTTTGATTGTCTAATACAATCAAAGCAGACCTGAAAATAAAAGAGTTAAATAAAATACATTGATATTATTTATACCAATTTTTAATCTTAGAACAAAATTGAAGGTATAATGTTTACATCATTGAATGGGGATTCCCAGGTGCAGAGAAGTTTATATTAAGCGTTGCATAAACAAAGTATTGACAATTCCTCCTTACTACCACATCAATTTAATAATAATCTTTTAATCTCTTTTAATTATCAAAACTTCACTTCCTTCTTAATTTTTTTTAATCACTTTTAGTCTCTCTCACACTTATTAAGATAGGTTAATGCTTTTTATTTTTTATTTACAAGTTTTCTAGTATCCTGTACTATCAATTTTCTTTTAACTATTAACTAATCTATTATTATATTTTAATTATTATATTAATTGTTTTACCTAAAACTTATTACATTCAATGATTATATTTTTTAAACTTTTTTGTATCTTGTATATTCCAATTTTATTTTTACATAAATTATTATAACTTGTTTACTCAGTACTGATGAAAATCTACAATTAGGGTCAGTCATAATGTTGGTTTCTGATAAATATTTTCTTACTGTTTGAGTAATTTAATTTAAGTGTTAATTTATTTTCACCTCCACCCGTTCCATGTTCTCCTTCATATAATTTATACAGTCAATCAATAGTTATAAAGTATACTAAAAATAGTTAAATAAATAAAAAAAGAAGCAGCTAATGTTTATACATTACTAGAGGGAATGTTCTAGACTACGGTATATGGTAATTGAAAATGTACAATTAACATTATGTAAAATGTATGACTAAGGAATATATATTGTGAAAAAAGCTTAGTAATGTGTTCATGAATTAACATACCTGGAACTTTCAAGCTTATGACCATGTATTACTCGAAGATTTTTTAGAAAGTTCAATGACACAATGGGAAAAGAGCGAACAATTTTCAAATAATCATCAATTTCTTCTATGGTATTTAAATTGTCTTCAAGTTCTTTAACAACATTCACTATAAAAATAATTGCCATTATTATTTTGTGCAGTTACATTTTATAAGTTAATATTGCAGAATTTATAAAATATTTTATTATCTAAACAAATAATATTTCTGTTTTGAAGAGAAAAGATTTGCCCTGGCCGGGATTCGAACCCCGGTCGTCTGAGTCTCCGTCACAGTGCTCTAAACCAATGAGCTACTTGAGGGGTTGTATCCCAGGCAGGCGAATCCGTTCTCTTCACCGATCCTATATCCCAGTGTTCTCTCAATTTTTGAAATGTATACATGAGGAAGAATGTTCATTGAACATTACTTTGATTAGGATCTTGTTGACTTACGTCATTATATTATTTATTTATTTTATTTATTATTTATAGTTTTTAAATATTTTTGTTTTGAAAAAAAATATTTATAACAATTAAAGAAAAAATTCAAAATTATAGCAATTAATAAAAATAAATAAATTATAAATAATATAATGACGCAAGTCAACAAGATCCTAATTAAAGTAATGTTCAATGAACATTCTTCCTCGTGTATACATCGCAAAAATTGCGAGAACACCAGGATATAGGATCAGTGAAGAGAATGGATTTGCCTGACTGGGATACCACCCCTGGTAGCTCAGTGGTTTAGGGCACTGAGACAGACAACCAAGGTTCGAATCCCAGCCAGGACAAATCTTTTCTCTTTAAAACAAAAATAATAACAATTAATAAAAAAACAATACAGTAGAACCTCGATTATCTGTCAGGGTATGGGACCAAGATGGTGACAGATTTGGGAAATAGACGGATATGGGAGTGAGTCATATATATATATATATATATATATATATATATATATATATATATATATATATATATATATATATATATATATGTATATATATATATATATATATATATATATATATATATATATATATATATATATATATATGTATATATATATATATATATATATATATATATATATATATATACATATACACATAAATTGAACAATATATATTTCAACCATTCAACATTATATATGTACTCGTAACTTATTTACGTACTAATAAGGTATACATATGTAGTAAAAATATTTTTAAATAATAATAATTGCGTGCATCGATGGCTAAAAGTACTATCATTGTATGTCCAATTTTTCCCTCTTGAGAAATTAATATCAATTTTTTTAGGGTAAGAGAAATAAAACCGTTTTCCAGTTACTGTTTATTCTTCATTTTCACTCTATTAGAGACGTTTCGACACTATGGTGTCATTCTCAATCTTTTCTTCTCCTGCATCTTATAACTTTAATAAATGAATAGAGTGAAAATGAAGAATAAACAATAACTGGAAAATGGTTTTATTTCTCTTACCCTAAATAAATGAAGAATTAAATCCAGTTTAAAAAAAGAAAAAAAAAAAAAAGTATAAGTATTAATATCAATTTAAAGGTGGAGTTTAGCGCTTTCCTCATGCACAAGAAGGGACGTACTCTAGAGGTCCCCCACACGTTTTATATCATTAACTGCCGTCCGAGGAATACCATAGATTTTTGCTAAGATTGAAGCACTTTCACCTTTTCGTAAACGTTTCACTATTTCAAACTTAGTAGCGAGATCTAAACTCTTCCTTTGTCTTTTTTCCCGACATTATTATACATACTTTTGAAAACGACAAGTAACAGTAATACAAGAATGAAGACTGAAGGTAGTTCAACTGTGGAAGCTACATTAGGTAGAGATGAGGAGATAATTAATTTCTGAGAAATGTGTGCGAGGAAGCCTAGGATTTGAGTCAACAGATTCTAGAAAACGAAATTGTCAAGACACAACGATTGATTCTTAGCCGGCGTCTAGGACTTTAGCAAGCAAACAATATATATACCTCTTTTTTTTCTCAAACTGAGGTGACGGTTAACAGAGAGTGACAGTAAATAGAGTGACGGATAATAGAGGTTTTACTGTAATTTAACAAAGCTACATCACATACAGTTTATCAAAAATAAAAAAAGAACCATACAAAGTGCAGGTTTTTTTTTTAGTAAACTTAAATTATTTTATGGGTAATTAAGGTTCACAAATAAATGTTTGTCTTAACACAGAGACCAACTTCATTTCTCTAAAGCACCATCAGGTTTGGTTTAAGGTTCATTAAAAGTATTAATTTTTCATAATACTTGATGAAATATATGATCTTAAATAGCATAACCCTCAAGGTAGTATCCTAGGCCCAATCCTTTATACAGTTAATACAGCTAACATCCCAACTCATCCTAATACTATCTTTACTACGTATGCTGATGATACATGTGTATCATCAGTCAACACCAATCCAGTTATTGCATCCCAAAGCCTCCAATCCCATATCACTGATCTTGAAGAACAGTGTCAAAACTGGAGAATTAAAATAAATTCTCAAAAATCGCATCAAATCACTTTTACCTTACATCGTAAACCAATTACTTCCTGCCCTTCAGTATCCTTTAACAATATCCCACTGGTGCCTGTAGAACAGATCCGATACTTAGGGTTGCATCTTGACAAACGATTTACCTGGAATCCTCATACAAGACTGAAAAGACCAGAAGCCGCTCGATCTTTAAGGCTACTTTAACACTTACTAGACAAGCGTTCTAAGTTCCCAATTAACTACAAAAGACTCATCTACATGACCATCATACGAACTATTTGGACTTACAGAGTAGAGCTTTGGGGCTCCACTAAGCCATAGAATTCCTCTCGTATCCAATTCCTACAATCCAAAATCCTTCGTAAAATCTGCAATCCTCCTTATTTTGTTAAGAATAAAGTCATCCATAACGACCTTAATGTCCCATTTGTTGCTGATTTGGCCCGAACCCGGTATCTATCCATTCATAACAAACTTAATTCCCACTCAAACCCTCTAGTTGCAAACCTAGCTTCCTCTTCAATTCCCGATAATCCTCTGAGGCATCTGAAAAGAAGATGGCCACATGACCTTCTTAGTTGAACTTGTGATTTGAGTACTACCAGTGGGTAGTTTCTCTACTTGTCATTTTTATTTATTTATTCTATCTATTTATTTGTTGTATTATTGTAATACAGTTGTAAATATCAATAAATATATGAAAAAAAATAGCATAACAAGGATTTACAAAAGAGCAAAAGTAACAGGGAAAGTTTTGAATGAGAATGAAAATATAATAATTCAAGTTACAAAAAATATTATCTACCACTCCCCCAGCAAAATTGGAGGCCAAAAACCTGTACATTTGAGGACTTCTTTGTTGGCTTTATAATTATTAAACAGTGCATTAAATAAATTAATGAACAGACTTTAATTATTAATTAATTAATGAGAATTAAATTATAAGTCTAATGAGTATCACAATATAATAGTTTTATTGATAACCGCAATAATGCAACAGCCATTTTTCCCATATTTTATAAAACTGAACCGAACACAGATTTTATGGGTACCCTAAGAGAAAAATCAATAGAAAAGAAGTAGTTAAGTATCAAAGTCTGTATTCATTAACTTTTTTTTTTATTTTGTAGTTTTTTTTTCTTTATCTTTCCACATGCCATATTTAATATCTTTGGTTGAGGGATATTTCCTCGTCTATTTTCAATCCTCTGCCTGAACTCCTGAGACAAAACTCTGGTACGCCCTCATAGTCCCTTCCCAATGAGTCGAGCCTCTAATAGCTTCATAGGGTCCATGTCCTTGTTCATAAGGCAGACAAGTCTAAAACACTTGAGTTGTCTATTTTCCAATTCATTCCACAATTAAGCGAACTATTATGTTACTATAAACATTAGATATATGATTTAACACTCTTTAATTTTATACATCATAAATTTTCGAAGAAAATAAAATAGTCAGAATTTTAGGTGAAAATGCAATATACATCCTGAAATAATTTTTATGGCTGCCAGTGCCCTCGGAATGGCATACAAAGACTATTTTACTTTGAATATCATACATTTCCATGATTCACATTCAAAACATCACCTTATATTGCTTCAGCTTATTTATAAATATCATTTCTTAAATTAAAATTAACATGAAGTTTTCTAAAGAATGAATACTTTGCATATAAAAAAAAAAATGATGAAGTTGCCTTATTGAAAATACATTATACCCTTTCTACACCGTTTTAATCAGACTTAAAATAGGTGCTTTAACATAACAGAAGAAAAGGTGGACAACAATATAATTAAATTTAAGAAGATCCTTATTATCATTTAAGACAAAAGCTTCTAAAGACGTAAAAATACATGATGAAAATTCATTCCATTACTATCCAGAAGAAGCCATTGTAATGACGTCATTTACTTTTAAATTAAGAAATTGAACAAAAGTATTGATATGTGTTTGTGGAAAGATGAAAAAAGTGCTAAATTGACCATATGGCATGAATATTTTATTCATGACTCATCAATATAACAATAAAAAATTGAAATGTTCTCTCTTAACTAAGAATCATTTATTTGAAACTAAATAATCAGATTTTTACCTATCTTATTAGCTGTGTTTCCTCCTTAAATCAATTTTTCTCAAATTAAAAGACCATATTATATATGTATTCATAATGCTATTTCATATTTAACCACCTTAAGTATAAGATTAAAAATAACAATACTTACCACCACCTCTAATTTGGATTTCTAGAGCACCTCTAATAATTGTACACCCTCTTAATTCTTGGGCAGCTGCTATACTATCAACATTGGCTCCAGGGCATTCCTTTTTACATATGCCTGGGAAAATATGGCAGTTATAACACTGATTAAGAAATAATATATGAAAAATAAAATAATTATAAATAATGCAAAATACAATATCACTGTATTGAAGACTATAAATTAATCCATAAGTATTAGGTAAAATTTACAATGTTAGAATTCATTGAGACAAATTGATAAACAAAAATATTTCTAATGAATAACAGAGTTATCGTCTTTGAAAAATGACATTGATGTAGATTGAGTCAAATCATCACATCTGCTGGCTTTTAGATACTTTTATGAAGTAGGCTTTTTCCTTGGATCTACTGGTCTAGTAACTGAGACATTAAAAACCGCAAAGGTCTGAAGATTCCACAATGTTATTTATACTTCCCTTAGTATTCCATGAAAAGTGCAAAAGGCTCAAGCATTGGATTTTGGAATGAAGGAGGACGGAGTGTTGGAAAAAGGCACTTTTTTCTTTAATACTTCACTTACACTACTAATACATTTGAGATTCAGAACTGAAAAATTTACAAATATTTAATAGTACAACAAAAAAGGTCTGGTCCATTTTTTTTTTTTTTTTTGTAACCATAGCAGGTTCAGATATGTTGATAGCAGAATATAGGATAATATTTTCATTATTTTTATTAAATAGATTGCAAATTATTTTGATTTTCTTTCATCATTATTAGGCCCACCTTTAATTTTAAGTTATGTAATTAAGTTTAAAGTTTGAAATTGAGAGTGAATTATAGAGTATGTCAAAGGAGAAGCGGATTTTTTTTCTATTCATGTAATAAGATCAGATTCTAGCTGGACTTTACTTGTTAGAAGGAGGGGGATAGGTAGACATTAAAAATATCAATAAATAATTACTCTGGAAGAATATTTCCTATTAACTGTTACTAAGATATGGATAAAAAAAAACAAGATAAATATACTCTCTTAAATTGCTAAGGCCAATATGACAATATAATTGTCCCAATACATATTGATGAAAATATATATATGTGAGATGAGTGATAATTATCATGAGTTATTATTTCATAAGCTATGCACCTATATGGCCTACAAAGTTGTCTCAAACAGTTGAGGTCATAAGGAAATATTTAAAGCACTCACATGAGTTGTGCAATCACTAACTACAACTGATTAGGTGCAGGTAGGTACCTTCAGTGTTGAGTTTGTCAATGAATACAAAATTTTATTAATAATATCATGATGAAATGAGGTTGATTCCATGGTATCCATGTGCTTTCCAGCCCACCTAAAATTATACTGATGAGCTTTCACTGATGTATGAGGGAGTGCAGCTTAATTAATTGTGCATTCATTTTAATGTACTGGTTGTGGTGGATTCAATCCAGGTTTTTCTTTGTTAATACCATAAATAACACAGCATAAAACTCTTCACCTGCTCCAGCAATCAAATTTAACAAGACACTGGCACTGTTGAACCCATTATTATTTAAGTGTCTACCACACCTGATTTTTTAAAAATGTAATTATCAAATAAATGAATGAGATAGGGAAGAAAGAACCATACATCTTGTTACATAACAAGTTGAGTTAAATTTTCAATTGCAAAAATTAAAATTTCACTCTATATTCCATAGATACCTCAGAACCAGTTACAGTTACAAATAAATTGAACCAGACCTTTTTAGTTGGAGTGTTAATGTAATTTGAACTAGTATTAGAGGGACAGAGTAGCTCAGCAAGTAAAGCACTAATTTACTGAGCTGTGAGTAAAACCCTGTTACTGAGAGCTGTATCCGGATTGTGACAGATAAATTATATATCCTGTTAACAGATGAAGAACGATCCTATAAAATCTGCAGTTTTTTTGCTTAGAAACATTATAAAAAATAATTTGATATTCATGTATCATATTAAAACAACTGTATTTTTGAGAAGTAGATATATTAACTTTTTACAGAAAACTCCTTCTTTAGGAAATTAAAGAATCATTTCAAAACTTCAATTAGAATACTAACTTACAAACAATATAATAAGATATCTTTATTGCAACTTATTTTGGAATTTTCATTTTTAAAATGTCTATAATACACTTTTGAATTATGTGTCAGGTAAAACATTTAAATATTGTGTCTCCAATGAATGTAATTAATATCAATCAATCAATAACTAATAATTCATAATACATTTCCAGAGAATATTACAAGAACATCAGTACATTGATAAACTTTACATTCAAATTATAGACTTATAATTTAATCAGTAACGAACGAGCAGAGTAATGCAGGCCAATAAATAATTACAACAAATATGTCTAATAAATGATTATACAAAAAAATACTGATTATCCAAATACTAACATTTGGATAACTTGAATGTCTGGTCAATTGAGTCAAAGTCAAAGGTTATGTTTATGTTTTTTTATGTAAGGATAGAGATAGTTGGGGGTGCAGTCAATTGAAACACCAAATAAGTATGCACTTATTTGGTGTTTCAATTGACTGCACCCCCAACTATCTCTATCCTTACATTAGAAGTTCCAGTCAACTAATTTCTTCTCTAATATGTTTTTTTAGTTCATTGTTCATTGCTGATTGACCTACTTGGTTATTTACCCTCAATGATAGTAACAATTATCATTATTATTATAATATCTAAAAGAAATAATTTAAACCAACAACTACAGCCATCTAATCAGCAAAAACAAACAAGGTCAGACCAATACACAATCCTTCCATTTCCATTTCATTTATACTTCAGTATTCCCTTTAGATGTAAAACCATTGGTTAAGTCTTGCATATTTTTTTAGTGGTATATATTTTTTCAATGACATCATAATACAAGTATTACTTCTGAAATGCACCAATAAATTATGAGGTTTCAAAGAAACATATGTCTCATTTGTTATTAATAAAATAATAATATTTGGTAATGTCTAATGTATTCATGAATATATTGTGGGTTTCCAGCAATACACCATGAAAAAAATCAAGCATAACTCATTATGCATGAACTGTAAAATTCATGACCCTTTTTGTCAATTTACTTGATTAAATTAAAAACAAATTCAGATTTAGTCGGCTTCAATTATAATTAAATTCATTAATGTTATAAATTTAATTATCATTGTATAATATAACGAATTTAGAATAATTACCAAGGTTCTAACCCTGTATAAAATAAATAACAGTAATGTTATATACTCATCTAAAACAAAAAAAATTAGAAAGCAGAACGAAGAAACAGTAATTTCAAGTGAATAAAAATAAAATTGCTTTTCTTGGTCTAAGCTTCTTCTACTATATTTTATCTTCATTGATGCGAATTTTTGTGAATGGCAGATAATGCCTGAATGGGCTAAACAAAATATATATATATATATATAAATAGACACACATATAAAATCCTGGCAATACATTATTCTAGCAAATACACCCTCGGCTTTAACAATAGGAGAAATTTATAAAAATATAAGAAGTTTAATTTGGTTGAAATTGTAACTTATGAGATGTTAGGAGCTGGATTGCTATTGGATGCCCTCACTCCATAGCTTAAAACTAGTCAAGCTACACATAATCTATCTGACTGAATTTTAGTATCAGCTAACCGGAATAGAATTGATTGGCATGAATGTACCCTATGGGAACCTAGTATGATTTGCCTGCATCGAGTAACACTGAGGGTGCTGAAGAATAAGCCGGCTGAGCCCAGAGATGTGAAGAGGAGGGAAGACAGGACTGCGAGGTACTTTGAGATTCCTCTAGGTGGAGTTGAGGAGGACCAGCCGCAGTCGGGCAGTGCCAGTGGCTCAGCCAGGGAACCCCTTGTGCAGGTTCCGGAAGCTGAAGTCGCTCCTGATGAGGTTGATGAGCTCGCATTGTTGGCGGGCTCATCGGGCTCGGAACACGACCAGGCATGAAGCTGCTGCAGATAAATCTGCATCACTGCGTAGCGGCTTGTGGTGTACTACAGCAGTATGTCAGAGGTAAGGATATTGATGTTATTTTAATACAAGAGCATTATCTTTTAAATGGTAGGATTGCGGGGCTTGGCTGGCCTGGCTACGGCTTGATTGCGGGGTCGGACCGGCCAAGGGCCTGCATCCTACACAAGAACAAATTTAAAATGCTGCCCCTCTGGCAATTTTGTTCCAGAGATCTTGCAGCAGCTGTGATATCCCCCTTTGGGGAGGAGATGAGGGCAGACATCACTATTGTAGCTGCATATCTGCCCTATGAGGAAGTTAATCCCTTGCAGCATGTGGAGAGGATGCTGGATGAAGGGGTTACCAATTTACTGGCGGCCCTGGACGCTAATGCGCATCAAGAAGCCTGGGGAAGCTCCAATAACAATCAAAGAGGTGAGCATATATTTGAGTCTATCATAAGGTCTGGTCTTGATATATTAAACAGGGGGAATAGGTCAACCTTCTGTAATAGGTTGAGGTCAGAGGTGATAGACATAACACATAACTCTGGTGAGGAGACATGCTCAGATCATAAATATATCCTATTTGGCCTCTGCATTAGTGATCCCCAGACCTTGCTGTACAGAAACCCCAGGCGCACGGACTGGGGGTTCTTCAGCAGTAGTCTGGAGGAGAACCTTAAAAGTTGCCCTAAGGGCATCAAAAACACATTACAGCTGGAATCCCTTAATGATGCTTTGACAAAAGCCATTATGGATGCCTATGCCAGCAGTAATCGTGTGTGCTGTGTTAGTTCCAACAGAAAAACCTCCTGGTGGAATGATAATTTGAATAAGCTAAGGAATGGCACCAGGAAGCTATTCAATGCTGCTAAAAGAACGGGTAAGTGGGAGACCTACAGAGCGTCTCTCACTGAGTACCACAAACAGGTAAGGAAGGCCTAAAGACAGGCATGGAGGAAGTACTGCAGTGATGTGGACAATATTCCTGCTGCCTGTCTCATCAAAAAGATAATGTCCAGGGATGTGGGACACAAAATCTTGGGAACGCTCAGGACAAGGAGCGGATACACGCAGAATGAGGAGGAAACCCTGAGGGAGTTGGCTGATTGTCACTTTCCGGGGTGCGAATCCCATTTGGCGTGTGAGGTGGCTCCGGAGGAACACATCTTAGGAACGGATGGTGTACATCTGGCGAAGGCTAGGGAGATCATAAACATGAGCTCCCTCAAATGGGCTATTGACTCATTCGAGCCCTACAAATCGGGGGGCCCTGATGGTGTCTTGCCGGTCCTGTTGAAACAGGGATTTACGGCGATCAGGACTTACCTGCTTGAACTTTTGAGAGGAAGCCTACCATTTGGATATATTCCTCAGAAATGGAGAACGTCCAGGCTATGTTACCTCTCAAAACCTGACAAGGAGTCATATGATGACCCCAAAGCATTCAGACCAATAAGTCTGTCATCATTCTTGATGAAGACGCTAGAAAAGATCTTAGATAGATACATCAGGAAAAGTGCGTTGGTAGCAAATCCAACACACTCGCTTCAATTCGCATACCAAGCAGGGAAATCCTGTGAGGTTGCTCTTTTTAACCTGGTTACAAGATGGGAGAGATCCATGAAACAGGGCGAAACTACAATAGGCATCTTTGTAGATATAGAAGGTGCCTTTGACAGAACACCTTACAGCACCATAAGTAGGGCGCTGAGGAGCAAAGAGATTGAGCCTGTTGTCTGCAGGTGGATTAATTCCATGCTGGAGCAGAGAGCTCTTACATCTGAACTAGGTGCCACCAAACTGTGGATCAAGCCCAGAGGAGGCTGCCCGCAGGGAGGTGTACTTTCACCACTGCTCTGGTGTTTGGTGGCGGACTCACTTCTGTCAGCAATCAATGGAGCAGGCTTCTATGCACAGGGGTACGCGGATGATGTAGCCATCCTGGTGGGAGGCAGACAACACTGTGTTATCTCGGACCTGCTTAAGACAGTGACGAATATTCTGTCGCGCTGGTGCTTGGATAATGGTCTGAGCATCAACCCGCGTAAGATAAACGTTCTGGCCTTTACAAGAAAGCGCAAGGTGGTCATAAGACTGCCAATGCTCAATGGAATCCAGTTATGTTGGAACAGCGCGGTCAAATATCTTGGGCTGACGCTGGACGATAAACTGAGATGGAGACAACACGTGGATAACACGACAAACAAAGCTATTAGATGCCTGTGGGCTTGCAAAAGGGCAGTGGGAAAGTCATGGGGCTTGAAGCCGAAAATGATCTATTGGCTGTATGTCACGGCCATTAGACCCATTGTGACCTATGCAGCCCTGGTGTGGTGGCAAGGCGCAGGTAAAAGTGGATCCAGACTTAAGATGGAGAAGCTACAGAGATTGGCCTGTCTAATGATGACGGGTGCGATGAGGACGACTCCTACTGCTACAATGGAGATGGTGCTTGGGCTCAGGCCATTGGTGCTGGAACTTGAGTACCAAGCCTTGATCTCCATGTACAGGCTGCTTAAACAGAACATAATCCTTGGAGTATCTGATCTGAGTGGCTCGAGGGAACTGTTCACTAAAATTGAGGCAGATAGCATCTTAGTAATGCGGTCTGATCTTCAGGTTGGCATCGCGATGTCGCCTAAGTATATGGTCAATATTGACACAACGAAAAGGCACAGGCCCTGCAACGGCATCAATTGCTACACGGATGGCTCGCTCACGGCTTCTGGTGTGGGAGCAGGGTTCTGGAGGAGGAACAAACCCAGGGAAGGAACTTGGATCTCCCTGGGGAGGTACTCCTCAGTATTTCAATCTGAAGTACTGGCCATTAATTACTGTGCGCAGACACTGCTGGATGAGCGGATGTCAGGTAGAAGGATTACTTTCTTCACTGACAGCCAAGCTGCCATAGGTGCGATAAGTGGACACAGTACCAACTCACGGATTGTGTGGGACTGCTATGCAGCTCTTAACAAACTGGCTGAGAGTAACAGGGTTAGCATCGAGTGGGTTCCTGGACACCATGGTATCCCTGGCAATGAAGAGGCTGATAGGCTGGCTAGACTAGGATCGGATAGAGTTCCGTGCAGTCCTGAACCGGTTTGCGGCATTGGTCTCAGCTATGCAAAGCACAGAATAAAGGACATCTACCTTCGAAAAATGAACCAGCATTGGTGCAGACTAGGTGGCTTAAAACACTCTAAATTATTCCTTGACAGCTTCAATGAGAAGCTGAGCAAAGCCGCTCTGGAGCTGGGCAGGGAAGCGTTAAAGACAATCATAGCGGTGATTACAGGGCATAGCAGGCTCAACGCCCACATGTTTAGGCTGGGACTGGCGGGTGTCCCCTCTTGCCGCTTTTGTCATGCAGCGGACGAATCACCCTACCACATTGTCTGCCTATGTGATAGGTTTGCCGACCTAAGATTTGAGACCTTTGGTCTGGATAGAGTCACCGATCCCAGGCAGCACGAAACTATCAACCCAGCAAGCATACTGAAATTTGTGGGTTCGACTAACCTAAGATTTTAATAAATCGCATATAGATGGGGCGCACAATAGATCAGTCATGGTCGCAGTGCAGTTAATGCCCACTGTTAAAAAAAAAAAAAAAAAAACTAGTCAAGCTACGCATAATCTATCTGACTGAATTTTAGTATCAGCTAGTCGGAATAGAATTGATTGGCATGAATGTACCCTATGGGAACCTAGTATGATTCCAAAGCAAAAAAGGTTGGAGATAATATAATATTTTCAAAGTATTATAACATATCAAGTAATGTTAGTAATGTAATAACTTAATGTTAGGTAGAGTGAACCATGCAATGTGAGACAGAAAGTAGAACAGAGAGAGGTTTGAGCGAGTGGAAGGGAAGTAAGTGCAAGGCTATTTTTCTCGCTTACTTAGAAATGAAAAAACAAAGGATAAAATATGACCTTGCAAAGTAATAATGGAAAACTGAATAATTAGTTTTAATAAATAGATATTCTTAATAACTGGTTGTTTTTCCTGAATTTTCCTAATACAAGTAATTCAAGAATGATTCCCTATCTTTAAAGAATTTAAGACTTTTAGACATCCTGAAATGAAAAAAAAAAAATTAATTAATTAATTGAAACTGGTAAAATACACACCAATAACTTAAGTAATTTTCCTTAAAAGATTTAAAACCCAAAATATAGAGAAAGTTTACATCATATATAAATGCAATACCGCACCAAAAATGATTTATTTTCCATTCTACTTGCTTCCTACTATTCTTCCTAAATAAATGTAATATCGATTTAAACTATTTGATGCAATTGATTAATAAATTTGATGTAATTTATTGTACACATAAACATTAAATTAAATTTTGTTTCAATGTTTTTTCCCCATTATCAAGCCTGAATAAAGGGTAGCCATCAGAGGGGTATGGAACCTTTGAAGCTCCCAGGGGTCAAACATAAGTGACTAAAAAACATTTTTTATGCATTGAAAAAGTTGCTTGAACAAATACAAATAACAAATAAATATAGAAAATAAAAAATCCTTTAATGGTTACTACTTCTTTTATAATTTATTTAATCATTATAGTTATTATAAATACTTTTATCAAGCTCTTGACAGTATGGCTTAATTTATGAAAATTTAGGTTGTTCATATTTTAAAGAGAAAATGTTTTGTCTATTGAGTCAAGGGTAGTAAAAACCTTGAATTTTGACTTGACTATGCAAAATTTCTCAGAAAAATAGGTGTAAAGAGTTATAAATAATTGTTGTAATTATTATAATTTCTTTTAATTTTCCTAAAGTAATTATTATTATCCTCGCATGGATCTAATCACTGTGCAGGGGTGTGTCACAGGTGGTGGATGTGGGGATGGTCAGTGGAAATTCCCTGGAAGTTCCTCCCGAGTAAGTCCAATGGACTCTTTGACCAACAATGAGAGCGACTATCCAGGCTTGCTGAAGGGATGTGACATAGGTTAGAATGCCCTACTCTCATTATTTTTTAATTACAAATTACCACAAATAGCCATGGATCTTTCTGAGAGACAATGCTCATTTTTCAAAGGTAAACTAGTACCCCATTCGGGTCTCTGGATGGGGACTACTTAAGGGGATTCATGGCACAAGTTGAAATAAAGAGTTTAACATTTAGGGATTTAGAACATAGGAAGTTTAAATACTGCTGGTGGGTTAAAATCGGTCACAACTGAGATTAAGGGGTACAATTTAGATATCATGGTACTAAAAGAGGTTCGCTGGCCTGGAGAGCGTTCGATAACAGAAGGATAGTACACTATTTCGAAAGGAGGAAACAGGGGGAAAATACTATAATTTAGGTACTAGGTTTCTGATGAAGAATAGATTGCTTTCTCCGTTAAGAGACATACAGTTTTTTAGTAAAGAATATCGGTGGTCTTTTAGGGGCAGTGGTTTAAAATTGCGCTAATAAATATACATTCTCCAACCGAACTTATTGATGATGAAACTAAACATGCACTTTATGATAAACAAAAGTGGGTCTACGATAAACTACTGCAAACCTGTATATAAATAATATTAGGGAATGCAAATGCAAAAGTGGGAAGGGAAGAAGTTTATTATCACAGATCAGTAAGAAAAGTCTACATGAAGTCAGCAATGATAATGGGTTATATCTCGAAAAATCTCTAGGATCTCGGGATATCTAGAAAAACCTAATAATCAAAAGTACTATGCTTAAACAAAAGGATATTCATAAGTACACGTGAACATCACCAAATCCACAAACCCGTAATCAAATAGATCATTTGCTGGTACAAACAGGATGGCATTGTTAAACAAATTGTGGATAGAGATTAGGGATATTGTAAAAGAAGTTGGTAACTTATGTATAGGGAATAGGAAGAGTAAACAACCAAACCCTGTCGAATGAATGACTGTCAAAGCTTGTGCTACAAAAGAAAAGTTGCAAAAATGAAATTTCTTAATAATCCCGTCGATATCAACCTAGTCAACTAACAAATCACTAAAAAAGAAACTTCAAAATTCCTCAAAAATAAAAAAAAGAGAGTATCTTAAAAAAACGATATATTATTAGTAATAATAATGAATTTCTGCAATGAATATAATCAGATGAAAATAATAATATCTTAGCTGAACCTACGGACATTCTGAGTAAGTTTAAAAATCACTTTGATAGTGTCTTGAATAATGGCAGTAATAATTAAATCCCTGTTTCTGAATATAAACAAACGATTTATTGAAGGCCCAGGTAAGGAGGAAGTCGAAATAGCTATCGGAAAATTGAAATTGTATAAAGTAGCAGGGGTTGATAACATTCCTAGAGAACTGATAAAAGCATGCGGGGGAAGCAGGAGTCTTGATGGTTCACGTTTTAGTAAAAAATATATGGGAAAGTGAAAAAATGCCCGAAGAATGGAAAGAATTTATACTTATTCCGATCCACAAAAAAGGGCCTAGGGCGGATCGTAATAAATATCGCGGAATCTCACTCCTACCAACTTGCTATAAAATATTCTCATTTTTAAAAATAAAAATAATTTATGTTCAGTTTTATTTATTGAATTATTTATATTGTTACAATTGTAGAATTTGTGCATGATTTTTACAGATGAATGACTTATGGTCGAATTGTTAACCATATAATAGGGAAAAAAATGAAACAATTTAAACAGAAGATTGAGAATGGCCTAGGCCGAAACGTATCTCGATAAATAAGGAATAAAATTTTTTTTACTGGAAATAGGTTTTTTTCTCCAATTTAAAGAATAAAATATTCTCATTAATCCTAATCATCATCATCACTGGCACTACAACCCGATATGGGTCTTCACCGCATCAAGACGACGCCTCCACTCATCTCTGTCTTGCGCCAGGGTCTGCCAAGCTCTGGTGTTAAGCAGCTTTTTTGCGTCGGCTTCGACATCATCTGCCCATCTCCGTCGTGGACGTTCTCTCCTTCTCCTCCCATCCACATACCCAAAGAGCAGCCTCTTGATAGCTATGTCCCCATCCATTCTTGCAACATGCCCCGCCCATCGTAGCCTTGAGATCCTTATAAATTGTACCACATCTGGCTCCCGGTAAATCTGGTACAACTCTACATTGTGTCTCTGCCTGTACTGGGCGCCATCCCTTACAGGTCCAAACATTCTTCTCAAAATGTTTTGCTCAAAAACCTGCAAGCTGATGGCATCTGTATGTGATAAGGGCCACGTCTCTGAAGCATATGTCATTACAGGTCTAATTAAAGATTTGTACAGAGCGATCTTAGATTTTCTTGCCAGCAAATGACTTCTTAGTATTTTGGCCTAGCCAAAATAACACCTGTTTGCTGTCGTTATTCGTCTCTGAACCTCCTGACAGGGCATATTGTCTGCACACACTGGTGAACCTAGTTACACAAAACTATTCACGCTTTCAAAGGTGTATCCTTCCAACCTAAGAGTAGGTGGTGGTGGCCTTAGAGGGTAAGCAACCATGTATTTGGTCTTTGCTTAGTTGACTTGAAGACCCATTTTCCGCCCTGCTGTCTATATAGCCAAGAAGGCCTGTACCAAGTCCCTTTGTGATCTTGCTATGACGTCTATATCATCTGCGTCAATTTGGACTGACTTGGTGAGAATCGTACCGTTTCTTTGCACTTCGGAGTCCCTTATCACTAGGGCTGTGAATTATATGCATTTGCATATTTTTCTTGGTTAACTGAAAAATCCTGCTTTAACAAACTGCATATGTTTTGAAGTATTTGGAATCAATTTAAGCTACATTTATGAGATGAAAATAGTTGACTGGATGATCTAATGTAAAGGAGATAGTTGGGGGGTGCAGTCAATAAGAACACAGAATAAGTGAAGTACTTATATTATGTGCCGACGTTTCGACCTACAGTGTAGGTCATCTTCAGGGAAAAAAACACAAAAAAAGGTGGTGGCCTTAGTTAACATTATTTGTGTCTTGTTAAGAGAAAAAGGTGTTCGTTGATCAGCACAGTATCAGTTGTATTGTTTTGTTTTTTTCCCTGAAGATGACCTACACTGTAGGTCGAAACGTCGGCCCATAATATAAGTACTTCACTTATTCTGTGTTCTTATTGACTGCACCCCCCAACTATCTCCTTTACATAAGCTACATTTATTTTGCATATTTCTACATATTTTATCATAAATGCATATTTTTGCATATTTGGTTTTAAGTTACATATTTTTATACATATTCGACATTTAGCACAAATAAAAAATTAAAAAATTTAAATTAAAATTCTGTGCTTTTCACCACCACTTTCTACGATCTTTATATCGCTTTTGGTTTGTTCAGTATTAGTTTAATTAGATTGACGGAAACAATAGCTGCTTCGTCGTTTTCCAAGAACGTTCAATCGGCTTTGCTTCTCTTTGAAGCGGAAAGAAATATTGTGTTAGTGCCACTATCAATGTTTTCGTCGAATGGTTAATTTAGATATTTGGATATAAATCTTCTTTCCTCCTCTCTAACATATTTCCCAGATTCTCTTTCCTTCGACATCCGATCTTTAATGAAAGTCTCTCACGGGTTTTTCACAGTGAAACATTATTTGTGTCTTGTTAACTGTTTACATCTCTAATGCCGAAAGTCACGGAAAAGACAAAAGTTCTTGTGCAGAAGTATATACGTGAATTTTCAAGTGAGACTTTTAAGGGGGATGGAGACGTTCTATACAGTGTTTGTTGTGATAAACCTGTCTCAACTGCTTCACGTTTTTTGGTAACACAACACATAAAGACGGCAAAACATCAGGATAACAAAGGTAAGAAATCAAAATTTCAACAAACTTTTTTGATGTAAGCTTCTACAAGTGGGTCTGGAAAATCCGATTTCGATACCGATTTATGTCGAGCTTTACTTAGAGCTGATATACCATTCCATAAAATGAGCCACCCTGAATTAAAGGGTTTTTTGAAGAAGTACACAGGGAAAACCATACCTCACGAAAGTACCCTCAGGTAATCTCATCTGGATCTTATATACAATGAAACACTCCATAAAATCAGAGACTTGATAAAAAATGGTCCGATCTGGGTCTCGATGGACGAGACAACAGATGTTGAAGGCAGATATGTTGTCAACTTAACCGTCGGAAAACTCTCTGTGGATTTACCATCACAACCTTTTTTGCTGCACTGTGAGGTACTTGAAAAATGTAATCATGCTAACATTGTATTTTAATGAATGTGTCTCTTCTTTGGCCGAATGGAGTTCAACATGAAAATGTTTTACTGTTTCTGTCAGATGGTGCTCGTTATAAGATAAAAGCAGGATGTGCAATAAAAGTTTTTTATCCTAAACTAATCCATCTGACCTGCCTTGCTCACGCTATCCACCGTGTTACAGAAACTGTTAGATATATGTTTCCAGATATTGATCAATTGATAGCAACTGTCAAAAAAGTATTTTTAAAGGCTCCAAGTTGTGTGGAAATTTTCAAGACTAGCTACCCTCATCTCCCACTGCCTCCTCAACTAATCATCACTAGGTGGGGGACTAAGTGCAGCTGAGTACTACTGTACAAACTTTAATGAAATTAAAGATATTTTTGTCTAAATTACCTTACGATTCTGCTGCAATAGAAAAAGCCAAAACTTTAATAGATAACCGACTTTAAAACATGATTTGACTTACTTGTATTCTAATGTCATATTTTTAGGAGATAAAATTACAGCTCTAGAAACACGAAATATGCCATTAGTAGAGAGTACTGCTGTAGTTAATAGTGTTATAAAAAAAACTGGATGAAGCACAAGAGGAAAATGGCAACAAAATGAAGAAGAAATTCATAGATGTTTTGGAGAAAAATCCAGGTTGGAAGCACATGTAGAATATAGCTGAAACTTTGTGCGGGAAAATGGTAGAATTTGAGGAGGATGATCCTAGAGCTATACTCAGCCCAACAGAAATTGGGGTCTTCAAATATGCCCCACTAACATCGGTTGACGTCGAGCGGTCGTTTAGCCGTTTCAAATCTATTTTGAGGCCAAATAGACGCTCTTTTTTGTTTGAAAACTTAAAAAAAGTGGTTATTTGCAATTGCAGCAGCTTTTTGGACCAATAGAATAGTGTTTTCTTTTATATTGTACAATGGTTTTAGACAAAATCGTTCAACTATCAATAAAATATTTTTCTTATGCCAAATACTAGAGAAAAAATTAGAATACAACGGAGTCTTTATTCAGCTCTACATCAATTTTGAAAAAGCCTATGATTCCATCGATAGTACCATTAAATGAAGTATAATGTATTGATTGAACGGGGTATACCAAAGAAATTAGTAGATCTAGTAAAGATATGTATGAGCAAACTTTCAATAAGTTAGAATCAGTAATAATTTTTCGGAGAAGTTCGAGGTTTGTTTAGGTTTAAAACAAGATGATTTGCATTCACCTGTACTATTTAATTTAACACTTGAGTATGTTATTATAAATGTGTTACACACTGAAAAAGGTTTGAATTTGAACATCAATAGTAAAATATTCGTGCTTGGGTTTGTAGATGATTTGGTACTGTTGGGTGAAGACGTGGAGATTATAAAACTAAATACAGAAATATTGATGAATGCAGGTAAGGAAATAGGGCGGGTTAGTAAATTCTGATAAAACTAAGTATATGGTTAGTAACAGAAAAGGGGGAGATTTGGGGGATATTGTTTTAGGAGGGAACAAGTTTTAACAAATCGAGAAGTTTATGTACTCAGGATCTATGGTAACTGGAAATAACAAAAATTCAAGAGGAACTAATGGCGCGATTAAAGGTGAAATGCTTGTTATTTTTCGGTCTCAACATTACTAAGTTTGTGTATTTTATCCCAAAATCTAAAAATCAGAATCTACAAAACCATCATCCTTCCTACCTACTGTTTTTTACGGATGAGAAATGTGATGAACAATGTCTTAAGGTATGCAAATAAGGTGTTGCGTAGTATAATAGGTCCAAAAAAAGGAAGATACCACTGGAGAATTTAGGAAATTACACAATTGCAAAGCATGCACTCAGTTAATATTATTCAAGTGATAGCGTCACGAAGATTGAAATGGGCTTGTAAAGTTGTTGGACTTAACCCTTTAAAGACCAAACTCGTTTCCCATTGAATTTTTTTATTTTTTTTCTTAGTATTCCCTTTCTTATTTTTATATATAAACATTTTATTGATCCTTACAAAAAAAAAATTGTTTTTGTTTATTTTTTTGTTAATGTTCCCAATTCGGAACAATGGCTTGTTGAGGGGTCTAATCAATATATAAGTCAATTTACGAAATCAACTTATTGTGATAAATTTAGTTTTAAATTGTTTATGATACATTCCTAATAATATATAAAAATTAATGGATTTATAATCGTAGTTTTTAAAAACTTAGCGGGAAAATGAGAAAAATTGACCGATTGGTACAAAAAACTACGAATTCAAAAATTTGTGGAGTCGATTTCGGTCACTCTTTTTAAAAAGAAAAAATATTTGCATACAACTTAATGTTTTATTTAATTGTAATTAAATTGAAAATGCATTTGGTAAAGCAGAAATATTGTTCAAAATTCTGAAATCTATGTTCCCAAATGGGAACAATGGTCAGTAAACGGTTAATGATGAACAAATTCCTAAAATGTCAACATGCGATGTGCTGACTGGGAAGGGTGAGGGTCTGAGAGGTAGACCAAGGTGTAGGTAGGAGGATTGCGTTAAGAGTGATAGGGCTAATTCGGGGGTTGGGTAGTGGTCCATGGATGGAAGTTTGTAAGCAGAGGTTGGTGCTAGTACCGGCATCGAGCCTTCAGGTTTGCTAAATCTTATTATTATAGATACAATCATTGTGAAGGAGTGATATTTGTAAACAAATTAACTTTCGATATTCATAATAAAATTTAAATTTAATAGCTTAATCTACATATTAACACCATTGAAAAAAATGAAACATAAAAATATTAAGTAGGAGGGAGTATTTCAGTTTCTAATTTTTGTAAGGGGCAGGGGTCATAGCTGACTGCAGCCCTGCCTACATTATACAATAAATAACTGCATTACAGCGCTAGCTATATGGCTTGAATTGAATAACTCAATATCCAGTATTAAAAAATATTTATTAGTAATAAATATAAAACATCGTATAAATAGATATACATGCATTCTGACCAGATTAAACTTTTACTAAGATTGTCGTTTGATATAAGATATAAACCATAAAAAAAATTTTTTATAGTTAAGTGTGTCACTTTTATTAATTCACATATAAAAATTTGAAAAACTCATGATAAAAAAAAATATTTTAAAATAAAATAGTAATTTAATAAAGCATAGAAAATTTAGACATTTAAACCAAGGTACGATGCACTTCAGTTCGTTACAAGATCATGCCAGAACAATCATCAAAAACAAATTTTTAAAAATAATAAAAAAAAAAACAGAACTATGTTCCATAAATAAATGCTTAAACTGTACTCTATCATATATATATACACATATATATATATATATATATATATATACGCATGTACAGTGTGTGTGTGTGTGTAACCGATATAAATAATAATAACCAAGAACCAAATTGAGGAATGGAATCGGGTCAGAACTAGTCATTGGATTCAATTAGATTTATTGGATTGAACTTTTGTGAGTTTAAATTCAGTAATAAATAAGTTGAATAAAAGCTCTGTTTATTTTGGGTAAATCCTGAAACCTAATGAATCTCTATAAAATGGAGACCTCTCCTATCAATGATTCAAAATGTAAATCTAGTAACACAGAATCAAGACTGACAACACAAACTTCCAATATAAAACTGTTGGTCATAGATCAGTATTTCCTAAATAGCAATAATTTAATATATTTTTAATATACCAATAATTCAATTTCAAAGTAAGAGCAAGAAAAACAGATATTATTTTGTCAATAGGTAGTTACTATAGGAGAAACTGATATTGGACAGTTTAAAAATAAAATTTTTAGCCATCGTTTTTTTAATGCATCATAGTGTATTATTTAACAGAATATATATAAAGATATATATATATATATATATATATATATATATATATATATATATATATATATATATATATATATATATATATATATAGAGAGAGAGAGAGAGAGAGAGAGAGAGAGAGAGAGAGAGAGAGCAAAATTGAGAATAGACTTTTTGGTTGGTTAGCAAAAATAAAAATCAAATAATGTACTGCTCTGACAATCCAGCATGATTGTTATTTATGAACATGATTTAGGATTACTTTTCAAGTTTAATTTAAAGGAAAAATTGCTGATTAAAATAATGATAATGAAATGCAATAAATCCTGCCAAAGTTTTACACCTAAACAATATGCATACATATTTTTTAAAAATTTATTTGGAAAGGAGAACTAAATTTTGCACATTTGCTTTAACAGTCATTTCACCCATGGTTTCATACAATAAAAAAATTACGACTGGGCTATTTTAACAGTAATAATTTTTTTTAACCCAAAAACACTACACTCACATA
This sequence comes from Arma custos, assembly GCA_037127475.1. Classification (NCBI taxonomy): domain Eukaryota; kingdom Metazoa; phylum Arthropoda; class Insecta; order Hemiptera; family Pentatomidae; genus Arma; species Arma custos. The sequence goes on from CM073761.1 coordinate 59,052,706, forward strand.
CATATAAAACTAATACCGAAAAAATGGGAAAAGAAAACAACAGCAAACATGAGCATTAACCAATTCAGTAAAAACAATGACTATCTTTCACCTTATTTAAAAGAAACCACTAATAAAAAAAATGCCAAAATACATCGGGAAAGATCCATCAAAATATAAGTGCTAGATGGTTATTGAAAAAAATAATATTATTAAAATAAAAACCCCACAGTTATAGCCATTAAAAAAATTATAAGAAGACATATAAAAATAAATGATTTAAAAAATTAAAAAAAGAAAATAAAAAACATTTAAGCCGATAATCACAGCAAGCTTATTCAAGTGTGTTCTTATACTAACCACTTTTTCTCCCCCATGGAATGCCAAGAAATGGACAATATTTATTGAACCATGAGTAGATAAATTATTGTAAGATTGTCAAAAGCAGCCCAGCCAGAACTTAGGAATAACTTGATGAGTCATTTCCAGGTTGTCAAAATAGGGAGACTGAAGTATCACCCACCAGTCAACTGTAAAAAGTAGAAAGGTAATATCTATAACAGATAAAATATTTTAAATTCAAAAGTGCATGGTGAGAAGACTGTTTGGATTTTTTTTTTACTTTGTAGAAATTAATGTGTATGGTATTTAAACAGTACTTAAGAGCTCAATAAAAGAATTTAATAGTAAGAATGAACACCAAAGAATGGAAAATGTAATAAAAACTCAGACAATGGATTTGAGAGAATTTAGGGTTCTATAATTTAATACTTCCTAATTTGGGCAAAAAGATTAAACCTATTTCAGTTACACATAATTTATAAATAAAATATATATTATTATTTTAGAATAATAATAAAGCCATTATAACTCTCTAAAAAAAAAAAACCTAACATTTAGATCTATATAAACAACTAAGTAATACAATATGCAAGTTTCATAACGGTGATAAGAAACAAAGCCTCAGCCAATTTGAAAAACTTAAAATCAATATATAATTTAAAGAAACTAATTGCTAGTTGTATATTATTAAAGCTTAATAATAAATTAAGTAATTAAAGATTTTGTTTTGTTTGGTTAATAATTTGAAGTTATCAAATTAAATACTACAAAACTGATGGATTGCGGTAAACAACTAGGAGTTAAATACTAACAAAACCAAATATATGGTTAGCAACAAAATGGAGATGATTTCAGAGAAGTAGTAACCAGGAACCAGGAGAGATAGGTTCGAATATGCTTGAATTTATCTGGGCTCAATGAAATACAAAATAATTGAAATTCAAGAATAAAATCAAATAACGTTAAAGTTGTGAAATAATATTTATTTTTACAAAAAACTTCAGTTGTTTCTTCTGGTTTAGACCGTGTCGGTGAACATTAATGATTTTTTGTATAAATAGTGGCCATGGAAACTTAAAAGAATATTTATTTTGTCGTGAATATCATTAAAGTCTGTAACCACTGTATAAATTTAAAAAAAAAATACACAAGAAAGTTGAAGTTATGAGGATGTCTAGCAAATTAGCTTGAATATATTCCATGCCTCCTCCATACTTGTAATAAGTTGTTACTGAACCAAATTAATTGATATTAGATCAAACTGATACATGATATTAGATACAACCAATATAAAGAATGTATTAAAACAGGGTTGAAATTTAGGATAGGTAAATATGATAGCCTCCAGAGTCCAAAACAAAATAAACAAGTTTGCCTGTATGTCTGTCCGTACAAAATTATCTATTGAACTAATAGATTGATCTTGTTACCATATTATTTTGTTTAGTTAGGTTTCAACTTAAAATGGCTCAAAGGATTTGAATGAAACTAGACTAAAGTATTTTCTTCAAAAGCCAATAATTGTCCATACAAACAGGTTGTTCCTAAAAAAGAGAATAATTCTTGGGAGGAAATTTTACATAAAAACACTGAACAGGATTGTTCCTATAAAGATACATAAGCAAATATGATCTTGACCAGATTTTAGGTCAAAAAGATGTAACCACAAAGGGTCGAAACGTATACTTGTTAAAGAAATAAATAATAAAAGATAACTTGGACAAATAAAAGGGTTTTGTATATATTAAACAAAATAAAATTAAATTTCAAGTCCAGTACCTAAAACCATGAATGTCAAAAAGATGATGAAAATACATACAGGGTGTCCCGAATTTAAATGGCAAAACTTCAGGAACTTATAGGGGACCGAAAAACTAAGACAAAAAGTCCTTTAAAGATTTGCTCGTTTTTGCTTAGTTTTAGAGAAAATCGCAAAAAAAAGAAACAAAACAAAAATGTTTCAGGTAGCGATTATCACCTTTCAAAGTTCGTCAGGCTAGGCAGTGAGATATGTAAACACTTAATGTTATCCTTGGGGGGTTAATGGGTAGGGCAACGGGGGGACTGGAGCGGGAGGCTGGTGCGGGAGCCTCCCTCACTCCTTGTGGAATGTGCAAGCCATAGTGCCCTACTCACTGCTTGCACACCCCAGTCCTCCTTATCCCTATCAACGCCTACTGTCACCTCCTAGTGGTGCCCCCTGGGGAGACCACACGACTAAACTGGTCGTGTGGACTCGCGAACGACAGAGGCGGGGTCCTTTGGAGGACCTCTTCAGACACCCAAGCCAAGTGTAGGGAGCTCGAGCTGTGGCTGGATGGCAGGGGGTGTATAAACATACACTGTCTCTAATCGACCCACTTGGGGCACCTGGCGCACCCCATTGTATTTAGCCCGCTGCAGGGAGAGGGGGCAGTACCTGCAGTGTATTTAGATCCCCCATACTCGTGGGAACAAAATGAACCCAACTTTTGTAATTAATAAAACACCTTTATCTGAGGAAGAGCAATCTTCCTTAGACATTTCACTGCTATCGAATTCAGCAATGGATTCGATAGACGACTCCTCTGTCGGAGCCCAGTTGCAGGCACTGACTATGGAGTCTCAAGGATTGAGGGTCATCACGGGGGCGGGGGAGGCTGTCGCAGCACATACTGGAGTTGCGGCGGCCCCCTCCGGGTTCCCGGGGGTGGACCTCCATAATATAGGTTTAACTAACCTACAGGCACCTGGAAGTCCCGAGGGTGAGGAAGGTGCATCAGGTCCTTTCCTTAGCGTCACGCAGAGGAGGAACAGGCGTAGACGCGCTAAAAGGGCCAAGGACCTCTTGGGCAGGGGCGCGGCTGGCGCCTCGACTGCGGAGCCGTTTCATGAGATTGCTGATGAAACTGCAAGGTTCCCTGAGGAACCGGCAGCCAAGTCGGCGGCTCGGAAAGGGGTTCCAAAGTCGGGTGGGCCTGTCGTGGCTGACGTACACCGGAGGGCGGCACCTGGCAGGGAGGCAGGGTTTCCTAGGAAACCGGCTGACAGGTCAGGTGCACGTGCTGGTGTGTTGCAGAGGCATACTGTGACGGGCTCTGGGTCTGCGCCTGTTCCAAGGAGCACTACTGGTGGGTCGGGTTTCTCATCGAAACCGACCACCAGTACAGGAGCACCGCATGTGCAGGCTGGGGAGAGGACCGCCACTGCTGAGAAGAGGCCCAGAACATCGACTGGCAGCACGGCTCCAGCAGCCAAGAAGCCAAAGGATGCTGGGACCAACATCAAGTCATACTCGGGAGCAGCCAAGGATGTGCTGGTGGCAGTGGTGCCCAGTAACTATCCGGAGGATAGGCTGACCCCGGCTGACTGTGATGTTGTTAAAACCAGGATTCTGGACCGGCTGGACGAGATTGAGGTGGGCAGTACGGTGCGGCCGCAGTTCGGTGGCGTTAGCTATAGAATGGGTGGCTGCGTCGTTGCCTGCGCCAATCAACCTACGCAGGAGTGGCTTGCGGGGGTCATGACTGATGTTTTTCTGGAGAGGGGTTTATCCCTTCGCGTGGGAAGCATCAGCATACTGACCCAGCAGGTGAAGGTGGGGGCCTTCTTCCCTTCTGATCGGGTGGTCTCTAATGAGGTCATCCTCAGGAGGTTGAAGGTACAGAATGGGGACATCGATGGTGTGCTCGGCTGGCAGGTGCATCATGTTAAGGCCCTGGATAATGGCTTTTATGCCATATTCAGGATTCCTGAGACAAGTCTCGGCAGCCTCAGGAGGTGCGGAATGCAGGTTCATTTCAGCCTGCATCGAGTAACACTGAGGGTGCTGAAGAATAAGCCGGCCGAGCCCAAGGATGTGAAGAGGAGGGACGACGAGACTGCGAGGTACTTCGAGATTCCTCTAGGTGGAGTCGAGGAGGACCAGCCGCAGTCGGGCAGCGTTAGTGGCTCAGCCAGGGAACCCCTTGTGCAGGTTCCGGAAGCTGAAGCCACTCCTGATGAGGTCGATGAGCTCGCATTGTTGGCGGGTTCATCGGGCTCTGAACAAGAATAAGTATGAAGCTGCTGCAGATTAATCTGCATCACTGCGTAGCGGCTTGTGGTGTGCTACAGCAGTATGTTAGAGGTAAGGATATTGATATTATTTTAATACAAGAGCCTTATCTCATAAATGGTAGGATTGCGGGGCTTGGTTGGCCTGGCTACAGCTTGATTGCGGGGTCGGACCGGCCAAGGGCCTGCATCCTACACAAGAACAAATTTAAAATGCTGCCCCTCTGGCAATTTTGTTCCAGAGATCGTGCAGCAGCAGTGCTTTCCCCCTCTGGGGAGGTGATGAGGGCAGACATCACTATAGTAGCTGCATATCTGCCCTACGAGGAAGCTAACCCCTTGCAGCATGTAGAGAGGATGCTGGAAGAAGGGGTTACCAACTTATTAGCAGCCCTGGACGCCAATGCCCATCATGAAGCCTGGGGAAGCTCCAAGAATAACCAAAGAGGTGAGTGTATATTTGAGTCTATCATAAGGTCTGGTCTTGATATATTAAACAGGGGGAATAGGTCAACCTTCTGTAATAGGTTGAGGTCAGAGGTGATAGACATAACAATAGCATCTAACGAGGTAAGTACCTACATTAAACACTGGCATGTCTCTGGAGAGGAGACATGTTCAGATCATAAATATATCCTATTTGACCTCTGCGTTAGTGATCCCCAGACCTTGCTGTACAGAAACCCCAGGCGCACGGACTGGGGGTTCTTCAGCAGCAGTCTGGAGGAGAACCTTAAAAGCTGCCCTAAGGGCATCAAGAACACATGGCAGCTGGAATCCCTTAATGATGCTTTGACAAAAGCCATTATGGATGCCTATGCCAGCAGTAATCGTGTGTGCTGTGTCAGCTCCAACAGGAAAACCTCCTGGTGGAATGACAACTTGAATAAGCTAAGGAAGGGCACCAGGAAGCTATTCAATGCTGCTAAAAGAACGGGTAAGTGGGAGACCTATAGAGCGTCTCTCACTGAGTACCACAAACAGGTAAGGAAGGCTAAAAGACAGGCATGGAGGAAGTACTGCAGCGATGTGGACAATATTCCTGCTGCCTGTCGCATCAAAAAGATAATGTCCAGGGATGTGGGACATACAGTCTTGGGAACGCTCAGGACAAGGAGTGGATACACGCGGAATGAGGAGGAAACCCTGAGGGAGTTGGCTGATTGTCACTTTCCGGGGTGCGAATCCCATTTGGCGAGCGAGGTAGCGCCGGATGAACACATCTTAGGAACGGGTGGTGTACATCTGGCAAAGGCTAGGGAGATCATAAACATGAGCTCCCTCAAATGGGCAATTGACTCATTCGAGCCCTATAAATCGGGGGGCCCTGATGGTGTCTTGCCGGTCCTGTTGAAACAGGGATTTACGGCAATCAGGACCTACCTGCTCGAACTTTTGAGAGGAAGCCTAGCATTTGGATATATTCCTCAGAAGTGGAGAACGTCCAGACTATGTTACCTCTCAAAACCTGGCAAGGAGTCATATGATGACCCCAAAGCATTCAGACCAATTAGTCTGTCATCATTCTTGATGAAGACGCTAGAAAAGATCTTAGATAGATACATCAGGAACAGTGCGTTGGTGGCAAATCCAATACACCCGCTTCAATTCGCATACCAAGCAGGGAAATCCTGTGAGGTTGCTCTTTTTAACCTGGTTACAAGATTGGAGAGATCCATGAAACAGGGCGAAACTACAGTAGGCATCTTTGTAGATATAGAAGGTGCCTTTGACAGAACACCTTACAGCACCATAAGTAGGGCGCTGAGGAGCAAAGAGATCGAGCCGGTTGTCTGCAGGTGGATTAATTCCATGCTGGAGCAGAGAGCTCTTACATCTGAACTAGGTACCACCAAACTGTGGATCAAGCCCAGAGGAGGCTGCCCGCAGGGAGGTGTACTTTCACCACTGCTCTGGTGTTTGGTGGCGGACTCACTTCTGTCAGCAATCAATGGAGCAGGCTTCTATGCACAGGGGTACGCGGATGATGTGGCCATCCTTGTAGGAGGCAGACATCACTGTGTTATCTCTGACCTGCTTAAGACAGTGACGAATATTCTAGCGCGCTGGTGCCTGGATAATGGTCTGAGCATCAACCCGCGTAAGATCAACGTTCTGGCCTTTACAAGAAAGCGCAAGGTGGTCATTAGACTGCCAATGCTCAATGGGATCCAGTTATGTTGGAACAGCGCGGTTAAATATCTTGGGCTGACGCTGGACGATAAACTGAGATGGAGACAACACGTGGATAACACGACAAACAAAGCCATTAGATGCCTGTGGGCTTGTAAAAGGGCAGTGGGAAAGTCATGGGGCTTGAAGCCGAAAATGATCTATTGGCTGTATGTCACGGCCATTAGACCCATTGTAACTTATGCAGCCCTGGTGTGGTGGCAAGGCGCAGGTAAAAGTGGATCCAGACTTAAGATGGAGAAGCTACAGAGATTGGCCTGTCTTATGATGACGGGTGCGATGAGGACGACTCCTACTGCTACAATGGAGGTGGTGCTTGGGCTCAGGCCACTGGTGTTGGAACTTGAGTACCAGGCCTTGATCTCCATGTACAGGCTGCTCAAACAGAACATAATCCCTGGGGTATGTGATTTGTGTGGCTCGAGGGAACTGTTCACTAAAATTGAGGCAGATTGCATCTTAGCAATGCGGTCTGATCTTCAGGTTGGCACCGTGATGTCGCCTAAGTATATGGTCAATATTGACACAACGAAAAGGCACAGGCCCTGCAACGGCATCAATTGCTATACGGATGGTTCTCTTACGGCTTCTGGTGCGGGAGCAGGGTTCTGGAGGAGGGACAAACCCAGGGAAGGAACTTGGATCTCCCTGGGGAGGTACTCCTCAGTATTTCAATCTGAAGTACTGGCCATTAATTACTGTGCACAGACACTGCTGGATGAGCGGATGTCAGGTAGAAGGATTACTTTCTTCACTGACAGCCAAGCTGCCATAGGTGCGATAAGTGGACACAGTACCAACTCACGGATTGTGTGGGACTGCTATGCAGCTCTTAACAAACTGGCTGAGAGTAACAGGGTTAGCATTGAGTGGGTTCCTGGACACCATGGTATCCCTGGCAATGAAGAGGCTGATAGGCTGGCTAGACTAGGATCGGATAGAGTACCGTGCAGTCCTGAACCGGTTTGCGGCATCGGACTCAGCTATGCAAAGCGCAGAATAAAGGACATCTACCTTCGAAGAATGAACCAGCATTGGTGCGGACTAGGTGGCTTAAGGCACTCTAAAGTATTCCTTGACAGCTTCAATGAGAAGTTGAGCAAAGCTGCTCTGGAGCTGGGCAGGGAAGCATTAAAGACAATCATAGCGGTGATTACGGGGCACAGCAGGCTCAACGCCCACATGTTTAGGCTGGGACTGGCGGATGTCCCCTCTTGCCGCTTTTGTCACGCAGCGGACGAATCACCCTACCACATTGTCTGCCTATGTGATAGGTTTGCCGACCTAAGATTTGAAACCTTTGGTCTGGATAGAGTCACCGATCCCAGGCAGCACGAAACTATCAACCCAGCAAGCATACTGAAATTTGTGGGTTCGACTAATCTAAGATTTTAAAAAATCGCATATAGATGGGGCGCACAATAGATCAGTCATGGTCGCGGTGCACCTAATGCCCACTGGAAAAAAAAAAAAAAAAAAAAAAATGTTATCCTTTACATTCTTTTATTTGTTTACATTTTGGCTTCCTTTTAGGATTATAATTCCTAAATCAGTCTTCAGTCAGTTACTCAGACATTTTTGTGTGAATAGCATCAGCCACAATGCCACATACATATTCTAATGTTGAATACGCTGATGATTTTAGTGTATGGTTTCTGTAACGGTAATGCTTTAGAAGCGGTGCGGGAGTATGCGCGCTGATTTCAAAATAAAAGAGTGCCTAATCGACGAGTCTTTTCGTTAACTTTTAATAGACTACGAGAGACTGGGTCATTCTTATTACGTAATGAAGGCGACCAATTCCAGGCAGCAGTAAGAGCAGATTATTGGAGAAGAAATTGTGTCCAACGCCACTTTGATAACAATCCTGAGACTAGCATCTGCTGCATTAGCAATATCACGGCAAGCAATATGGCGAACTTTGAAAGGTGATAATCGCTACCCATACCATCTTCAAATAGTTCAGAATTTATTACCTCAAGATTATGTCAAGAGATTGAATTTTAGTAACTGGTTTCTTGAAAAAATTCGCGATGATAATTTATTTCCTTTAAAAATTATATGGACCGATGAAGCTACCTTTACAAGAGGAGGAATTGTTAATAAAAGAAATTATCATGTATGGGCTCTTGAAAATCCCAGAGCTATTAGAGAGAATAGGTTTCAGCATGAATATGCTATTAACGTTTGGCTTGGAATTTGGAATGGATTATTGGTGGGACCATATTTTTTACCTTGAAGATTGAATGGTATCACATTTACACATTTTTTGGAGAACGACTTTTCTAATTATTTAAATGATTGATATATTTAGATCTAGCTGTTCCCTTACAACCGCGGATTGAAATGCGGTTCCAACTCGATGGATATCCAGCTCATTATAGCAGAGTTGCTCGAGCTTGACTGGGTATAAATTATTCACAACGATGGATTGGACATGGAGGAGTAGTACCTTGGCCACCCAGATCACCTGATATGACACCCATGGATTTCTTTGTATGGGGAACCTTGAAGCAGAAAGTTTATTCGGTGTCAACTCAAGAGAGCAATTAAGAGACCGAATCATAGATGCAGTGCACCAAATATCATCAGAACAATGTTTAGCTGCAATTTATCAAGTGAGTGCTAGACGTAATGCTTGCATTGGTGCAAGAGGACAACATTTTGAGCAATATTTACATTAAAAAGAACATAACATAAATATAAATGTAAATAAATAAGTATAAAAATGAAAACTTGTTTTTATTTTTTAAAGAGAAAAGATAGGCCCTCGACCGGGATTTGAACCCGGAACCTTTGTCTCACCGTGACATCGCTCTGCCAATTGAGCTATCCAAGGCCCCTCCCGGTCGAGGACAAACCTTCTCTCTCATAGATCCTAAAGCTCCAGTGTGCTCCCGCCATTTTTGCGATGAATACACCAGAACGAAGTTCTTTGAACATTAATTTTAATTTAGGATCTTATTGACTTACGTCATATTATTATTTATAATTATTGGTCATTTTTTATGAGTTATAAATATTTTTATTTTTTAAAGAGAAAAGATAGGCCCTCGACCCGGATTTGAGCGATGTCACGGTGAGACAAAGGTTCCGGGTTCAAATCCGGGTCGAGGGCCTATCTTTTCTCTTTAAAAAATAAAAATATTTATAACTCATAAAAAATGACCAATAATTATAAAAAATTATAAATAATCATATGACGTAAGTCAATAAGATCCTAAATTAAAATTAATGTTCAAAGAACTTCGTTCTAGTGTATTCATCGCAAAAATGGCGGGAGCACACTGGAGCTTTAGGATCTATGAGAGAGAAGGTTTGTCCTCGACCGGGAGGGGCCTTGGATAGCTCAATTGGCAGAACGATGTCACGGTGAGACAAAGGTTCCGGGTTCAAATCCCGGTCGAGGGCCTATCTTTTCTCTTTAAAAAATAAAAATATTTATAACTCATAAAAAATGACCAATAATTATAAAAAATTATAAATAATAATATGACGTAAGTCAATAAGATCCTAAATTAAAATTAATGTTCAAAGAACTTCATCCTTGCGTATTCATCGCTAAAATGGCGGGAGCACGCTAGGGCTATAGGATCTATAAGAGAGAAGGTTTGTCCTCGACCGGGAGGGGCCTTGGATAGCTCAATTGGCAGAACGATGTCACGGTGAGACAAAGGTTCCGGGTTCAAATCCCGGTCGAGGGCCTATCTTTTCTCTTTAAAAAATAAAAATATTTATGACTCATAAAAAATGACCAATAATTATGAAAACTTGTTGTTTCTTTTTTTGTGATTTTCTCTAAAACTAAGCAAAAACGAGCAAATCTCTAGAGGACTTTTTGTCTTAGTTTTTTGGTCCCCTATAAGTTCCTGAAGTTTTGCCATTTAAATTCGGGACACCCTGTATATTGACAATTTTCCCCCACAGTAATGGGGAAAAAGAGACATATCAAAAGGAATATTTTACTTTCACATACCTCTTAAAAGAATGCAAGTTATTGTAAATTATGTCGAAAGATGATTGAATTCCCTACAAATTAACATTTTAAGCCCTAATAAAAATAATGTATTGTGATGAATATTTGTCCTGAAAAGGTTGAGGATATTGATAGGTGGATAATATTGATGGCTAAAGAACACTGAATAACCACCGTGACTTTCACTAACTAAATATCATTGAAGTTATAGCATGATGGTAACTGAAATGAGGATTTAAAGTAGACAGAGGGTTAACACAGAATTATGGAAAAATCTATCAACAATAAATGGAAAGATAAACATCCTCAGGCTAAAAAAAAAGATAGGATTGCCTTAGGTCTAACTTAATTCCGAAAATCGATTATATAGAGTGTAATAGAGCGATGAATGCAAGCAATTTATTAGTTCTATTACCATTAAATTTCAAGGTTTGCAATAACATTATTATTATAACTTAGCAAATCCAAAAAAAAAAATAAACTAAAACAATTACAAATAAAACTGATCATGATAGCACAGACCAATACATTTTATTTGATCAAGAAGAAATGTAGAAAAGTTCAGAGTAGTTCTTGCTGGCCAACTTATATTACATAAGATAATTGAACTATTACAATAAATATTGAATTTTATAACTCATCAGTCGAATATACTTATAAAGAGAAGCGAACCAAGTTAAATTATAAGAATTATAATTTATATCTTTTATTTTATTGCTAGATGTTATAATTTTTTTAATATTTTATTTGAAAAGAAAAGATATGACCAGGACCGGGACTCGAACACAGGTCTCCCACGTATCCGTCGTGATACTTAGCCACCTCAGCCATCCTGGTTCGCTTTTCGGTCAGACATATCTTTTCTTTTCACTGATCCTATATCTCCGTGTGCTCGCAATTTGCGATGTATACACGGGGAGAATGTTAACTAAACATTGCTGCTTTTATTTTTGAATCTTGTTGACTTACGCCATTATGATTATTATAATATATATCTTTTATTTTATTGCTAGATGCTATAATTTTTTAAATATTTTATTTGAAAAGAAAAGAAATGACCAGGACCAGGATTACAAACCGGGTCTCCCGCGCATCCGTCGTGGTACTTAGCCACCTCAGCCATCCTGGTTCCCTTCTTGGTCAGATATATCTCTTCTTTTCACTGATCCTATATCTCCGTGTTCTCGCAATTTGCGATGTATACACGAGGATGTTAATTAAATAAAGAATGTTAATTAAACATTACTTTTATTTTTGGATCTTGTTGGTCCTGGTCATATTTTTTCTTTTCAAATAAAATATTTAAAAAATTATAACATCTAGCAATAAAATAAAAGATATAAATTATAATAATAGATAATGACGTAAGTCAACAAGATCCAAAAATAAAAGTAATGTTTAATAAACATTCTCCCCGTGTATACATCGCAAAGTGCGAGAACACGGAGATATAGGATCAGTGAAAAGAAAAGATATGTCTGACCGAGAAGCGAACCAGGATGGCTGAGATGGCTAAGTACCACAACGGATACGTGGGAGACCCGGGTTCGATTCCCGGTCCTGGTCATATCTTTTCTTTTCAAATAAAATATTTATAAATTATAAGAACATTCATGCATAATAAATTACGCTGGTAGGATAGCAGTGGCAGTAATATACACAATTCCTCAAAAAACATTCATGTTCAAATATGAAGAGAATCATTTATTAGTATCTTAGGATTATCTAATCAATGAGTGCTCATCTACTTGCAAAAATAATCTTGTACAATGCAGGTATCATATAACTTTTACTCACAATTATATTATAATTGTTAAGAGTAATATAATAATAAGACTAAATTTAATAACATGATGGTACAATAATAAGAGAACATATTGCTGAGAGCAGGAGTAGCTAGTTGGGGAAGACATGATAGATCTATTCGCAACCACTTGCTTTAACCTGTTAACCAGGCGGGACGTATAAATACGTCAAACGTAATTTTGTATTTTCCTTTGTGCTATATATATAAATAAACGAAAATGTATTTTTTTTTATTTATACTAAAAATAAATGAATAGACTATGAAATATATACGTTTCATTTATTTAGATATATAGCACAAAGGAAAATACAAAATTACATTTGACGTATTTATACGTCCCACCCAGTTAACAGTCCCACTCACAGATTGGGTTTGGGCAGTGATCCCTGAATGGAAGATGGAGATTGAACTGTTCATTAAGTCAGACTATAAATAACTTAAGAAAGAAGTTCCTGTAAAAAATCTACTCTCATTTCAACTATGAAATGTATAACGAACACACACACAAAATATAAATATAATAAATAAATAAGTACATATGTATATATTTTTATATATATATAGTCATATATATAAACACAATATATAAAAACATTGATCCATCATTCATCATGTTACATTCCTAGTCAATCATTCAAGTGAGTAAAATAAAAACCTTTTTCCAGTCATATATTATTTTTCTTTCAAAATCAAGATAAAAATGTTACATTCCTTAAAAGTACTTCTATAAAAGCATGAATGCATAGGCATTCATTTGGCTAAAGAAATGAATAAAAATAATCCTAATCAGTAATTAAATTATATACACTAAACATTGTCAGGAAATTAAAGGAAAATTTTTAAAATTATAAAACCAATTTGATTAAATGGATTATCAATATTACTGTAATGAGAGAAAAAAATAGTACTAATTAGTGTAAAGGGCTAAACTTACCTTTACAAGCTTCACATTTATATCTTTCTTGACCACTTGATGTATCCAATGTTTCCAAGTATCCAGTCGGGCACTCTAATACACATTGTCCTTTAAAAGGTTTCCAAGGGTTGTTCCTTCTGTCGATTTTTTTGTTAGTTTCTCGTGGCTTAGGTAAATCATAACATTCAGATTCCAAAATGCAACGACGATTCAAATACTATTAAATACAAAAATTAAAATTAGCTAGTTAAAGTAGGAAACAAATACAATATATAAATGTATTGTTAATAAATATTATAATACTAGATAAAATTATTTTAGAAAGAGCAATGATGCAAGCACAAATTCGATTGTGTGTTATTATTAGTTTTTAATTTATTATGAGTGTGTGTGTGAGAGAGAGAGAGAGAGAGAGAATATTTTTTTCTTTTTTTGCTTTGTCTAAAAGCTAAAATAATAATTTTGGCATAAATATGTGATGTATATAATGTAATCATATTGTAAAATACATAATTTTACAGCTTTTACATTTTAAAGCCAAATTTATAAACATATAAAATTTCTACATGGCATTCAGCGGTCTTAATACAGGCTTTTTGTACTGGTTAAAGAGCATTATTTAAAGCAGCAATAAAATTTCAAGCATGTATTTAAGTTTAAATTTAAAATTTAAACACCAGCAATAAAAATTAAAATAAATAAAACTGAAATGTAAAAAAAAAACCGATTTGTATTCCAGCATTGAAAGGGTTAAAAAATTAAAATTATAAACACTGAAATAGTATATTAAAAATATGTTATTACGCTTGTTAGCACTTCGACTAAAAGTACTAAACTAAAAGTATAATGGAAAATACCTCATAGGTGTTGTTTGGACACTTCTTTACACATCTTCTTTGAAAATTAAAATATCTGCAAGCCACACATTGATCACTGTTAGGAGGTCCATGACAACCCCCAAGACAAGATGAATGACAGCAGTCCCCATTACTGTTACAGCTTCCATTACAGTGAGCAGGACAAACTAAAAAAATATTTTTATACAATTATTATTACCATATTAAGAGTAACTATAAAATTACAATTTAGTGAACAGTTTGAAAATATGGTGTTTTTTTATAAAATAAACACACATGGACATGCACATGAACACAATCCACACAATAAATCCAGAGGAGGAGTGGATGATATCTTTGTATAATTAGATTTATTTTTAGCCTAAACGATTTTGATGGATGGGGAGCGTCAAGAGGGTAGTACAAGTTCCTCTCCCAACTACATTTTTGCTGACCACCAGAGAGGTTCACCAAGCTTGCTGGAAGGTGAGGCACAGTTTTCAATGCCCAACTCACATATTTTTTGTCCATATAATAATCTTTCTGAGGTAAAACAAAATAGCTTCCAGTCTAAGTTTTTGGTGGACAAGGTACGCTTTAAGGGAGTTTGCATATGGACAAATAGATATTTAAATATAGAGAACTATTGGGTTGTCTGGAAAATAATGCAGTATTTTATGTTATTTTTAAAATACCCGTCCATAAGTGAACTGTTTATGTTTGTTTGACTTAAATGATTTTGGACACTTATTAATCCTCTTTCAAACAAAAATGTTTATTCACCTCAGTAACATTTGGCTAAATGGAAATAATTCAGTCTTTACTAAGAAGTCAAAGCATGATTTTCTCAAAATTTTGTTTTATGAATTGAAACTCGACCAGAAATATTAATAAAGTCTGTGGCAAAGACAGTATAAGTGAGTGCACTGTTTAACAGTGCTTCCGTTGATTTCGAGAGGGAGACAAGCTGTGAGGACAAAGAAGGGCGTGGAAAAAGTTCAGCCAACCTTTATGATAACCATAAATATTTACTAGTATATATACTTATAATTAAATAATGTTTAAATGTAGTAATTTTGATTATTAGGTTTTTTTTTAGATATCAATGTTTATCAGTCATTTCCCATTAGCATTACTAAATTTGTGCAAACTCTCTTCATCGTTAATGATTTTATAATTATTATCACTTATTCCCTTCCCACTTTAATTTACACTTTGACGTATTGTTGAAGACTGAGTGATTTACCATTCACAAAATGTTACAGAGGTAAACAAACATTGTTGTTTGAAAGAGGACTAGTAACTCCTGTTGTCCTAAATCAAACAAACATAACCAGTTTACTACTTGGAGGGGTATTTTAAAGAAAATGTAAAATCCTGCATTATTTTCTGGACAACTCAATAAAAGGTAAGAAGTTTGAATACAGCAGGTAGGCTAGAATCTATCACTAATAATGAGGTTAAAGGGAAAAAAATCTAATATTGGGCTGTGGCACTGCAAGAAGTTTTCTGGCAAGGGGAAGGTTTATTAACCAAATAGTGAGAGAGATATTGAAGATGAAATTGGATGAGAATTTAGTAATGAATTAGAGAGTGGCTACGATGAACAACTAAGAAACTATATAAAAACATATGGAAAATAAAATCAAAAGTGGGAAGGGAAGAAGTTAATATATAATGAGGGATGAAGAGAAATTGCATAAATTTAGTAATGCTAATGGGAAAAGACTGATAAACAAAGCTATTTCAAAAAACCTAATAATCAAAATTGCTACATTTAAAAATTAGTTCAAACATAAATATATTTACAAGTAAGTATCAATATATTTACACGGCTACCATCAAATTTAAGATGGTATAGTACCATGAATTCGTAACTTGGCAGTATTCTAGTCAAATACCAAACTTAAGACTGCTTGACAAAACCATAGTAGATCTTGTTTGATGTTTAGATTCTTCTTTTGATCTCATGGAGCAATTGAACAATCTCCTTGGACTCAATGCAAATGGAAAAGAGGAATACTAAAAAATACAAAGCCCATCAAATGGATAGGCTGCGGGGCTCAACAATAAGATATAACGAGGAAAGCCAACACCAAGGCCCACACATCACAATAATTTAATCTTTGAACATTATCAACTTAAGCTTAATTCAAATGCATATTTATAATACAATAGCAAAGAGAAACATTTTGGACAGACTTATTGAATTGAGTTCATATCAGTCTTGTAGCATTTTATGTTCTGGGCATTATTATTCATGATTCATGATTCACTTATTTCATGATTTGTGGTATTATGTAGCCTTCTGGCCAGATGAATTTTATTTTTTTTTTTATTTGCTCATTATTGTTACTCTAAAGGGACTTGGTCCCAGAATAAAGTTTATTTTCTATTCTATTCTATAAACTTTTTTTGTAATTTTAAATATTTTTTCAGGTAATAGAACATAGTAAAATAATATATACCTTTTTGACAATGTTGAGAATTCCAACAAAGTGATCCACCATTAATCAGAGATGTTGCACAGGAATGGTTGGTTGCAGGGCACATGGGGCATTCATTTTGTAATTTATTTGCCTGTAATTAAAACAATCAACAGAATAATTTAATATTATTGTATTAAACCAAATAAAATAGAGTTGTTATTTTATACACAACAATAAATTACAATTTTACCCCAGTCTGCAAACAAACGGGCCACTACCCAAACCCAAATCCACTAGATTTAACTCTTAAGACAATCCTCCCACCTACCCCTTGGTCTACTCCTCAGAAGTTTACCAGTCGGTCACTATGCTTAATAAATTTTTAGGAATTCATTTGTTACCAAGCCAAAGAACTTTACAAGACCATCTTAATCTTCACGACACTATTGCTTTAACAATAAAATTCTGTTGTTTATCAGTTATTTAACTTTAATAGCTTCAAAGAGGCTTAGTATGAAAAATTATCACATGAGGTTTTACTGATTAAACAGGGCAACAAAAAAATTTTTTTTAAAAACTTTTTTAACTTTAATAGTTGATCTTTATAGATTTTTATGAGCTGAATCTAAATCTGGCCTTATTTGTTTGTATCACCCATAGTTTTCCAGCAATATGCTTTGTATTATATAATACAAACCCCTGTACGGTATACGGGGGAATTAATGAAACACTATGTTACATCATAAGCATGGTTTGTATTTACAGTGGCTACTTAAAACAGTGATATAATGTGCTAATACAGGTTTCACTTGTCAAATGGAATTGGTCTATACTTTCTTTCTCTTTTTTCTTTGAAGCTTCTTGTGTAGCTTTTTCTACGATGAGTTGCTTGTTGAACTTCTCGGTGAAGTGACCAACAGTAGTCTCCCATCATGTTGGTGTTCCAGCGGCCCTAGTAGCGTTTCAAATAATAGCTTCAAATAGCTGTTCAATTCTTTAAAAATCGCTTAATTTAATAAATTTAACTATACAATGTGAAGATATTGTGGGTGGTACAGTTTTTTTTAATATCATATTTGGATTCAGCACCCTAAAAACTATAAGAATAAGGTATTTTCAGTACAAAAGTTTTTCCATCGTTGACCTGTGTTATTTATGGAAATTAATCATTTTACTTGTTTACTCTGTTAGGGCCGCTCTGATTGCCTGATAAAGCACTATATTTCTACTAATTGTTTCCCATCTTATAGAAAATTTATGGTGGATTTCAAAAATAAGATAAAACTTGAGAAATGTACAGTTACAGAAAACAAATTGGAAGCATTATTACAAAACATCTGATTTTCAAGGAAAACCATTTAAAATCTCATATCTCATTATGACACAAAAAGGTGCAGTTAGCAGCACTGATCTGTAGTTTTGACATATCACTCCACTCCCTTAACTACTGATACTTCATCGGCCACCTTGTATATTTCATATGCAGATAGTGAGAATAAAAATAAGTATGAGGATATTGTTTTAACAATTCTATAGAAATTGAAGTTGAGCACAAATATACTGTGTAGAAATAGAACTCGTTAAAACTGATGCTAAGCCTAACCATTCCAAAGACCAATATTCTTCATTATAATCTGCAAAGCAGTGGATTAGTTCAGATCTTAATACTCATAGCATACTTCTTATTGTCAACATTGATAAGCAATTTTTTTCCAGACAACGAATTCCTTTACACTCAAATATGACCATTTTTAGAAGGTATTGTGAATGTAACCAGAGTAGGGAATAAAAATTTACAATTACAATTGCAATTAAATATTACCGGGTTAATCTACACTAAGGAGTATTATTTATTAATTTTATAAAAAAAAGTTCAGATAAAAATAAACAGTAACTTCTAGTTTGGATTTTACAGACATATGCCAAACATCAAACCAGCATATAAATCAAATGATTGAGAGGCAATAAAAAATACAATACAATTGGCTAAAAATAATTATAATTAATAATAATAAGGATTCAGTTTAGAATACTTACCGAAATCCAATGTTCACCCTTCGCATTATAAGCAATACGATCCCAATCAATAGTGTCGACAAAACATAAAGTTGGATTTTTGGCAAATATAACAGCACCTCTTACAATATCAGTAAGTGATGTTAAACCAACTTCCTGCAAAAAAATAAGAATGACATAGGTTAAGAAACAGAAAAAAATTAACAGTTTATAAAAATACTATAACAATTAGATAAGAGAAATAAATACATTGGAACATGCTGAAAAATTAAGGTATAATGGATATTTGATAAATATATTTTTTTTAAATCAAGAGGAAATAAAGGCATAATTAAAAGCAGTTATTGTTTTTCTATTTTGCCATTACTTAGCTAGCCCATGTGTTCGAGAAACTTAACATTAGAATTTTAAAATAATCTATATCTAACTCTGCACATGTGTAAAATGCTAATGGGGTAAAGCCAATCTATTTGGTGGTAATTCCACCTCTGAATCTGTAATATTTTGCCCAAAACCATGTTTTCTCATTTATGTGCAAGGTCTATCTTTTTTGGCTTCAGCATCTAGTGCCTCACAGTCCATCCTTAAGCTCTGAAATGATCTACTGATGATGACTACACCATCTGCATAGATCAGAACTAGGGTCATCCTTGTAAATATTGTTCCTTCCTGATTCAATCTAGGTGTATTGATGATTGACTATACAGTGATATTAAACAGGAGAAGAGCTATTGGGTCTCTCTGTCTTAGACCACTTACCACTTCAAAAGATTCTGATATCCCCCAAAACTCAGCCAATAGAAGTAATTATATTAGTGCCATTGCCAGTCCCAAGACGGAATAAAGGAGGAGGGTTGATTCATGGGCCAACTCCCAAATTGTAAAAGCCAACAGGTCACAAACAACCGAAGAAATCTCGGATATAGGATTGATTCACGGCAATGACATGGACCTCAGAAGATGGACGTATAAAATTGAAACTGGTTGAGCTTCTAACCAATGTATTTCTCAATGTGAATTGATTTTAGGGTTTGTCAATGCTGCCTAAACCATATATAATCAATAGATCAGGTGAAAATCAAGAAGAGATTTAAGAGTTTGAGCAACTACTGAAGCAAACACTGATTTTAAAAAGTGGGTACTCTACAATTTTCATTTAAAATATTTTTGTATTTCAAAATTGAGTTGCTTTCATCAATAAAACTTATTATCGATTTTGTTTACTTGTTTGACAGTACTGTTTGCAGTATATTACAAGAGACGCAACAATATGTGTAATATGTAAATTTCTTTATTAAATTCAAATCATGTTTCATTCAAACGCATTTTATTTAATTTAACTATAACAATATGAAATAAAATTTAAATTAATAAAACTTAGGGTTGGGTTTATGAAATTATTGGATTATGAAAACTTCTATAGTTCAGTAGATTAACATATATCACTACATATTTTCAGATACAATTTATTAATATAAAATATTTAATTTATCTAAAACTCACCTGTAAATGAAGCAATTCAAAAACCACTAGAGCATAATTTTCAAACAACGTATTTCCTCTGATGACAGCCAAATTTGGAAAAATTTTTCCTAAAGAACGTAATCCATTCACACGATAAAGTAGCAAATAATCAGTAATTTCCGTAAGCTCCGGAAAGGAAATGTTGGAATAATCTAATTCATCTGCATTATCAATCAATACAATTTGTACAAATCCTTCTACGACTTGGCATCCTTGTAATTGAGAAAACATGCTGACCGAATTTCTAATATCTGTGCTCTGACAAACTGAAAAAGCAAATTAATAATTAATACAGGATTAACTTACATAAAACATTTTTATTAATTTATTTTAGTCCAAACTAAATAAACTAAACTAAAGGAAAACGAAACAAGTTTCTTTTAACATACATTCAGATCGTAAAAAAGCAATAACTACGCTAAGAATATTAGATAATCAAAATATCTGATTTATTTTAACAAAAGGCATACATAATTTCACCAAAGTATGGATTAATAAATTAAAATTTCATATAGATGAAGATGAATTGGAATAACATAAGGTGATTACAGACTATACGATAAAAAATATTTTTTTAGAATTCGATTTTTCAAATCAAGTTAAGAAACTAATTGTTCGTAATTTTTCTTTATTGGATAACTTTTCTTAATTTCAATAGGATGTTACCAAAATTGATACCTTAAATATCAGAGCTTATCAATGTAGTTTTTATGACAAAAAGGTGGAACTATCAATCAAATAATTTCCTTAGGCCAAATATTAGAGAAAAAATTACCTCTATATTGATTTTAAAAAAGCTTTTGATTCTATAGACCACTGAATGACGAATATGATAATGATTGAACAGGGTACTCTAAAGAAGTCTAGTAAGGATGTACATGACAAACATTCAATAAAATTAAAGTCTGTAGTTATTTCTCGGAGAAGTTCGAGATTTGCTAAGATTTAAGATTCGCTTTCAACTATTTAACTTAAAACTTCAGCATTTTATTAGATAGGTAATACACACTAAAAAAAATGTTTAAATTTTAAACCAGATAAAACGATTCCCTTTAGCAAACTAAATGAAATGTGACAAGTAATTTAGAAATGTGGATACTCCATAATAATTTCTGTTTAATGTGATCCCAAGATTTTTTAATAATAATGAGAGATAAAATACATTATGAAGGAAAACTAAAATATAGTACATAAGGAAATTGAGAACGATATTAATTTTCCAACATTTTTCTTTGCCCAAAGGTTCATACTAAAATGAATGATTAACAATTATAGATGTTACTGATTTATTTCAACAAAACCAAGTATGAACTAATAAAATAATAAATCATGTAAATTAAATATTGCAATAGGTAAAGCAAGAGACAAACACTAGTATAGTAAAACTATACACACATTAAGCTAGAATATTGAAATGCATAAGTGGTACAACTTCAAAAAAAGATCTCATTATCAGGTGAGGATATCACGTTGGAGCTACCGAGTGAAATTCATGTATTCAAGTGTAAATTTTGTATTCATTGGAATTATTAAAACTATTATTGCTTTAAATTTGATATTATTTAAAAATTATGATTACTGCTAACTTCCACCGATACGATCATTTTAAAGATAAATAGGACTTAAGGAATACTTTTTGTCCAGGTCAAACCCTAAACCATAATTTAAGTTGATAGCAACAAGAATTTTAAATAATTTGAATTTAAAGCAGTAAAAGGTCAATCATTTCCACATCAATTAAGACAAGTAATAATTTTAATGAAGTGAAGCCCCTTTAACTCGATACTGGAAACCCACAAAAATACATCCTGATTTTTGCCTAATGCATTGGATCATTAACTAAAATTCATAGTACAACAAAAAAGAAAGAAGTATATTTGGTGCTTATTTAAAAAAAAAAAGGATCAACAAGTGATCACGAGTGGTTTTTTACTAGAAGTAGACTAGTAATGAGAAGTTACCAGTAATAAATACATAATTATTTTGTGTACAGTAATTTGTATATATAATTTAATTTGTGTGTTCTTTTTAAATATATCCCTTCTTAAAGGACTTCCATGTAAAAGACACCTAAAGGAGTCAGTAAGAAGTTTCAGAGTAATTGCAAAGAAAAACTATTTAAATTTTAATAAAAAGAAGTTAGTAACCGGAATTTTAATAGTAAAAATGCAATGCCCTTAACTGATAACAAGCTCTATTTTTTAGTTGTGCCACATTACTTTCTAAACAACAAAAAAGGAATACTGACTTTTTTCTTTTCTCACAGTAGATATGTCTGTAGTGCGAAGTTGTGCATTTGTGTCGATAACGACAGCAAACATCCAAAATACTCCAAATAAAAATTTCCAAAGAGTCTCATCACAGATTTTCCATTCCCTGACCATTTTAATACCTAAAAAAATCCTATTGGTATATATAGTTTTCTTTTTAAACACTCACATATTTGTTAAAATTAATATATATTAGAAGTATCTCAAAATATTATTTAAAAAGAAAAATTAATATATTAAGAAAACAGACAGCATCTCATGTGCAGTTAGTTCAATTTTAATGCTTCAAGGCTAAAAAATGTCATAGTACTAAAATAAGTACCATAACGAGGATAGCAAAACACTTTTAACTCAATGCTGAAAAAGCACCATTTCTAACATAAGCCTACCATTTCTATCATAGATCTTAATAAATGTAAACTGCACACATAAAATTCTTTATATAACATAGTCATAAAAGGTATATTTTACTATTATACATGATGGCTTTAGCTCTTCAATAGCGGACAATGTTCTAACAATTGAATGAATTGAAACAACTAAAGCCAAAGCCATTATACGAAGATAAATTACGTATGAAACTGAAAAATAAATTAGTCACAAATTTTCTTAATTTCTACTTTTGACTGGAAATACACCATAAACAGTAATAAGTAAAGATACCTTGATGGTAAAATGCTTGGCAAGCCTTGTGACAACCTAACATAACCTTCTAAATGAAGCGGCTAGCTGCCCTAGCATCTAAACATCCTTAGATGTTTAAAAAAAATATAAACATAGGCCTAACAATGTTTACTCTGTCAGTAGTGCCATATTGTTTACATCTTAATCAAAACTAATTATACAGCTAACGAGTTTGTATGTATGATGACTAATTAAATTGAAACAATGACTAATTATATTGGCAAGATGACAAAATAATTTACTTTCTGACAATGGTGTAAAGACCAATCTATATATTTTTTTTTTTTAACATTAATGAAAACGGTAATTTTTCTGCAGGTAATTGCTGCGAGTTGAGTCACAAGTTTTAACCCTCCTCCATTACCCCATTTATCCTATGACAAATTTGCTACTCCTGGATCGTCTAAGTCCCATGTCCTTGAAATTCACCTTGCCATTAAAAAAATCAATCATTTCGCGTTTAAAATAAAAAGTACAAAACTTGTAAATATAGAAAAATCACTCAGGAGAGCGCAGGTGCTGACAAAGCAGCACCGGGTCATTCACGACCCAGTGGGTGGTAATGGAGGAGAATTAACTTTTCATTCATTTCCCTTTTCATATTTTCCAAAAATACAAGTTATCATCAGCTTTAGTAAAAAAAAGAGAATGTAATTTTAGGAAATGTGTACACTTCAGTAATCATTTCAACTAGAAATGAACGTTTCAACAAATATATCATCTATACTTCAAAATGTTATAAGAAACTTTTATTTCTTGATGAAATGATCACCGAAATCTACTCATTACACATAATTACATTCTCTTTTCCATACTAAATTCACAATAACTAATATATTTGGAAAATATAAAAAAATGAAACGAATAAAAAGTTAAAACTTTTTGTAATTCAACTCGAAACAATAATCTGCGGAACAGATATTATGGAAACTTCAGAAAATCAAAGGAACAGTTATGTATTTTTGACAATATTCAATATTTCAGAACAGTCAAATAAAAATTATGATTAAATGTGAATCCAGTGTATTAAAAAGTATTTATTTTATATATATATATATATATATATATATATATATATATATATATATATATATATATATATATAATAAATACTTTTAATATAACTTTTTTTTTCAGTTGTACCTACAAGCCAAGAAGATATTTGGCCGATTATGTGTTTATTTTGTAAGGAGTCCTTCCCAGCAACCTACCATTGGGTTCAAGGGCAGTAATAACTAGTTTAGATCCAAGTATTATGACTAGTATTGGTCAACAGGCCCAGGAGTCTTCTTTTACCTGAAGCAGACCCTTCCTGGAACTAACCTCAAGGTTGCTATTTGACATCCTGGAAAACTATAACGCCATTTCCCATAAAGGTGCACCGCGCATCACTCCTGCACCTCTTCATTGTGGATTGCCTCTAGTAGGCTGGCGGGTTTACATGAGAGGTGGAGGAATGATTGAGGAGTCTCCTTCGAACTAACACAAACTTTGGGTTTGTGAGCAGATGCACTTTTGCAATCTCGCTCGGCCATCAAATTTCTAGCCCTTACTTATGTGCGTAAAGAAATAGTTAGCAAAGCCTTCAGTGCTTATTTGGGATAACAATGGGAATTTTTGTCTTTTTACAAAAACAATACATCATTTTTCTGTTTGATAAAGTAAAATTTGACCCTGGATTCTTAAGTTCACATTCAATTTCTCTGAATCTAATTCCTGTTAGAAAACAGTGTTATATGCCGAAAATCAAAATAGAAACAGAAAATAAATTTTAAGTGTTTTATTTTTATTTTTTAATTCTGAATATAAACTAAGTTCTTTTGAAAGACCATAAAACTAAATGTTAAAAAGTGAGACAGAAAAGTTTTATTATTAACACTACATCCCTAAGAAATGACACTTTTGAAAGCTCTAATTTGCATTTGTTCTATTTAATTTAACTTTATCCCGTTGGAGTATTTGTAGTACAACATTTAGTCTGAGCCCTTATTTTAGAAAGTGATTAGGTATCTGACAATTCCTTCCATTATCAATTCAGTGTGCTCTCGATTCAAATTTTTGCATTATCAATTCAGTGTGCTCTCGATTCAAATTTTTGGCTATCTTTTGTGAATACGATTTGAAAGAAGTTACGAATCAAAGACACGTCTGCACCAGTGTCCAACTTAAACAGGATCGGTCAGGAGTTTCTGCAAGAAACAATTATACTTTCCATGGGAAACTCCGTCACTAACTCTAATCACATCACAATCTACTGCGTAAAAATCTGTAAAATTAAAAATCTCACATCACCATCTATTGTGTAGTGAAGTGAGTAGAGTTAGTGATGGAGTTACACCGCCCCCCCCCCAAGCCCCGCTTGACAGCCCGGAAGAAGTCCTGCAATGTGGGTCGAAACGTTGGCTCTTAAATAAACTTTCTCCCTACTTAAGTGAAATTTTTTTACCTCCACCCAGACCATTTTCTTCCACATATATATACAAGGTCAACTATTATTGTTCAAGGGGTAAGTAATTCAACTTATCGAAAATTTACTTAAAAAGGATGAATTTTGATAAGATTTATAGACGAAAAATTAATAATAAGTCAAAATATTAGATATATTGAATTAGCTAAAATATATTTTTAATAAATTGGATTTTAAGTATTAATGATATACTTAGTCAGTTACACGGTTCACCCAGCCGCCTCTCCTATTAGCTCTGAAGATGACCTACAAAGTAGGTCGAAACGTCGGCACAAATAAAAAATAAGTCTTCACTTATTTGGTGTTTTTTTTACTGCACCCCCAACTATTTCCATCCTCCACTATTGATATACTGTTTGAAATCGCCAGAGACCCTAAATAGCTACGAAGGCATTAGCTTTTTTTTAAATTTTTATGTTGTGACAAAATGTATTTTACTCATTTCAATAGAACATTCATGCTTGAAAAGAAATAATATAATAATTTATTAGTGGCTCCTTGAATTTTTAAATAACTGTCATATATTTCTATTTAAATTAATTTAATTGAACATATGGTTTAAATGTTAGTGTTCATTCTTATGTGAATAAAGCCATAGATTGGTTACCTTTTAACTGTCTATCTTATTTATTACAATTTATGCACATAAGAATTATGGAAAGCATTCTGAAGCCAGAAAAATTCAACGAGGATCCGGAGTCTAGTGATGCCTCTGAACGATGGTCTTATTGGTTCAAAACATTCAGTAACTTTTTAAAGAGACTTCCAAAATCTGAGCAAGATGCAGACGAGGTAAAATTAAGTATTCTAATTAATTACCTTAATCATTCTGTTTATACATACATATCTGAAGCAGAAACATTTGTAGAAGCAATAAACATTCTTGATGGTATTTATAATAAACCTAAGAACGAGGTTTATGCTCGCCATCTCCTAGCAACCAGACGTCAACAACCTAGTGAAACTCTTGAACAGTATTATCAATCTTTAAAACTCCTCAGTAAACATTGTAATTTTAAATCTACAACTGCTGAAAAAATTCGAGATGATTCAATTTGTGATGCGTTCATTACTGGTCTTGCGTCTTCCCAAATCAGACAATGTTTACTTGAAAACGCTCAATTAGACCTAAGTACAGCTTATAACCAAGCTCGGGCTCTTGATCTAGCCCAACAGTATTCAGTTTCTTATTCTGATCCTTTTGTTAATTCTGTCATACCTGATAGATCTAAACGCACAGATCACAAATTAGAGGAAGATCAACGGAAGCCTCCCTCCATAGCTGCAGCTGTTATCAAATGTTTTTTCTGTGGACGTCCTAAACATTCTAAATCTCGTTGTCCAGCCTGTGAAGCTGTCTGTCGGAGATGTGATAAGATCGGCCACTGGTCAACTGTTTGTCGTTCTTCTCCAAAAACATCCAAAACTTCTGCTTCCATTAAACCTAAGACATACTAAGCTGCAGCCCCTTTCTAAAGCCACAGTGCCTATTCTAGTCAATGGTCACAAATCAGATGCTTTAATAGACACTGGAAGTTCTCAAAGTTTTATCAGTTCGAAGGTTGTAAATTCTTACAAATTACAAGTTATTCCAGCATATGGGAATGTCTCCATGGCATCTGCAGATCTCCTTGCTGATATAAAGGAAAAAGCTATAGTCACTCTCCAACTTCAAGGCCACACTTATTCTAACGTACATTTAGCTATTACACCTAATTTATGTGCTGATTTAATAATTGGGCATGATATTTTAGGACAACACGAGTCAGTCATGGTAAAATTTGGGGGTGATAAAGCTTCTCTGTCTTTTTGTAATCTCTCAGTTGCCAAAATCCCACCTGTTTCACTATTCACAAATTTATCTCCTGAAATCAAACCAATCGCAACAAAATCACGTAAACATTCCGCCTCTGATATGGAATATATTAAAAATGAAATTAGTAAATTACTGTCTGAAGACAAAATTGAACCCAGTTATTCTCCTTGGCGTGCTCAAGTTCTGGTTATACAAACTGAACATCACTGCAAGAGAATGGTAATAGATTACTCGCAGACGATAAATCGTTTTACTTACCTTGACGCTTATCCCTTACCAAAAATCTGCGATCTTGTCAATTCAGTAGCTAAATACAATTATTTCAGTACGATCGATCTTCGAAGTGCTTATCACCAGATTCCAATTAATGAAAAGGATAGAATTTACACTGCATTTGAAGCCTCAGGGCAATTATATCAATTTAAAAGAATTCCCTTCGGCGTAACTAATGGCGTAGCAGCATTTCAAAGAGCAATGGACTCTATTATTGATAGTGAGAATTTGAGTGGAATATTTATGTATTTGGATGATGTGACAAATTGTGGTAAAACACAAGTTGAGCATGATGAAAACCTAAGGAAATTTTTGAATGTAGCAAAAAAATATAGTCTCGCAATAAATAATGAAAAATAAAAATTTTCAATTCGCTCAATTCGACTTTTGGGGCATCTAATAGAAAATAACACAATCAAACCTGATCCTGATAGACTTAAATCACTTCTACATATGTTACCTCCAAATAATGCGGATTCTCTTCAAAGAGCTATTGGTTTATTTGCATATTATTCAAAATGGATATCACGATTTTCAGAAAAAATAAGGCCTCTAATAAACAGCAAACAATTCCCCTTATCTAAAGAAGTTTTAGAAATGTTCGAAAACTTAAAAAATTATGTTGCTAACAGCAGTGTTGCTCCTATCGATGAAAACTGTCCATTCTTAGTCGAAACAGACGCATCTGACAACGCCATTGGAGCCACTCTCTCACAGAATGACAAACCTGTTGCATTTTTTACTAGATCGTTATCTCGAAGCGACATTCGTCTGTAGAAAAGGAGGCTTATGCCATTGTTGAAGCAATTAAGAAATGGCGACATTATCTCATGGGCAAACATTTCACTCTTATGACAGACCAAAGGTCCGTAGCTTTTATGTTCGATTCAAAAGTGTTATCCAAAATAAAGAATGACAAAATTTTGCGATGGCGTCTTGAACTTTCCAATTTTAAATTCGACATAATCTATAGACCAGGAAAATTCAATGCAGCTGCTGATGCATTATCAAGATTTTGTAATGCTACTAGTACACTCACTAGACTTATAAATATTCATCAAACACCCTGCCATCCAAGTGTTACTAGAATGTATCACTGGGTTAGGAGCAAGAACCTCCCGTATTCCTTAGAAGAAATAAGCCAAATAACTAAAAACTGTCGCGTTTGCCAGGCAGTAAAACCAAATTTCTATAAAATAGAAGGGACTCTAATCAAGGCTACGCAGCTCTTTGAAAGATTAAGCTTGGATTTTAAAGGACCTCTTCCTTCTACTACTCGCATTAAATATTTTTTAACAATAGTTGATGAATTTTCAAGATTTCCTTCGCTTTTCCTTGTCCAGAAATGACTTCATCAACTGTTATTAAGCACTTAAATTACTTGTTCAACTTTTTTGGCATACTGTCATATATTCATTCAGACCGTGGAACTTCCTTAATTTCTCGAGAATTGAAATCATTCCTGGATTCTCTTGGAATAGCTACAAGTAGAACAACTCCCTACAACCCACAGGGGAATGGACAATGTGAGAGATTCAATTTTACTATTTGGCAAACAATCTCCCTCACCCTTAAATCCCAAAATAAACATATTTCGGAATGGGAGAAGGTTATTGATGACGCACTTTGTTCCGGTCTCTTTCGTGCACTGCAACTAACTGCACTCCTCACGAACGTTTTTTACTATTACAACGGCGTTCTCCAAGCGGCATTTCTTTACCAACATGGCTCTCTTCACCTGGGAAAGTATTTCTAAGAAAATTCAACAGATCATCGAAATACGACCCTATTGTAGAAGAGGTGGAGCTACTAGAAACTAACCCATCATACGCAGACATACGGTATACTGACGGTAGAGAAGATACCATTTCGACTCGACACCTTTCCCCAGCTCAAGACGAACAGGCGCATGGAAGACCCTGTCAAGACAATTCGCCAAACCACTACTCAGAATTCGCCAGAAAACCACACTACTCGCCAAAACATTGAACCTGAAGCTGGACCAGGGCCTTCTCAAGATGACCAAATAAATGAAACAGAAAGAAGATGCCAAGAACCGAATCTTTTACATGGGCTGACATCGATCAGGTCCTCCAGACCGACAAGAAGTAGGGATCCGCCTAAATATTTACAGGACTATATTCTTCACTAAGGCAGGAAGAATGTCATATATTTCTATTTAAATTAATTTTAATTGAACATATGTTTTAAATGTTAGTGTTCATTCTTATGGGAATAAAGCCATAAATTGGTTACCTTTTAACTGTCTATCTTATTCATTACAATAACCAATAGAGCTGGTACAAGTGAAAAGTATTCTGTCCACTTAGAAAGTCTCCCAGGACCTCATCAACCGAGAATCGCCCGCGCTTTAAAGGTCAAGTGAAAAATAAATTATCATACAACTAAAGTAACATCTTGAAATTTGAAAATAATGACAAATGAAACTAAAACTAAATTATTGAATGATAATTGATGATAGAGTGACCTCTACCCGGACCATTTACTTCTACATAAAACTAATTATGCTGCTAATTTCATGTTTGGCTAAAAGTAAAGCTCCTGGATTAAACATTGCCTATAATTGTGCTATAAAATTAAGAACTTAATTTCCATTAAATAATAACACAACTAAAGAATTAA
This sequence comes from Arma custos, assembly GCA_037127475.1. Classification (NCBI taxonomy): domain Eukaryota; kingdom Metazoa; phylum Arthropoda; class Insecta; order Hemiptera; family Pentatomidae; genus Arma; species Arma custos. The sequence continues at coordinate 59,082,912 of CM073761.1, forward strand.
AAAAACAAAAACTAAAAGAGAAATAATTAATTATTTCTGACAATCAGCAAACATACTGTGGAATACTACTAATATAATTGATTTTAGGTTCATACAAATCTTCAGTTAAATATTTTCTGAAATGTATTGAGATGGAAGGCATATTATCTTTAAAAAGCCTTCTATAAATAAAACAGTCGCTTAAGTTATTTTCATAATAAAGTTCATACTAAACACTCACATTCTATATGCTAGTTTTGTAGAACTTTGGTTTCTAAAATGGTAATAAATCATAGACCAATTGCCACAAAAAATATTAAAATTTGATTAATATATTGAGAAAACACTATATTTTAATCAGCGATATAATGATAATTTCTAAACATGTATATATTTTTTTATCACTTAATTATAATAAATTTAAACTTTAAATTGATGTTCTAAATAATCACTCAATATAGTCTCTACAATGAATCTAATAAATCTAAATGAACACAAACATTTCAGACTTAATAAGTAATGAAAAATAATAGTATCTGTCTAAAGTAACTACACCAGAAAATATTATCCGATATACCGTGGAATATTAACATATGCCTGCTGTTTCTAGTGTACTAGCTTTTTTACAATAACATTTAACAGTTTAAATTGATCGGGACTTTATAGAGATCAAAGAGCTTAGAAAGTAAAGTAACATAATTGACAATGAGTAAGCAATTCCATGATGGAAAAAACCCTACAACCATGCGATTTTCCAATATCATAATTTCTGAAAGTTAATACCATAAATAAAACAAAATATTCCTTTTGTTTTCATCATCAAAACATTGATGATTCTTAATGATTGTATTTGGAAAACAAACAAACTGACTTTGGAGAAAGAGGAAAGAAGAATAAAAAAGGAACATCTAAATAATGAGTACTATAAAAAAAATACATACAATAATTATTAATACTTCTTCATTAAAGTACTACTTTGGTAAAACCAAGATTAAAAAAAACTATATATATAATTAATGAAAAATAAACAAAGCAGTATAACCATTTAACGATATACGGAACTTTTAAAATGGCTAAATTAATAGTTTGAACAGTTTAACAAATGCATACACATAAACAAGTGTATACACCAAAGAGGTCTATAGTAATATTCAGGTATAATGCAATAATAGTAATATTTGAACAAAACAGAAGATAATAGGCAAGTTGTAATTGAATTCAGTCATAAACGAGAGTTTAGCAAATCATTCTGATAATAAACATATATTCATTTGTTAATTGGAACCTTTGTTTACAAATAAGTATTAACTGTAAACAATTAATTAGTCCCATAGCTCAATCTGTAATCAGCCAGTTGTCTACAGACAAACCTTAATCTAAGGTTATGTCCAACACTAAAATTAAGTAAATATCAACAAATGAAAAAAAACTAAATACATACCATGTTTACAATAAATATACTGTTGACAAATTAATCTTAGCAAATCCTACACCAATCCATGCTAAAGGATATCTTCCTGAACTTGAAATCTGAAGAAAAATTAATGTTGCTAAACTAACAATGAAAGCATACTGCTTTATTCTACCACAGAAAACAAACGTCATCTCGTTAAAAATCAAAACAATGCACTTTCACATTGCGTAACACTAATAATTAGCACTAGTTCACATTTATATCTTCACTATTCCAAAAATGGGATGTAAAAACCAAAGAAATACCACTCTCCAACACTTCTCATTCGTAAAAAATTATGAAGCACAAATTTTTTTGACATGTGAAGTTTCACCACGGAATAGAAGCGAATGTTTTTATGTTTTCTTTTATACTGAGTGTTGATTAATACTGAAAATCCACTGAAGTAGAGGTAGAAACATAAACCATACAACCGAAGACCATATTTACTAACAAGCAACCTAAATTTTCCACAGAAATCTGTAAAATGATTGGTTAGTCCAGTAACTAGGACGCAATCATAACGCGCAGATGCGTTCATGAACTGACGTCATAAACAAGGTTGTCATAGAGACAATTATTCAATAACAACAATGACGTAAATTGGTTAAGGATATTTCTGTTTTATAACAGATTTCATCGTTATTTGTTTAATTACATCGAATGCTATGTTTATTTCCATTTTAATGAGGGAAAAAAATATTCATGAAAATTTACATCAATTAAAACTGAGCCATTGATACCGTACACCAGCATTTGCATTTGTATATGCATACATACATTCCTACATGTTTATACATATACAAACATACATACATGCTTTCATGTAAATATATTGTGTGTGTGGTTATGTGTATATATATATAGTATATATTATATATATATATATATATATATATATATATATATATATAGATATATATATATATATATATATATATATAGAGAGAGAGAGAGAGAGAGAGAGAGAGACAGAGAGAAAACAAATTTCATTAATGAATATTTTTTTAAATTGTTACAGATTTCGGACTTCCTGAGAAGAAAATTTTATGAGACAAATTTTAATCTACCTCTTTGGGTATCCTTATCTGTTTAGTATTATTATCATATCTAATTATTCGTTAGATTTTTTCCATTCGAATAAATACATTTCAACTTGCGCCGTGAATTTCTGAAGTAGTCCACACCCGGAGGCCCGAACGGGGGACTAGTTTGCTTCTAGATAATGATAATTTTACCTCAGAGAGAGAAAAATTGGACTAATGGTATTTTTAAAAATAATAATGTGATTCCATATAATTAAATTTTATATTCGTTAGTTCATAAAACTAAAATTACTTACTATTAAGTATCGAATAGTTCCAAGCTTAAGTATTTTAAAACTTACCAAGACGAAAGTTTAAATATGAAAAACGAAAAGATACGACAATCTAAGTAATTTTTTGTAGTTGTGGTTTAGCACCTGAAGTACCTTAATGAAATATGTCATTAGTACTAACATAGAAAAAACTACTTTTAAAGTGGGTAAACTGAATCGAATTGACTTATTAGGGACATAAATATTTTATTGCATTCATGTTTTTCAACAACTGGCTTGAATCAAAATTGAACATTCGGGAACAAATAAATTGACAAATTCTTAGCCTTTCATTTTATTTTTCAGAGACAATATCTAAGGAACCTATACGTCGGCTGCCCCACTGAATTGACCGACCTCTACGACCTTTTAATGAGTAATAGCAGACAATCTGGAAGTGAACAGCAGAAAAAGTTAGTGTATCAGTTCCGCAGGTTGTCTCCTCGAGTTAATTCATAACTTTTAACATTTATTTCATTACCGTTGCCTTTACAATATTCTCGAAAATTAAAATAATTTGATTACCATATTCAGTCAGTACTATTACTGGCTGTATATAGATTAAAGAACCGACTTGCACATACCGTTTTGGTTATATGATTGTTGAAACGTTCATTTCTTAATGAAATTATTACCGAAATATACACATTTCGCATAATTTCACTCCTTTTTTCCATGCTGAAACTCATGATTATTTTTACTTTCGAGAATATTCTAGAAAGGAAACAATGAAAAATTAAAAAATGTTGTGACTTCAATCGTAACGGCAACCTGCGGAACTGATGTCAAATTTAGTCCACGAACATGTACTCATCATATTATATATTACTCTTTCATAAATCAAATAAAAAAAAATGAAAATACAAACAACAGGTTGAAACCACCAACCTCAGTATGCTAAACTAGCATTGACTTTCATGCAGCAGTATCCTCGAAAAAAAAACATGCATAAAATCTAATAAAAAAAAATAGAAACATTTTTATTTTATGATGAATACTAAAAAAAAATATGGAAGGACAAATAGGATATATAAGGAAAGGAAAGATATAAATTAACCTTTCTATCAATTGCATCTCTAGAGAAAATGAGTAGTTCACTCTATTTCCAAATATGTTTAAAAACTCAAGAATTTTGATATTATGACTAGTTAGAGGTTATTTAAAATTCAGAATAAACGAATCTTTTAGACTATTTCAAAAGAAAATAAATTCCTAAAAAAATTAATTAAATTTGTGTTTACAACGACACGGGACCCGGACAAATGAAGTTACCTTTTAAATAATTCTGATTAGCAAGAGTTTATACTAATGATGCATCTATGAGGTCCTTGTGTATATATTGTACATCATACACACACATATATATATATATAGCATATATACACATTATATATATTGAACAACTTTTTTTTTATTCAAAGAAATATATGAAATTTTATTATTATAAGACCCATAGAATAAATTAAATATGCTTTTAGACTATTTTAATCCCTGTTATGTTTTTTGACCTAATATTACCAAAAAATATTTCATTAAAATTGGTGATGCCTTATCCGTAGGTTCACTCTCGTTGTGAGTGCGTCTTTATACTGTGACATTTTCCTTAACATTTTTTAGACCAGCGGTACCAAAAATATGCCACTTTAATGAACCCTTAGATGATAGACTAAACTTAATATATAAATATAAAATACAAGACACTTAAATGTAAAATGCAATTTTACATCTATTTAAAAAGTATTTCTCCAACCTTAAATTTGATTAAAAAACTGAAGTTCAATTTCTTTTTTACGCACTGAAACATGAAATGAAATTCTTGAAGTTTTGAAAAAAGTTGGAAGAAGAGCAAGCTTCGTTTAGACATCCTTCACTGTGTGATATAGAATGGGAAGAAATTACACAAATGGATTTGTGTCCGATCCCGTCCTGGACACCAGCATTGACATAACTAAATGGGAGATAAGGTGCAAGTACTGGTATAGAAACGACAAGAGGAGATTTTTGACCCGAGAAAAGACGAACCATGGTAATTGGATATATCGGAACGGTGTGCGTCACAAGATGAAGAAACCCTGGAACGAGATTATTCTCCAGGAATCGGAAAAATGTTCCCTTACAAGAGATTACTGGGCAAGACCAAAAAGCATTAATAAAGTTGCTCAGGCGACTACCCAGAAGAGGGCGCAGCGTTCTTCAACGATTATCCATAGCAAAGAGCTGATCCGTTCTAGGATAACGAAGGGTATAGTAAGGTAACATGTTCCTTGTGAGATCAATTCCCACTAGGGGACCAATGGGACCTTAAAAAATGGGTTCGGCTGAACTCAGGGACGTGACAGAATATACGCTATGTTTCTTACGAATATAAGTAATATCTAGTTTCTAGTGCACTAAGTTTAGGCTATATTCCTAGTATTAGACAGGAATATATTCACTTATGGTTTTTTATAATTGAATATCCATTTATTTTTATATAAATCGTTGAATAAAGGTTATGACAATCTAAGTTGAATTGATGACTTGGAGCAGGATTCGAAAAACATGGGATCACTCCCATTCTCACGAAGGTGGAGGGAGAAGGCGACGGACCGAGAGGTATGGAGGAAGCTCATCAGGGAGGTTTGGCATTGATGTTATCAGCATCGAGCCAGGGGGTTCACGAAGCCTTATTATCATATGATAGATTCTCATAATGTATGTGAATGTTTTGGCGATATATAAAAAAAAGAAGTATTATCACAACTGAGCATTGAAAGGATTAAGAACAAGGGAGGCATGTCGATATACGATCACTCTCTTATTGAGAAACTATACGATTCAGGTACTAGCGGAAAAACAGTTCGCTGCAGTTGGTTTTTTTTTTTAATTTCCAAACGTATATCTATAGTTTACCACCCTTTCTTAACCTAGAAGATGAATATCATTCATCGGAGCCACTATAAAATAAGTATTATTGATTCAATACAAATTACTTTAAAACCCGCTCCGAGGGCCTAGCCCCAATACGCTTGACCATTACTCATCGGGAAAATATGATGAAGATCAGGGATTGCCTACAAGGGCCGCACTTAAAAAAAAACAAAACAAAAAAAAAACTGAAATATTATAATAAAATTACATGCTTATGTTAGCTGAAATAAATATAAATAATTATAATTTAAAATTCATCTTGAATAACATTAGTTGACCTTATATATTTAAAAAGACTTCTCTGACCTCTGCCGGTACCATTTACTTCTACTTATAATTGAAAATAAGAAAAATCGTGGAGGATCGTACGGTGTGGTCCGGGCTATACAGAAGGAAACCTCACACTGTATGAGCGGTAGAGAGGATGGACTATGATGATGATGATATAATTGAAAATACTAATTTTCAGTTAAATGGGTGGTAATAAAATTAAACAGAACCAATTAAACAAGGATTAGTATCATTTCGAAATCGTAACGACAAGGCCAAATCACAATGAAGTTTAATAATCGCTCTTTAATATTATATATTATTATTTTCATATTAATGCAACACCGTGATCCAAAACAACTAACTGCGTCTATTTACATCGACACGAACTTATATTATAGATCATGGCGTAAGACAAGCGGTGTAAAGATTTTTGAGAGCCCCGTTCTTAGCTTTTATACTAAATTATTACAGATGTTAAGTCCTAATACCAGTATCGGTGTTTTATTCACGTATTGTCAGTTTAAGTAATTATTGATAACAAATGATTTATTTTCGACTTTAATGACAGCATAACAGCTTAGTTCTGTTGGGTCTAATCGAAAGTGCATTTTCTAGTCACGATAATGCCCGACTTATTTTTTTTTTAGATAAAAAAATCCTGTACCACTACAACCAAAGAAGGAGCCGGGGTTCAGTACGTGGTAGAGACTGTACAGTTTCTTGGGCAACGGTTGTGCAGGGAGGTGATTTGTTCTTGATCAGGCTCAACCGCCAGATTTTACCCCTTATTGTGGGTACTTTATAGAGGCTGGGTGAGCCCCAGGAGGTCCTATATCCCACAGGATCCATCTACGGCCACTAACGTATTAAATAAAATACGGCCAGCGAGTGGGATTTGATAACAGGACCTTCGGCATGGCAACTCAGCGCTTTAGCAATGAGCCACCCCGCCCCCTTTAATTTTAGACAGTACTCCCTTTTTCTTAGTGAATATTTTACATTGTGTTAGGGAATATTAGTTTTAGGTATGATATTTAATTTTCGGTACAAAAAAATTATATAGGTACGAAACGCTACTTCCGGAACTAAAGCAGACAGTGGAAATGGAACAACAATCATTATTGAATGAGAACAATCATTATTATCTGTCATGAATATTTTCTAGTTTATCAGAGTGATTAATTAAACATTAACATATAATCACCAATATAACTTTGACTTTTAAAAGTAACGTACCTGGAGTCATATAGATATAAGATGTTCAACATCATTTTGGCCCACAGTTGTGTTATTACGACCTCTTCGGACGCTCACCCAAAACGTACTGAATGTCCATTAAATACAGTCATCATAGATAGATAAAAATTTAATCAATTGAAAGGTGGTCTTTGATGCAGAGGTTATTCCATTAAGATAATTGGCTGACATATCTTAATTGACATTGGAACCACTATGACACCTTGGCCATAATTTATGATACTACTAAATTAACTTGGTTCTTAGCTGACCCGGCTATTTATTTAAATAAAGTAGACATAAAGATGTATAAATAAATACTTTTTATTAAATATATGTATTCGAATACTTAGGTTTATAAATATATTTTTTTAATGATGATTATTTAAATGCCTATAATTATATTTAGTATTTAAAACTAAACAAATACTTGGTTTTTATTCAATTAGGAGGAAGCTACTATCTATATAAAATTTAGAATATTCACACCTTATTTAGATTATAAATATTTTTGTTTTGAAGAGAAAAGATTTGTCCTGGCCGGGATCTTTCTTCTTCAAAACAAAAATATTTAAAAATAATTACCATCAAAATAACTATTAATATTAATGTTAATATTAATATTAACTTATTTAAATTTATTATACTAAATAATTAACATTTATAATCGACTAAGAAAAATATTCTAGCCTCCCACAAAATTTGTGGTTTTACTTATTAAGATGTGTAGAATCCAAAAGCAGAATAAAAAAAATAATGATAATAAAAAATCCGTTCATCCGCTGTGTTCAGATTACTCGGGTGATTTTATTAAAAACTTGATACCAAGCTGATATATCGAGGTACATTTGCGTAAATAAATTTATAAAATTTATTTTATAAAAATAATAATTTTTAAGCTTTATCATGAAAATAGTTTTTTTTTTTGGAAAATATCTTATAAAAGATAGTTAGTGCACCATAAGGTTGTTCAAAATAAATATCTTTATATGAAGAACTGTATTCATAAACGACAAAGAACAAATTTATGAAATGGCAAAATCGTATTTTTATTTAGAAATAAAACTTTAAAAGCTTTATCTAGAGACATGTAATCAACCAAATAAGTTGTACATATAAACTCCATAATTATTACAGTAGTTTATAATATGTAATTAGCTGCATATGTAGAGCGGTTTCCACGATATTACGCCAAAAAATAAAACATACCGCTCCCGTTATTATTTTTTTTAGGGGGTGCGGGATTTTTTTTTTCTTTGTAATAATGTATTTCGAGATATGACGAACTGAAAGACGTTTATTCGAGCTCAAATTTTAAAACTTTTGATGAAAAAAATATTCATAATTTTTTTCCAACTGTCGATTGACTTTAAGGTAAAGAGAACGGAACTAAAAAATAGTAATTTATAGTCTTTTAGTAAAGCACATAAGGATCTTAAATTCAAATTTAAATATTCCCGTAAAATAAACAAGCTCTCTCTACATATTCGATTAATATCTGTGGAACAAATAATGATGAAAGAAAAACTTAAAAATTTAAATTTCTTCTTGTTTTTTAACAGCGTTTAACCCATAAAAGTTGTGATATTTCCAAAAAAAATAAATATATTTTCCCCTTTTTTCCTTGAGAAACTTGAGAACAAGACGCTTGATTTATAATTACTTTTTGCACAACATTTTGTAACCGTAATAACTGCCCATCCAAGATTTCAGACCAGTATTTTCCATTTTAGGTTTAACCGTTCATTTAACCTTATTTGACCGAGCTATACAAATTATTCTGAAATTTCGTTGACACAATTATCATAGGCTAATAACAGTTTCGATTCAAAAGAAATGCGTGAATCTCATTTGCGTGGTTACGATGGTTCGACCAAATTTTTTAAGGATAAGTCGGTATAAGGGGATCCATGGGGGGGGACAGGGACACGTGCCCCCTCCAGGAGGTTTTTTGTGTACTGTGGAGAGTCCATTACAGTACATATATAGGCAAATCATGTGTTGATAGTTGTTAAAATATCAAAATAAAATGACAGAATTAACATGAGTGAAACTATTGTTTCGATATTTTAATAAGCCTTTCTATAAATACTACAAGTGTATTTCTAAGTATTGTTGATTTTTTTGACCGTCTGCCCGTTGTGCACCATAGAAGATAATCCTGGATCCGCCCTTGAGTCGGTAGGTGTCTGAGGATGGAGCAGTTCCCTTCTTTCCCCCCCAAAATACCAGGCTATCTATTTTTATTAGTATTTTTTTTATTTTCCTCAGACGATTGTGTGGTAAGTGGCCAAGGGGTGGGTTGTGGAAGCAGCCATATCCCTGTGCCCAGAGTTACCCCACATGCAGATTATCAGACTTTCAGATATTTGTACAAAAGTAATTGCTAATAACATTATTTTCTAGGAACAAGTAGGGCATTAACTTAATAAACTTAGAGTTTTTGGCAACTTTAATGCGTCCCTTTAAAATTTAGATTAAAAAAAAATATATATCTGTATATCTACATCTATCTATATATATACGTAGAAGAAATCTAATTGAATTACCTAACTTAGAAAGCAATCAAGGCACGTGAATGTCTTAAAGTCCGCAGCAGGAAGACCAGCACAGTTAGGATGAAATTTTCTTTCACATACATAACAGATGATGGTATAAGTGCTTTGCTTTTTGCAGTTAGGACTAGCGCAGCTCATGCCAGGTAATAAAGGTTCGGTTTCTATTTGTCGAAGTAGATCTGCAATATTCTTTCTTCTTCTATCAAAATCAGCCATCCTTCCCTAAGATGACAAAACGTTTGCTGAATAAAGATCTTAGATGTAGTGATGATTATTACAAGCAAAGACGTATATAGAAGTATTTTATAATAACCCTAAAGTAAAGACTATAATAGGAGTAAAAAATACTCCTAAAGAAGTGGTTAAAGCAAATAATGCTCAAATGAGGATAACAAAATACAACTGGATAGATTCAAACAATAGAACTAAACTACTTTAACCTTTTACGGTTAATTTTAATTTAATTGCTGAAAACTAAAATTAACTAGGTTTCACTCAATAAACACAACACAAATTAGATATTTTACAAGATTTATTAATTAAAAATAACTCTTTTACATTAAGTGAACAAGAACGATATTTAGGGAATGCATAATCAAAACAATAATTATTAATCAAATTCCAATCATCATTATTTAATCTGACAAATATAAAAATAATCTCTAACCTGGCCAGATAATTTCTGTCGACATAAAGTGCTTTTGATAGGGTTAATTTGTGAAACTGAACACAACAATAATCAATGGTTCTATTCACCACATTTATCACGTTGCGATTCTCTAGCATCGGCATTCGGAAGAGAGATAGAGAGAGAGAGAGTCTTTTTTTATTGTCATCTCCCCTCCACACACGTAATAGACGAATCGAAAAACTGAACACCATTATTACATGAAGTTATTCATCGCTTGCCTCCGCTACACTACTCCCCCCTTATAACGGTTTCCAGGAATCTGACGTTAGGCTTGATGCCTCGACCAAATCTGCTGGTAGGGCCTGGAGCTTGAGGAAGTGTGGGCTTAGGAACGCCTCCTTCATCCGTAGTAGGTGTTGGGATAATATTGGTCTTCTCAGGTGCAGTAGGGATGTCTTCAGCTAAGAGAAAAGCTGGCTTCACTCTATCCAACGACACGGTGATTTCCCGATTTGGAAGCTGTAAAGTACATAAATTATCGGTACGGCTGGTGATAGAGAAAGGTCCGATGTATGGTATTGACAGGGCTTTCTTGCTTTTGTCCTCCCTTAAGAAAGCATGAGTGCACTTCAGTGCACTTCACCGTTGCATGGTGTACGAAAATTGATTTCTTGCTGCTACTAAACGGAACTGGACGAATTCGGGCAATGGCCTCTTTCACCTCCCTCACGATGCATCCTGGATAATAATGGACAAGTACTACTGGTTTAAAAAAATCTCCTGGAAGTCGAAGCGATTGACCGTAGAGAGCCTCTGCCACGCTGTAATCCGTGACTTCCTTAATTGTGGCCCGGAGACCAAGCATCTCTGTAGGTAGATATTTGGTCCAACAATCAGTGTCGAGGTGTGACATAAGGGCGCTCTTCAATGATCGGGGCCACCTCTCAACTAACCCATTTGACTGCGGGTAATAAGGTGTAGTTCTAATTCTCTCAGTTCCAAGGTAACTAACCAAGCGTCTGAATAGGTCACTTTCGAATTGCCTGCCTTGGAAATTCCAAATCTGCTGATCCATCCGTTATAAAAAACAGCTGCTACTGTGTTTGCTGTTATGTCCTCCACTGGAATGGCTTCTGGCTACCGAGTATAGCGGTCTATAAGTGTCACGCAGTACTTCATTCCTTCAGATGGGGGCAGAGGACCAATGATGTCTAGGTGGACGTGTTCCAGACCTCCAACCTCTGGAAACTTCCCTGGAGGCGAAACTGTATGTCGGGTGACTTTAGAACGCTGACATCCTATGCAACAACGAGTCAAATCGGAGATGTCATTGTTCATGGTTGGCCAAAGATATTTCTGTGCTATCAACTTCCGGGAGGTGCATATCCCGGGGTGACTTAATCCATGAATAGCGTCAAAGACTGACTTCCTACATCCTTGTGGAAGGTAAATTCGTGCTTGAGATGTCGTGGTCTCACAGAGTAACGGCAAGGTTGCTCCCGGTAGGGTGATAAGTTTAAGAATTAAGATAGACTGAGATTTTAAAGTTCAACCTCGGTGTCAGATTTCTTCAGATTGGCTAGTTCTTCAAGATTGTTAAAAAAACTGATTTCTTCAATCCTCGTGATGAGAGAGCATCAGCTACTTGATTTTCTGAGCCTTCTATGTGTCGAATATCTGTGGAGAATTGGCTCACATAGTTTAGCCACCTGATTCTGATAGGAGTTGCAGATGTGGCTTTTTTATGCATTGCATAAATCAAGGGCCTATGGTCTGTAAGAAAAGAGAACTCCCTCCCATCTAAGATTTGTCTGAATTTTTTTACGCTTAAGTAAATTGCCAGCAGTTCGCGATCAGAAGCAGAGTATTTCTGATGTGCTTCCGTTAGAGCCTTTGAAAAGAATCCTAGAGGTGTCCAGTTTCCTTCTTCCCACTGTTGCATAACAGATCCTACACAGTTATTTGAGGCATTACAAGCAAAGGACAGTTTGGCTTCATGTTTGGGATGGGAAAGGTGAACAGCTCCCTTCAGTGTACTCTTGCATTCTTCAAATGCCTGTTCACTAACTTCATTCCAATCTATAATACTTTTATCATTCTTCTTCACCCCATGTAGGTAATTGTTAAGAGGTTTTTGGATTGCTGGATATACATGGGCATTCAACATACCCAAAAATCGTCGAAGTGCTCTAAAATCATTAGGCTTGGGATATTCTAAAATAGCCTGGGTTTTCTCCTTCTGGGGCGTCATTCCTTTTGGAGTTATGTGGTATCCTAAGAATCGAATCTCTTGAACCCCGAATTCACACTTCTCAGGGTTCAAGGTGAGTCCATTATCCTCAAGTCAGCGGAGTAAGATGGTCAGATGTTTCATGTGTTCTTTCTGATTATTCGAGGCAATTAACATGTCGTCCAAAAGAATCCAGATGAAGTATAAATCTCTGAAGATCTCATCCATAAATCTCTGAAAGGTTTGGGCAGCATTACGCACCCCAAAACACATTTGACAAAATTCAAACAACACGAACGGAGTTATGACGGCTGTTCTTGGTATGTCTTCCTCGCGCACAGGAATATGATAATAAGCTCCTACTAGGTCTAGCCGTGTGAATATAGTTTTATCATAAAGGTTATTCCTAAAATCCATTATGTGAGGGACTCCGTAGCGGTCAGGAATAGTTTGTGAATTCATTGTCGGTAATCCCCACACGGACAGACTCCTCCGTCTGACTTCACATGATCAACCACATGCAAAGCACTAGCCCACTGACTTTTTGAAGGCCTGCATATTCCCTGGTCGACCATCCGCTGAAACTCGACCTTTACTTTTTTGTACCTTTCTGGAGGAAGTTGCTTTCGCGAATACATGTCTCGATTACATGTTCTGTTTTGTTTTTTTCAGGCTCTTTTGTCTGTGTCGGTCTTGTTATCCCTGGAAACTGATGAAGGAAGTCATCAAAAAGATGTCCATAAGGAACAGAAGATATTCTGTAGATATTTCTGTAAAAACTTTTCCTCTCGAATAAAGACCAGTTGTCTTGTCGATTAATTGGTTCCCCTATAAGTCAACAATCAAGTTGAAATGGTACATGAAGTCTGCCCCAATGATAGGCTTTGGGACATCGGGCAGTATGAATGTCCATGGAAAATCTCTTCTTAAACCTAGGCTGAGCTTTAAGAACTTTTCTCCATAAGTCTTGATACTCGTTCCGTTAGTATCGCTGCATAAAGTTGAAATGCTTGTGGGTTGAGGTTCCTTTTTGGACCAAGAGGTAAAATAAAAATGACAGCCCCGGTGTCTATAATAAATGCCTGACCTGTCCGCTGATCTCTGATGAAAAGGCGGCGTTAAGCTTCTACGTATTCGGCTGCCGTGACCTCCGATCCACTACAGCTGTTTTTTTAATGTTTTTTTTCAGGCACATGGTTCCTTACATTTTTTGGCTTTTTCCTTAAATTTGTAAGGGTAAAAGCATAGCCAATTTGGGTTGTTCGGGTTGACTCTTTGCCGGCTATTAGATCTGTTGTTCCCACTATATGGACTTTTGTCCCTCTGTCGGCCTCGATGTTGGTTCTGAAGGCGACAACCTGCTTAGATAATTGTTCGATCTTTTGCTCTAGAAGTCCGATAATATTTTCTCTGCTGTCAAACCTGGAATTTCTGATCTGAGTCAATAGCAAGCAGATTGCTGCTGGTTGGGTAATCTCCTGAATTTTATCCACTACGCCGGCAAGTTTGGTTATATCCACTTGCTCTGTACTCACCAAAATAGTCTGCATATTTTGAGGGAGCGCATGCATACAGACAGTCTTCAAAATATCATCTGGAATAGTACTTCCAGCTAGTTGTCTCATGTGTCTCAATAGTTACGAGTGTTTTTCATCGCCTAACTGCTTACCTTCTAACAATTGTTGAATCCGTTTCGACTCAGATTCTACATAGATTCCAACCAGTCTAGCCTTGATATCTTCATAGGGAGAATCACTCGGGCGCTTTACAATGTCCGATGCCTGTTCTAGAACTTCGAAGTCTATTTTGTGTAAAATTTGGTTAAACTGTTAGTGATGTTAGCCCTTGCAAATACAGCTTTAATTTGACAGAACTAAAGTTCAGGTTCACGTTTCCAGAACGCGGATATCTTATCAACCGCGGAAAATGCAGATATTTCTGGCTTTGAAGTTTGAAAATCGTTTCTCATTTCACCATTAACTTCCTCGGCACTTTCACTATTACCCGTCATTTTAGATACGTATTCAGAAATAGAAAATTAATTATTTCACAAAAGTATTTACAAAGGATTAGACAAATTATAAACGTATTTACACATAAAAAGGGTTATACAAACCACGAAAATAATTACAAATCAAAAAGATTGTTCAAAGAAAACGTGTTTACTGAGTGAACCAAGTCGGAAAATTTGACCGGTAAACTTTTTCTTTTGTTTACAAACGTCGGGGTCACCACTTTAACTTTTTACTGTTACTTTTAATTTAATTCCTGAAAAACAAAATTAACTAGGTTTCACTCAATAAACACTACGCAAATTCATAGAAATCTCTCATATTCTATGCAGTTATAAATAACAAGAATAATCAAACACGACAGAAAGAAAGCTATTAGCAACAATCGAAATAATGAAGCTGGATATAAATTAAGCAAACAATGGCTTCCAGTTACACTAGTCGTAAAGATGAAACAAAAACTGAAAGAGAAAATGAAATAAACAGAAGCCAGTCAATCGAGGTCCATCCAATTAGAAACCACCTAGTCGAAATCCACCCAATCGAAATCTCCACCCCGGACCCGAAAAAATATAAATACCGAAGTATAGAAGGACACTTTCAGTAACATATTAATCCCTGAGGAAGCAAGCAGCA
Source organism: Arma custos (assembly GCA_037127475.1). Taxonomy (NCBI): domain Eukaryota; kingdom Metazoa; phylum Arthropoda; class Insecta; order Hemiptera; family Pentatomidae; genus Arma; species Arma custos. Next base: position 59,098,187 of record CM073761.1, read on the forward strand.
TGCCAAGTGAAACGTTGGCAAAGAATTTGACGTCATGGCCAATAACAGAAGAAATATTTCATGGATGGATTCAGAATGTTGGCCGCGGTAACTTAAGAGAGTATTTAATTATAAACCTGTTATTGTGAAACAAAATAAAGACCATCGCCATCCGATGATGCTGATATAACATTGAAAGATAATTTTTTATGAAAAACTTACAGCACTACTTACAATAGATAATAGGAGACCTAATTTTACGAAATGGAACATAAGATAACAGTGATACGGTAGGAAAGTGTGCAAAGTCTGCAGCAATGACAACGGAATGCGCTTTAAACAGTTAAGCGAATCCATGACTGAAGATTAGGGTTGAATGTTTCGCGCATAAAGATATATAGTACACAAATTAACTTGGGTGATCTTTAAGTGACTATTTAATCCGAAGACAGATTTTAAGGTTAAAGACGATTGACGTGAGGCTACACCGTGTATCGCAATGTTGATCAGACTACCTAACCGTGGGCAAAATAATAGTGAACTACAGAAAAAGAAAAATCGCATTTAAAAAATGGCCTGCATCAACACAGTGGTATAAGTAAACCAAAACACAACTTAAAAAGACTCAAACAAGGGTCAACTTAGTTCTAGTAACAAACAACGAATAGAAAATAAACCACTTCATATCAGAAATACTAACGTAATTGCAGGTAAAACTATATGGGCACATCAAGTATTGCATGCATGGAGCGGCAAAAGAAGATTTAGGTTGTAAAGAAGTAGATAAGGAAAGAAAGTCATAATGGTACGTGGTAAAGATATCTACCTGGATGAAAAGAACAAGACACACTATCTAAGTGTAGGTAAAGAAGAAGACAAAAGAACATGTATCATTGGATTAGAGAACTTAAGTAAGAAACAACGAAGAGTAAGAACGAAAAGTGAAAAGAGAGAGGTTTATAGGAAGGGGGAAGACGAAAGTATTAGAAGCATTGAGAACTATGGGCAGCACAAAGGTAAAAGGCGAATTTCCGCTGATAAATTAAGATGAATGGGTCATTATCAAATATCATTTATTGGAAATAGAGTGATTGACCTAAAGCATTGAAAATTGTTTACCTTCCTAAAACATATAAAAAAAGGAAAGTAAAATAAATGTTTTTTGCAATAACATGCGTTTATCTCAAGGCGCTACTTCATTGGTGCCGAAGCCTACTAAGACCGATTGGACAGGAAGGGGGAAAGTACAAAACCTCGGATCACCTCCCCTAGGTATTCAGTCGCCCCAGATGAAGGACAGTTATGGGGTTTCAACTTGGCAGCTTCTCCATCTGACTTGGAGAAAATTGGCTGCTCCTATTAAACCTAATATTAGTGTGAAATACCGTTCAAAGACAAATTCCGGGGTGAAAGGAAAGTAACGACAATGCTACAGGTTAATGAATTTTATACATGGAACACTTTTCTCTAACTATAATAACTGCGAGATTTACAGCGAGCAATTTGGACTATACAGAAAGTCATAGATGCGATCCAAGAGATAATATGGACGAGCCGTGGAACATTCAATAAGAAAAAAGACACCGAAAGTTGTAGTTACAAGGTTTGTCTGGTTACAGGTTTAGTAGAAAGCTGGCTCAACTATTATTGGTTTGAATCAAGTAAAACCCAGATTGTATCACATCGGAAAGTAGGAATTCGATGATTTCAGTACCATAAGCATCAGGTTTCTGATTAATAATAGATTACTATCGGCACTAATGGACGTCCAGATTTTTATTGAAAGATTATCGTTGACCGAATTTTAGAGGCGTTCAAATCTGAAAACTGAAAAAACATACATTCCCCTATTTAAGGCAGTGATATGAAAGTAAACGTGAATTTATTACAAACTAGAGAGGATTTACAATAAACTACCTTGCAAACTCATTAAAATTACGAAAATGTACATCAATTAAATTAAATAAAATGTCGAAATAATTTATAATTTTACAATTTTTCATTTCTTACTGTATTTCTTATCATTTTCTATTTTTAATTTTTATTTCACTACTGATACCTGATACCCAGGTATTTTTAACTTTTACATTTACCCGTTTTAATATTCAATTTTTATTTTTTATCTTTATTTTTCAACACTTTCTGTTTCATTATTATTTTATACTTCATTATGTATTTTACTACCTTTCTGGCACTTCGTTGTTTATACTATACACTCATACATTTTAACCTTTATATTTACCTTACTGTGCAACATTTATCATTTTTATTTTCAATTGCCGGTATTCACCATACTTTTGTTTATTTATATTTACTATGTTGTACCAATTTTATTCTTAATTGTCTGTATTTCGCATATAGCCACAGCCGAATATCAACCCGGAAACTTCAGTACAGTAACTCTCAACACAATGAATTACCTCGCTCCCAAAATATGTTTGTAAATATTGTTTTAATATATTTGTACCATTTTTATTCTTATATTGTCTGTATTTTGCATATAGCCCTGAAGAAGACCTACAAAGTAGGTCGAAACGTTGGCTAATCAATAAAGTTTTTCTCCAATTCTACGAGAAATTCATTGTGACCTCTACCCGGACCACTTTCTTCCACATAAATCCATAAAATTAGTGGTATCCCCAAGAGAGCAATGACAGTATCCTAAGGGATTAACTATGTCAGAATATGTTTAAACCTTTTATCTCATCTAATCTTGTGCATCTAAAAGAAGGGACGATTAAGGAGATTAAATATGTCGCTGCCAATTTTATTCTTAATAGTCTGTATTTTGCATATAGCCCTGAAGAAAACCTACAAAGTAGATCGAAACGTTGGCTACTTAATAAATTTTCTCCTATTCTCCGAGAAATTCATTGACCTCTACCCGGACCACTTTCTTCCACATAAATACAACAAAATTAGTGGTATCCCCAAGAGAGCAATGACAGTATCCTAAGGGATTAACTATGTCAGAATATGTTTAAACCTTTTATCTCATCTAATCTTGTGCATCTAAAAGAAGGGACGATTAAGGAGATTAAATATGTCGCTACCAATTTTATTCTTAATAGTCTGTATTTTGCATATAGCCCTGAAGAAAACCTACAAAGTAGATCGAAACGTTGGCTACTTAATAAATTTTCTCCTTTTCTCCGAGAAATTCATTGACCTCTACCCGGACCACTTTCTTCCACTTAATAGAATACTGCCGCGTTTCCACATAATAGAATACTGCAAGTTCACGTTGCAGCCTACCAGAACTTATGGGAAATGGTGATACTATTTTAAAAAGAATAATTTAACTTGAAGATGACAACCGATTTTACCAAAGTAAAAATTATGTAGGTAATCATTTAAAATTTGCGTTAAATTATTTAATTTAGCATGCTCCCACCTTATTGGTAACGATTGCCACTACAGCACCCTTAGCTCGATTGGAAACCATTTGGACTGTTGTATCACCATTTTAAAAATTAATACTCAATGAAATTATAAAAATTGTTGCCTTAATTTGATATGAATTAAATTATTATTGCCGTCTACTTTCTCATGTCACAATCTCTCAAAGGACAAAATTACCTGTTACAATGCTTAGGAAACTGTCACTGAGTCTAAGCTGTTATGGCGTTGGAATTTTTATGGGGCCTTCAATAACAATATTCACATCAATTTTATGTGGTTTAATACTAAAACCAAAATACAAGCACCCAACGAAATTTTGCAGCGTTCGAATCAAGGCAGTCGGCAGAAAAATATAAATTTTGCAGAACTAAGGCGTACTAACGCTTTTGTCATTAGCAACCAAATTGAACATGGGTCTTTAGGGATGTACATTTTAAGTCACCAGGTTGTCAGAGTGGATAAAAACATGATTTAAGTATTGTGAATTTATCGGTACTTCTATAGATATATGGATAATAAGACAAAAAGCCGCAGGAAATCAGGAGAATTGACCAGCGGTGATGGAAGTTTGTATATACTTTACCTAGCATTTATATTATTATATATTTAATAACTACATTAAATTTAATGTACTATAATTTCTAGTAAATATCAATGCTCTTTATAATAAAAATAATATTAAAATTCTAGACAAAGTAAATACAACAGAATTAGTGGTATTCCCATTCATTTTGGCACTGTTTATGTATGCACTAACTCTTTATTGATTTTCAGAAAGCAATGACAGCATCCTAAGGGATTGACTATGTCAGAATATGTTTAAACCTTTTATCTCATGAATACATGGAGACGATATCATGAGCCCAAGATGCAGCTCTCCTTCAGCGTTGGGTCTTTGGAATTTTTTTTTTATCTATAGATTGAGTATACTCAGTACTAACCAGGAGAGGCGAAAGCGAATGAACAGACTGGAGAAGCCATATTCAGATCCTAAAGCCGTCAGAAAAAAATCTCTTTAATAAGGAGAAATATTTATTTTAGAGCCATCGTTTCGAGCCACGTTGCAGATCTTCTTCAGGACTTATAATGGGGTCAAGGGATGACAATCATTGTTTTGTAGTCAATTCTCTGAAGAAGACCTGCAATGTCGGTTGAAAAGATGGCTCTAAAACAGATATTTCTCCTTATTTAATAGATTTTTTTCTTACCTCTATCCGGACCCTTTTCTTCCTCGTATATATATATATATAAGGTCAACTAATATTATTCAAGATAAAAAAATAATACTATTGGTAGATGGTGATTGCAGCACTCACTTTCTCGGGCAATATGCCTTCAAAGGGATATATTGCCATATGAAGTGAAGAAATAACAACGCTCAAAAGAAATAAACAGTGACATGAGTTGAAACAAATGTAAAAAATTGAGGGTTATGATATTTGATTTATGTAAGAATGTTTAATCGCCTATTAGCTCAGTGTAGAGTTGTATTAAAATGTGGTATAAAAACAACTAGCTATGAGGGCGGTTTTTGATTACAGATCTATCAAAAATACTAGCCAGATGGAGTTATAGATAATTTTGATTATTTCAATCTATATGAATTTTACAAACCAGATACCATAAATGGCATAAAATCAGTTATATGGAGTCGCCTCTAGTTATAAGTTGTAAACAATTTATCTTTTAATTTGATGGCCGAATATTAAATTAGCACAAATGTAAATAAATAAGTCAACCATTTTTATGTGTGAGAAAATAAACAAAAGCACAGTAGTAGTTTCCGTTTACTGCTTCATTACATTTTCTTTTTATACTCGTTTCTTTAACATATTACAGACAATTTCTAAGAAACAATAATGTCCTTGTGTGGGAACTACCAAGTTCCATTGAAACGAAATGACTGTTTGTTTATTTACATTTTGGCATAAGCAAAAACTTTAGTTTCAGATGAAGTTAAGTGATTTATCCAAAATTATTTTCAACAATTTTTCTTGTTGTGTATTTCGTTTAGAAAATTAGATAGAGAAAAAGATAGATAGAATAGATAAGAGAGAGGGAGAGAGTGTGAGTGTGTGTGTGTGTGTGAGAGAGAGAGAGAGATTCAATAATTAATATGTTTGTAAAACGATAGAAACACCTATTAATAAGAATATATATAATACTATAATACAAGTAATACTAATAGTAAATACATATAAACATATTACATCGTTCGCCTATTAAAAGAATTTTTTAAATGTTTACACACATAAAATTCATTCTGTTTTCCATTACATTAGATTACCAATACACATACATAATTGACGTATTTATGTATTACACAATTTTGATAAATAAATTGAGGAAGAGAAATAGTAGAAATAAAACAAAACAAAAATATGCATGTGATATAATAACGTGATATGAAGACATTTAGTTTATGGTAAAAAAAAAATAGAACTTTGTAATTGGACAGAATTGAGAAGAAGGAAATCAATCAAAACTATATATTTGTATAAATAAGTTAGATATGATTTTGAATGAGAGTAATACTTACTATTTACTACAAAAGAGAACTATTGATTGATAATTGATTGGTGTTGAATCACTAACAATATTCAATATATTGGACACAGAATGAGAAGTTTCTTTTATGAAATAGAAACTCACTGTATAATAATTGCAATACTATATTTGATAAGACAATGTTTTAATATTGTAGAAATAACAAAAGGTCTGTGACAAGAAAAAAACATAAGTTTGAAGAACTCTGGGTAATTTTTAAAAATGCAAAGAGGAATACTTCTCTTTATCATTAGTATTATTAATATTATTTTATCAGTTTAAATTTATTATATAGCTAGATCTTCTAATTCGTAACCCTTCAAATTTAAAAACTCGATCAGCACTTCTAATAAGAAAAAAACAAATGTTTGATTTCTTAATGAATGAAATAATATATTAAATAATGTCTATTATTACCTGTTAGAATAATTACTAATGATAATTAACTGAATACACACACAGAAGTCACTAAGAACGTGGACAAATGAAGCTGTCTTCTCCTCAGTGTTGTTCACGAGCGTCCACTTGTGGACAAATGATACCACCGAGTGGCTTGATCGTTTGTATTTGATCGTTTGTTTCAAAGTAATCGATATCAGTTCAATTAATTTACAATAATTAGATCAGTAATTATTCCAATTATTTTTAATTATATATAATGAGAATATATACTTATTTTCAACGTATGTTATTTTTTATGAGTGTAATGGCTCTGTTTATCAACAAAAAAAACTTTATACTTACAAGTTTAAAAGGAGATTACAAGCGTGTATTATCAATTTTGTTAATTATCATACGAAATGAAAAGCATAATAGTGATAGTTATATGACAATAATATATGATACTCGCGGTTAACAGAAATGAACTTCTGATATGACGCTACACTGCCTCCAAGATTTAATTCTCTCTCTC